>VZSE01012631.1:1594240-1664264 GCA_013398275.1 Promerops cafer
TTCTCCGGGCAGTGCCATGTGTGACAAGGAAACGGGGGAAGTTTCAACCATGTTTCATGGGGAGGACTGTGGTACAAGAGAGACTCCTCTCTCCCCTGATGGACTGAGAATTGATTATCAGAGTGTTGGTAACTTAATCAGGTTTCCAAAGTTTTGTCTCACTGTGGTTTGGTGGAAATTGGGTGGGAGGAGGAGGAAGAATGTTTGGAAGGTTTTCATTCTGTTTCCTGTGTGTTCCTGATTTTAGTTTGTAGTTTAATAAAGTTTTTTTTCCCCTCTCTTTCTAAGTTTGAGCCTGCTCTGCTCTGTTCCTGGTCGCATCTCACAGCAGTTAGTTAAAGAAAATACATTTTCATGGGGGCACTGGCATTGGGCCAGCGCCAAACCGTGACATCTGCTTACTCAGTCTTTGCTATAGATTCAGTCTTTGATACAGAACACTTGTTTTTTGCCATTTTGAAACAAGATCACAATTCCTGAAAGACACAATTTCCTGAGGATAGCTTGTTGATGGCCTGTTATGACATAGGTAAGTTTGGTACCTTTGGCAGGTGTTTGTGTATATCCTACCTTTGGCTCTTTGTCTCTGGGGTTTTTAGTGTATGATAGCAAATAGGATTCTCCCATCAGTAAAATCATTGTAATTTTCAGATGTAAAGAACAAAGGCTTTTCAGAGAAACAGACTTCAGCTTCTACAGCAAATAGAAATATTTTAAGATGCTGCAATCAACAGTAGGCAACTGGACTACCACGTGCTGATAGACGTTAGCAGGAGCTAAAGGACTCCATACCTTTAACCTCATTAGAATACACTATGATAATGTTATGATAATTCAATGAGATTAGGCCTTATTCCTCATTAAAGGAATTGCTGAAGGCAGCTAGTGCCTTGCTGGCTACTTCTTCAGGTCTGAGCTTACAGACCAGAAGTGGAAGAAGCTTTGCTGACCTGTTTAGGGGCAAAATGACATCTCCTTTTGATAGGTATGGAAACAAAAATAAAAATACTATTCTGACTGATAAACCTCCCTACGCATGCAACCATATTTTGTGATGGTAAAATGACCATGTCTGAGAATATTTTCCATCTGATCTTTAAGGAAAAGAAGACAAGACTTCTGTCACCCCCTTAATTCCCCCTGAAAATATGAACCCATTGGGCAATTTAAAAAAAAAATTGAAAGATGTGAAAAATACCTCTGAGATAATTAATTAGCTTAAAGCTCCACAAAAGTTGTGAGGAGAAAGATTTGAATCACTTCCTTTCTTGGAGAAAAAGGCAAGTATTTTCTTATGGAAGGGCAGCACAGAGGGCACGAGCAATTTAGGATGTTCCTGCAGATCATTGCTGCTAACTTCCTGACACGAGTGACCAAGAAGTTGTGCAGGAGATGCTGTGATGTATCTTATTCTTACCAAAAAAAAACCAAACCCACAAACAAACAAACAAACAAAAAAAACAACAACAAAAAAAACCTGACCAGGGATGTGAAGCCTGAGGAAAGTCCTGGCTGCAGGGACTGTGAGTTTGGGAGTGGAGTTCAGGATCCATAGGTGACATATCAAGGCAAAACTCAGGATCACAAACTTTGACTTCAAGAGAGAAGACTTTGGTCTCTTCAGGGACCTACTTGGAAGTATGCCATGAGAGACAATCCTGGAGGAAAAAAGGAGTTTCAGAAAGCTTGTAGGTTTTCAAGGATAGCCTTTACTAAATTAAAAAATTTTCCAACCTCACGTGCAGGAGAATGGCAGAAGACCTTCGTAGCTGAGCCTAACTAAACTCAGACTGAAGAAGAAACGCACAGGTTAAGTTGCTTCAGGTAAATGTGCAGAGAGGAAATACAGAAACATTGTTCAAGTGTGAAGAGATAGGATGAAGACAGCCAGAACACGTCTGGAATTGAATCTGGAGGGGAACAGGATGTACCATAGGATGTGCTTCAACAAGTACATAGACAGCAAAAAGCACACCAGAGAAAACATGGCTTCTCCACTGAACTCAGTGGGAATCCTGGTGACAAAGTACATGGAGAAGACTGAGGTACTCAAGGCCACCTTTGCCTCAGTCTCTACCAGCAGGATTTGTCTTCAGAGATACTAGGCGCCTGCAACAATATGAAAGCCTGGGTAAAGGAAAATTAAGCTGTGGAAAATTTAAACAAGCTGGATGTTTGCAACCCATATATTACAAACCTATTGTTATGAAGAGTGCTGGTCAATGTCATTGTTATTTGTCTGTTGAAAGGTCATGGCAATCAGGACAGGTTACTGAGGGCTTGAAGAAAGCAAATATGACTCCTATCTTGAAGAAGACGTAGGAGGATCTGAGGAACTACAGGCTGGTCAACCCCCTTATTCTGGGGAAAGTGGTGGAGCAAATAAACCTAAAATGTTTTGCAAATTTATAAGGAACAAGAAGGTGATTGGGCATAGTTATTGTGACTTTAGTGAATTGGTGCTTGGACATCTTTTACGAGGAAATGACTACCTAGGAGAACGAGGGAAGAGGACTGGATACTGTTTATCCTGACTTTAGCAAGGCTTTTGACACTGTATCCCATAACGTACTCATAGACAAAGCATGAAGCATTGGCTGGGTAAGTAAGCAGAGAGGTGGACAGAAAACTGGACTCAAAGGGTTGTGACAAGCTGTCTGGAGGCCAGTCAATAGTAGTGTACCCTAGGGTTATTAAGGGGCTGATGCTGTTTTAACATTTTCATTAATGACCTGGTTGATGGGAGAGACAGCACTCTGAACAAGTTTGTAAGTTGTATTCAACCTGGAGGGATGCATCAGGTAACACTATGATATGCCAGATGGTTGTGTTGCCATCCAGAGGAACCACAGCAGGCTGAAGTAATGGTCCAATGGGAACCTCATGAAGTTCAAGAAAAGGCAATGCCAAGCTCTGCATGTGAGGCAGAATAATGTCAGGCAGGGCTGCACACTGGGGGCTGATGTGCTGCAAGGCAGCCATGCAGAGGAGGCCCTGTGTGTCTCAGTGAATATCAGGTTTAACATCCGCCAGCAATATGCCCATGTACCAGTGAAGGTCAGTGGCCTCTTGGGCTATAAGAACTGTTGCTAGCAGGTCAAGGAAGACTGTTCTTCCCCATTACTCAGCACTGGTGAGATCACATCTAGAGCACTGTATCCAGTTCCGGGCTTCCCAGTACAAGAGATACATGGACTTAATGGACTAAGTTGACTGAAGGGCCACGAAAATTATTAAAGGACTGGAGTACCTGCAATATGAGGAGAGACTGAGAGAGCTTGGACTGTTCAGCCTGGAGAGGAGAAGGCTCAAGGGGAATTTTATCAATGTGGATTGATATCTGCTGAGAGGGAGTAAAGAAGGCAGAGTCTTTTCAGTAGTATCCAGTGGATGGGAAAGAGGCAGTGTGCACAGTTTGAATTGCAAAAAATTCCATTTAAACCTAAGGGGAAAATGTACTGTGTGATTTGTCAGGCACTGGAACATGTGGTTCACAGAGGTTATAGAATTCCCTGTGTGGATTTCATCATACAGATTTTTAAAGAGAACTCATATCTGACTTAAGAAATAAATCCTACTTAAGAACTAAGAGAACAATTTGTACTCAAATTCAGTGTTTAGGATAGTGTATTCTCTCCATTAGCAGACAATTCGCCCACTACTAGTCTTAGTAGTGATTTTGATTGCATCAAGCCTTTTTCTTTTTAAGGTTGAGGCATCTGGTCAGCTTCACTTTGAAATGAGTTTTAAAAGTGATTTCTGTTTACTTTAGACATGGACTGCTTTGGAGAAGACTAACATCATGTTTGACATTTAAAAGTCAGATCTCTACTGTTTCTTAACCAAGTTATGGTATGTAATAGCCTCTGAATACATAAAGGCTGACGGATCCAAGAAATCTTGTCTTTTCAGGGCTGCTTTTCTGCAGGTCGATTTTTGAATTACAGTAATGAAATTATACATGATTTTGTTACACTGAAATTTTAATACAATCTCTTGGTGTCTTAGACAGTTGATGTTATGATGGAAATATGGTCTTATCTGATAGGACAGAGGAAGATGTTCTTGTCATTACATTGCTGCCAGGAGATATAAGAAATTTGTGGTTAGTTCTGGTGGTTTTCTTAAGCTTCCTGTATGATCATTGGCAAGTTGTTTTGGATGAAAATTACTGTAAATAACGTAAAAGCTGAATGTGTACCAAACACTTCTACATCATTTCCCCTGCTAATTACTGCGACTTTTCTTCTCAAGCTGGGGTAGAAATTCTTTTGTACTTGTCTATTTTCCTGAATATTCAGGTTATAAGATGCTTGGTTCATGGGTTGACAAGTAATGCATGTTTTTATGTTTGAGCTCAATAGCCCCACTGGAATTTTAATAGCAAAAACTAAACATAAAAGATTATCCTAACAACCTGACAAGGGCAGATTGAAATCACATATCAGCAATACTACTCAATAATAACTATATACATTTCCTCTAATCTAGTTATGAAGATACTCTGCCTGCACAGTAAATCCTTACTAACATTAGTAAGGATTGAATTAATTTATTGAAAGGTGAAAGACTTCTGAAGCACTTTTACCTTGCTCTAAATGTCACAATAGAGACAGGGAAACAAAAAAAAAAAAAAAAAGAAAGAAAAAGGCACAATCCAATCCACATAGCTTTGGTACCCACTTAAAAAAGCCAATAAGCCTTTTGGGAGGGTTTATATAAATCAATACAAATGAAAACAAAATCCATAAGATATCCCTCGAGCAACTGGTTAATTCTTGTTATTCCCTATTGTCTGGGTCAGGAGTTTAATCAGGCTTCTCAAGAGACCACTACAGCATGTGTCTCTGAAAATCAGAGTGCCATTGACATTGTGTTATTGGAATGATAATATACCTGTTGCTGCTGCAAATGACTATTTAATATCCAAAGATTGGTCTGGTTTCTGAGAGATCAATGAGAAGCAGTTTATCTTTTGTCACAGGGGAAATTATGATTATGTCTTAATCTTATTATGCCTCTCAAGAAAAATCAAACGAAGCCTTATTATAGCAATAGAGTTACGCAGTGATAGTGTAGTTTAAGGTTTTGTTGGCCTGTCCATTTTAAATCTTTTATCCCAAGGAAGTATAATCCAGTATTGGCTCTGAACTAAAGCTCTGCACAGTGATCTTATCAATGTAGGAGTTTATTTCCAAATATAGCTACAATGACAAAATTATAGTGTGTGGATGTTTATATTCAGCAGAATATAAGTTTAAGAGTGACAGATATTTAAGTTAAGGTTTCAGTTTATTAAAAATAGAAAAGTAAAAGCTCTATTTCTCTTTCTACAATGGATGAGGAGAAGATATGTTCAGGTTAGCTGCACTCAGAACACCTTTGAGAAACACAAAAAGGAGGGCTAATCCCGGTCTGACTGAAGACTGCTAAAGGTCTTCCATTGACCTTAGAGGAGTAGAGATTCATGCTTACTCTGAAACAGAATTTTTTTTCCACTCTCAGTCTGGCTAAGAACTTTCCTCATTATTTACATCTATTATTATTTGTGTCAGTAGTGTAAATTTTTAGTTGAATTCAATTTGCTCATAGAGAATGTATTGCATAGTCAGATACAAGTAGAATCTTGTCCAATCCCACTGAATTCACTAGAAAATGTTCTGTTTAATTTAATATCCTGAAAAACTGATGTTCTTACATTAAAATCAAGATATGAGCAGATAGGGGGAAAAAATACACTAGAATTTTTCAGTGTTTTGGAACTTTCTAATAGTTTTGGTCATCACTGCTGATCCAAATCAGATGGTATTTTAAAAATACCAGGACAGCATCAAGCTGCTGCTCATCATAAACCTGATATTTCTCAGGGCAAAAAAAGCCCATACTAGACACTTGGAGACATGAAAAAATGAAAAAAGTTGAAATAACTTGAAACCAAGTAAAATAAATTGGACATTTTCCAAACACATTTCACAACAATTTAAAAAAAGTTTGTGGTTAAAATAGAAGATGAGCATATTGAAATGCCTTTCTGAAAAGAGTGCTAGCTACAAATGTATTTGGTATCATAGATGGCTTTTAAATCAATAAAATTCAATACAGTACAATGAATTTTACAGTAACAGTCAAGTAGTGAGGAAAACCAAGAAATATAATAGTAACTATATAACTAAAAGCCATTGAACACCTACTATTTACCATGCTAAGACAACAAAGACAATTCCAAATGGAATTATGCATTATTTTATTAATGCACGCATGTCTAATTCCCAACACTCTTGGAAAGTTCATGCATGTTTTTAACTCCTACTGGCTGATAAAATTAGAGGGAAACTTAGAAAATATTTCAGGAGATTTGGTAGTAAAATGCCTAAATCTCATTAACTTTTAGGTGTTTTGGACATCTTGACTAATTCGAGAGAAAATTTTAGTGTGGGTGCTCTCTTAAACCTTTCAAAATTTTGAGTAGGTTCTCCTAATCTGTAGTTCTTTCCTATAGATTTTATCTAAAAAAAAATAGGATAATTAAAAAATCAGTCCTAGAAATATAAGTCTAGAGGAATGGAGTGAGACCCTTTACTCTGTTCCCTAAATCACTTGTGTATTATCAGCTTTATCATACTCGACAGGGAGTTTCTAACCCATCCCTAATAATCTATGACTCTTAAACACCTTGAAAGTCCCCAAGAATTAAATGCTATCCTTATACTTGTCCTTACTCTGTAGCATATTTTGCAATATATTATTGATCAGTTCTTACTCAGCTTCCAATTAAAAATATCTTCCTTTTTCTCTGAAAAACTCTCACGTGTCTGTTTTTTACCTGTTTTCTTTTCAATAAAATAGGCTCTTTATTTTAATCATATGAATACATTTTCTTTCTTACAAAATTTTTATTTTTGCTGTTTATGAATGAAATTTTATAACCCTGTCCTTCAGGTCCCTGACAGTAATTCCTAGCTTAGCATCCATTCACTTTTAACAAATACAGTGTCTTTTTCATCATCAAAGTTTTCAACAGAAATACTAAGGAATGCCAGGTTTACGGACTTCTAGCGTAATGGAGACTAGTCATCATTATAAGTAAGGTTTTGCAACCACTTTTGTACTCTTTTGTACGCTCTATAATACTGCATTATTTTGTTCATGCAAAGTACTGTGAATCAATTAAGAGCCTTAACAGTAGGCAAGATGCTTGAGTTACATTGCTTTTCCTATCACAGGAGGAATGATAATATTGTACTTGACAAAGTCATGTAAATTTGCTGCTCATAGTCTTGCAATCCACAAGATGGCTACAGACTTTTGATTCGTTCTAGCTGTTTCTCTGCAAGTAGAAATTGACAAGTCTGTAATTGTAGTGTAAAAACTCCATATTTCTTGTTTTTCTGACCTTTTTCCCATAGATTCTCAAGACTGTGTAGTAGCATTGCCTTTTTCAGATAATTCCACTTTAAAGAAATATGGAAAACAGGAAAAGTAAGAGTGTTTTCATGTTTATGTTTTTAGTCCTTTTTGAAAGTCTTATTGAAAAAGTGTATTAAAATGGGTCTATATTTTATTTGGGGACATTTATCACTATTGCTGCTCATCCTTGCTATCTTTGTTTATTTTTGCAATTTCATCAAGGCTTATAGCCTCTCAAAGACTAAAACACCAAGCAAATATGGCTGACAAATTTGTTTCTCCTCCCACAGAATTTGCAATCTAAGTTGATCTACTCATATATAGGCTGATGGATAAATCAGTCCATGACACCCATAGATGAGTATTGGCTTTGTGATCTGTGGCTGTGTCACAGTAACAAGTAGTATGGCAAAATCAGGATTAATTTGTGGAGAACTAGTGCTGTAGATCTGACATCCACATTATGTGTATTTTAAAGATTTGACTTCAGATTAACTCAAATATGGCCCTAATGACTAAGCATGCCCTGTCATTGGCATGATAAGATGCACTCTGGTTTAGTTTCATCTGGAATCAATTTAATTCACACTCTTCCACTGTCATATGAAACAAAGCACAGTAAGGGGGAATTAGGTGATTTCCTTCTACAGTGCAGTCCTTATTCACACTAAAACACCATGCATTTTCTAGGGACACTCCTCTAATTTTGGATAATGAGCTGTCTGGTATCCACTTATGCATCTAGACACCATTAGTCTTGTATTTCAAATATACCATGGAGGTCACTTCTGTGGGAGCATGTAGACTCTGCATCTTCCTTGTACTTCCCTTCAAAGCAAGAAAGCTGAAATACAGTTTCTTCCTCTACTTCTGACTTGCTTTGCCAGAACCCACTGTGTTACAGATAAATCTGAGGAGTCTACAGTGTGACAAAAAGTTAAGCACTTTCAAGAACCATAATGTTTTTTTATAATTTTGATTTTAGCAATCGTGATTGCTAAAAGCCTAGTTAAATGAGTCATGCTGTGTATGAAAAATGGAGGCTATGCTAAGGAGAATGTGTACATGTACATGGTCAGGCACATATTTAAGTTATTCTTTTCCTTTGTTTACTGAGTCTTTACATATGCCTTGTAGCAGCAGAGTAACAAATGAGGGAAGATCATGGTAATAGTTAAACTATTCATCTATTTAAACATCTTCAAATTAATTGGTGGGTTTGTTTGTGTCTTGGAAGGGTGTTGTGTGTAATGTGCAAGGAGGTTTGAGGATTTTTTTATGGTAGTTTCCTGCCAAAAATGCCGTGCCTTCAGTACCTGCCATGGTACCAGTGGCAGGAAGGATACATTGTGGAGGTTATGTTTTTCCTTCTTGCTTCGCAGGTTTCTCAAGGGCTTTGGGATTCTTTGATTGTAAACGCTGTTGCAGCTATATGGCAAGAGAGGAGTAACTCCGAAGTTATTCTAAAGACCAGATTAATATGGCTGTTATTTAGGTCACACCGAATGAGGCCCCACTATGCATGAAGGAGACATACAGAGAGCTGTGGCCGTGACTGTAACTTGGCACATGTGCTCCTGCCTGTTCCTCCAAGCCTTGCAGAGATGTCATGCAGTGGGGCTCTGTGTCACCGGGTGCAAACAACATGGGGGTTTCAGATATCTATCCGTTCACAGACTTAAGCTCTGTTTGTCTCAGAAAAGTTGCAGGCTGCACTCATCCTGGATGAACTGTGTGTGCCATTTCTGCCTGCCCCAGTCTGCTGTGTAGACGCTTCTCCCAAATGAGTACATTCTCTAAGGAAGTGCCATCTGTTTCTCTCTGTGATTTTTTTCCCACTCTATTGAAACACCATTAAGAAAGACAGATCTATCTTCTCTCTTTTGTGCAGTGCTATTCCTTTGAATAATGATATTTTACAATGTGCTCACAATACACTGTGTAAGCAAATACAGCAGGTCCATCACCTGGCACATCCCACAAAGACAGTATGTGATAAGGTCTTCATGTGCTGATTTTCATGCTTTTCTCATGTACATGCAGCTTTGGTGCAAAATCAAGTGTTATGGATTTTCATCATGCAACCTGTAGTACACGGAAATTCATAGCCCAGAAAACATACAAGAAAGAAATGCTTGTGCAGACCTTAAAAGAAAGAAGTAGGACTGGTCATTTCATCTGTGCTTGACTTTAAATAGTATATCCTAATTAATAATAATTTATTCTTTTTCAGTATAGTCATTGTCCAAATTTTAAAAGAGAAAAATCTTTGTTAAACTCAATGAAGATGGCTTAAAAAGGAATTATTTCAACATTTGTCTTTTGAGTATTTCACTATTCTCTTTGCAATATTTTGAAGAGGGGCATGAAGGACAGAAGGCTTTATGCTATTTTAAAAAAACACTTGCTCAGCCAGTCAGCATTCCTTTAAACTGAAATGAAAAGTAATGAGTCTGCTTTATATTCTTTCTGAATAAAGAAAATATCCAGTCACTCTTTAATATTAAGCAAAACTAGCACCACCATTTCCACAGTTGTTTTAAATGGACAGCAGCAGTCCATCACTGATTGCTGTAAGGTTACACAGTATTTTAATATGGAGTGTTCTTTGTAATTCAGTAAAATCTGAAAAGACTTAAGAATTGAGAACAACAGCTCCTCTGGTCTATGTTACTCCTGCTTTTGCAAGGTTCATAAACAAAAAGTCTGTCTATAGACTACCACTGATTTTTCACAGCATTTTACTTTTTATCTTCAGTGCTTATTATGTTGTATAAACCTCCTATGTTCATCTCCTGCACTAAATCCCACTAATGTATATAATTATATACACCTTTCTAGTTGTTTCTCAGGCAGTGATTATGGTATGAGGTGGTCTGGGAAAATAAGTTGATTTTCTCCAATTCTTTTGATGTCTACTCAGATCTGCTCCACAAACCCTTTTTGTACCTTTAATTTACATGTACACTGAACTTAAATAGTAATGTCATGAGCTTATGAATTAAAGCAGTATGCACATGAAATAGCATTTGTATAGCTCCACACAGGACTTTGTATATTCACTACGTATTCAATTTAGTTGATGGGAAAAAAATCATTATCATGGTCTAAAAATATGGGATGTTCACCCTAGGGAAAAGATGAGTTTGAGACTCCAAGTGAAACATCTGCTGTTGGGAATATGGGCAAAGTATACACACACAGAGGGATTATCACTCCATCCATCCATCCATCCATCCATCCATCCATCCATCCATCCATCCATCCATCCATCCATCCATCCACTTCCTCTTACATGTATTCTATTATCTTTTTACTGGATATTAGGTGGCTTGTAGAACCCATCTGCTGATGTTCAGTGTAATCAAGTCTTCATAACCACTTCAGCAGGGAATAGTTAAGTAATAGAGCAACACAGCCCAGTTATATTTTCTGATGCTTTTCCACCATTCTGTTTTTTTCAGTATTAATATTGCCAAATATAATGAGATGTAGGACATTCCTAAGATGAAGCAATGGGATTTTTAAGTTTTTATTTGTTCTTATAGATTAAAGCTGATTGTGGAATCATACTGATACTTTTTTAGCATCATTTCTGTGAGTGTCTCATTAGGTACTCCCTGCTACTTACTGTTGAGTTCCTTCAGACTCTTGGGGTGTCTATCAGTTTTAGGATGGGACTTTTATAATGTCCCAAGGAAAATGTATTTTCATTAGATTATTGCTGAATGGCTTCAACATCACTGAGTGACTACTAGGATGCTAAAGCATCTCAGAGAATTCAGTTGATGTGTTTGTGAGGTTTTGTAAGAATAAGATAAAAAGGGGGGGAAATGAAGAATGAGTTAAGGTGTATTTTTAGGTTCTTAATTTCCTTAATCAATGAAAAAGATTGCTTTGAATTATAATTCCTTCCCTGATGCCTCATTTGAAAACTTGCTGCAATTGTTCTCCAATTTTGCTGATTTTCCATTTCATTACTGAGTAGAGTATAAGCTGCATTCATTGAACACTACTTGCTGCTCTGGAAGACAGAAGGATTTTGTCCATAAAATCCAGATTATATGCTTTGAAGTTGCTTTGAACTAGCTTAAATTATCAGCGCTACTTTACAATTAGGAAAATTGTATTAGACAGGGTTGTGATAAACATTTTTAAATTTGAGGAATTTTTTAATAATGAAATCCAGTATCAGCCGAAGGGCATATCTCTTAGTGCTAGCTGTCAAGGGAATCTAAGCGGTCTCTATTTCTAATTAAGAGATCTCATTTAGATGAGTGAACAAAAGTGGGACAATTTCATTCTGGAGAGTCCTGAATGTACAGAGGAATGGATGGTTAGTAAAGAGGTAGATACTCTGCATCAATGAGGTTTAGTTAAGCATTTCTTAAAATTCCCCCAAACAATTAAGAATAATTTTTTAGAGATGTGTCTCTGCTAGTTTTTCTTATGTTTCAATTTTTTCCTAAAACATTAGAAGAGCAATATTGAAAGATACTAACCCTTTAAAGGTCTGCTGGGTAGATGCTGACACAAGAATGTTGTTTTTTTCTTGATTGAAGTCCTGTTCGTTATTTAGGAAATATATAGCTTAAAATACTAAGATTATTGAATCTTAAAAGCTGAAAAAGCAGAAAGATATTACTTCAGCTTTACTTTTCCTGATATATGTTGCTTTTAGGCCTCTTTTTCTCACAATTTTAAAATGAATGAAAGCACTGAGAAATCGACTTACTTTTTAGAGACAGGATTGTGATTCTCTAATTCATATTGGTAAGAATTTTCTTCAGCAAAAATGCTAAAAATGTATTCATCAGATAAAGGAATTATTTATTAGTCATTATAATGTTGTTGAGATGTGAAAAAAAAAAGTAATTCATGGCATATTTATACCCACAGAACTGCTCAGAGATAACCAGCTAGCTCATTTCACTCAAAAGTGTGGCAAAGTTGTGGACTGCTCTACCTATCTGTGTTTGGTTGATTAGTGTTGTGTATCATGCTGGAACAACTCAGTATCATGGGAAATATTTAGTTCAATTTGGCAAATATTTACCATATAAGAATTTTACTAGTCCTCTAAATTTTCACCAAAACAATCAAAAAAGTAGAATTTAGTAGAATTCATTACAACTGAATATTTCACCACAGATTTGTACTATGGGATTGGCAGACAGAATGCTTAGTCTTACGTGTTTGAATGTATGATCCCTTATAAGACCTTCATATTTCCTTTTTCAACTCTGTCAATTAGTAATTGTTGAACATGATGTTGGGTCTCAGTGGATCTTTCTTATCTTATTTATCAAATTGCCATACATGGTTTTATTCAGACAAGATGGAGATACTCCGTATTTTTGTGGGTGAAATTTTAGAGTTGGATACTTCACACTGCTCCTACACATTTTAAAAGCCTTTCAGCCAGTGCAGATTCTCTGGAGAGCAGAAGGGCCTGAGCAAACATCTCAGTTTGCTGGTCTTATTCCATCAGGTATTTTCTGCACTGATACTGGTACTCCTCACAGTTATTCAACTTTAAAATGAAGGTGTTGCTCAGGGATTTCAGGGATGGAGATTGAGCTCCAGTGAATATTGACTGCTATTGGCTGCAGCTTTACATTGCCTAAATTGTATGAATAACCATCACATTTTATTCTTTAACATTATCTTTGGAAACTACTCACTTGTTATTTAAATCTCTTTGGGGACATCACTATGCAGTGGAGGTGCCATCTGTCATCCTATCTGAGACCAGCCCTGCAAATGCAATGCCATCATTGTGTTGCTGTCAAAATCAGAGCACATAATATGTTGATGGGATAACTGCCTTGAATGCCACCCGCTTCCAATTTGAAGGTGACAGATTCGAGACCTAAATTAGGATTCCAACACAGAAATTGTTCTTGCGTCTTCTATTACTTTCTCTTCTGCCCCTCATAAAAAGGACACAAACACAAACAATTCAACAGTTACCAGTTTCATAAACGGTGAGAGGTACATAATTTCTAGCTCTGTAGAGGTTTAGAAAGGAATGAAATGGTGGAGGCAACTATTTAATCTATAGGCCTGTATGAGGCAGTTTCTCAGATTGCTCATGGTCTGGGGGGAAAGACCTCTCCAGAAGATGATTCAGCCCATCTGAAATATGAATTACCAGAATATCACATCTTACCACTAATTGCAGAGGAAATTAAGGAATATTCCTGCTTTAAATGCCAGAGCCTAGGCGGAGCAAATTCAGATTGGAGTGTCTAGCCCACGGAGGGAGAGGGAAGCTTATTCTGTGACCCTTACAACTATGACATCACGTTTTGGAACAGTCTTTCTTCATCACTCTTTCCTCCCTTTTGTATCTGTGATAATTTAAAATGAACTCTATTTATAACAGCAAGTAGAAGAGAATAAATTCATTAATTAATCACAAAACCTTATTTGTTTATACAGAATTCATTTTAATTTGGTTTCAGATGGTTGGGGCTTCAGGGAAAGACTCTTGAGTAATTAGCAGAAGTTTTTTCAGAAGATGATACTGCTGTAAGGAATTTAGAGTCAGTAATATACGTGAGTGCATGGCAGATGCAACAGGTCAGTTTTATGTATTCCTAGCACAAAATGCTAAAACTGTTTGACAATAGATGGCTGTTTCTGATCAGTACTTTGATTCTACACCCATTTTCTGAAGGGTCTTTAGGTTACGACGTCTCTAGATCTCAGAGGTGTTGTGAAGTATCCCATGGAACAGTGAAGGCAACAATATAAATTAATAGACAGATATAGATCAACAGAAGGAAGTGTTTTCCCCTTTGCAGTTACACATATAAAGAGTGGGGAAAATTCACTGTAATGACTCAAAAAGATCCTTAGAAATCCAAAATTATTTTCTTTGTGAGAAGGCTTCCTCACTCCAGTCTGGTGTCTTGAAAGCCAGCTCTGATTTAAAAATTATGAGATTGTCTTTTATAGTCACAGAGGACAAGCAAATAAATTTGATATTGGGACAATACTTTCTTTTTCAATCTTGGCATCGTGCTCTGTGCAATTAATGCATTTGTTGTCCATTGTGGCCAAATGGAGTGTCTTCAGATCTGTCTGCATTCTGCCATGAAGAACCTCAGTGAGAAATGTACAGTGACTCCATAACTTTTGAGCAAGTTGGAAGCGTAGACAAGGTCCAACTTTCTGCAAATAACACAGAATTTTTCTGAAATATTTTGCCCCTTGAAGCATCTTCAAACAGACATTCAACCTTTCTCAAAGAATGTTTTCTTAAAGATTTGAGAAAGAAAATATGTCTGGAAAGAAACATCAGCTACAGTTTAAATTATTCTATTTTTGAAGTGCAATAGATTTCTCATCTATGAACCGTGTTGGTGAACCACCAGTAATTTGATAAAGGTATGGAAATTGTCAGCATATTCCTTCTTCCTGTTGCTAGGGAAACAACTCTGTGGGTATCTCTGTCTTCACACTGTCTCCATTCCTTTGCAAATTCATTGGATAATGACAGTATAACTGAATATTTTGTATTTTGTTAGCTATATCATCATTAAAAAATTATACCAAAACAGGATAGGTAAACAGAATTAACTAAATATGTCAATTTATCTTCATTATTTAGGGGGGATTTTATAACTAAAACATTCTTAATTTAGTTACAAGTAAATTTGATTCTATGTTTGATTTTATCCAAATCCAAATGTTTTATTATGTTCTACTTTCCTGTAGCAGTACCTTATTAGCAAAAAATAAGTGTTTACATTTACATATATGAAAAAAATAGGACACCACCTTTTAAATGTGAAAAGATATTCCAGCAGTCTCCAAAGAGTCAGGGAGCTCATTCTGATCAATACACTGGCAGGAATGCTATGCAAAAATATGATATGCATTGACATAACACCAACAGAGATTTTAGAGTCTTCAAGAACATTTCTCTCTACAATTGTGGTTATGTTCTTTCAATGTACTGTAAGATACATACTTTTTTTGCATATATTTTTTGCTGTATACCATTTTCTACAATGCAAAAAAGCAATCCAACACTATACTTTCTCCATTACATGTTGCCAATGAGTTGTTTCTTCATGGTTCTTCAGAAGACTTGGCACCTTAAACTGAATCAAAAAATTTTTACTACTTGAGTTCAGTACAAATTGTTTATCACTAGCTAATAGAAATACTCTATATGAACCAACAATAAACAACACTTTGCCTGTGATTTCAGAGAGATCTGTGGATAGAAGTAGGAATTTATGATTTTTTTTGTACACTGAAGAGGGAATAATGAACTCTCTATATATTTTTTAAGGATAGAGTTGTTCTTCTGATATATCTTGCCTAGGGCTTTTCTGCCTCAGTCCTTCCTCTGTCCTAGTGGCCTCCTAGTCCCATCTACCTTTCAAAGTCAGCTTTGTAGGCTTGGTATATTATTCTTACTCTCCTTAATTGTCATTCAGGGCTTTGGTAATTCTCCTCCTTCTCTTTTAAAACCTCAGTTGTTTGTAACTGGCTTCTTGCAGTATCATTTGTCTTGCCCTCTTAGTGTCTGACCTCTGGAAGCAGTGACCTCCCTCCCGTCCTTTTACTAGCAGTTTCCTCTTCATGAATTCACATCCCTATTCCCTTACTTTCCCTTTTTTTTTTTACCACCAGCCTGTCTGTACAACATGGTTCATCCTCTTCTAGTGCAAGAAATACATGGCTTCCTTCTGTGGATCTGTCTGGGTACCAGAGGAGGTATATAATTCTTTTGCAGCCAGAAGCAGCCAGGTGCAGTCATTGCAGAGAAAGGCCCAGACTTCCCTCAGCAGTCTGATCATCTGATCACATAATGAGTTGGGGGAAGTTTTGCATAGATATCAGGAAAAAGGTTTTTCATCCCAAAGTGTTGTTGGTCACTGGAACAGGCTCCCCAGGAAAGTGCACAGCACCAAGCATGACAGAGTTCAGGAAGCTTTTGGACAGTGCTCTCAGACACACGGTTTGACTCTTGGGGTGTCCTGTGCAGGGCCACAAGTTGGACTTGATGATCCTGATGGTTGCCTTCCATCAGCATATTCTATGATTCTACATTTTCTTTTCCCTAATAAAATCTTTACAGACCTCTCTATGTTCCCACTAATATTTTCTTTTCTTGTGCTATAGTCTTCTCTCCTGATGTTTCAAAATTTGAATTTTGATGACGTATTCTACTGTCATTATTTACAGAGGGAAATATCTGACTACTTGCTGAAACTATGAAGACTCCTTCTAAGGGTGAGCTACCCAGTAGCAGGACAAGAATTGTAGACACTTATATAATTCCTTTTTGGACCACTGCTTCAGGTAATAAATAAAGATGAGAACCATTCTTGGTAAGGAGCAAGGGAAGTAAGAGAAACTACAACTTTCAAGAAATGCTATAAAAAGCTAAAATCCCTCTTCTAATCCCTGGTAAGGAGCTTGCTGAATGCTTTTCTCAGTGACGAATTACCTTTTTTTCACATCTCAACAACACTGACTAATAAATAGTGCCTTTGTCTGAATCCTCTGTGCCACGACAGAATCTTACTACAGAATGAGAAAACACAGCAGAAAATCTAGGGGCCAGGAATTGGAACTGGATAAGTTTTGTTCAGAAGGTATGAAAATCACAGAAAAAATAACAATTGAATTTTTACCAGTGAGCAGCATTGAGTTTCCAGAATATTAGAGTTACATTTATAATTTTATATTTCATTTATATTACATTAATAGATCCATGTGTTTCATGGGGTCAGTGGCTGGAGACAGGGCCAACATACACACACCAAAGCTCCATGAAACAACAGCCTAGCTTATTGTTGAGAGCCTTCTTATATAGGGAATTCAAAACTCCTGTGTCTGAACAGCTCATTGGTCTGATCCTCACCCAGGCCAGCTCCTGGCCAGTGAGATGCCTGCGGCCCAGGATGGAACATGATAGGTGCACATCCCTGTCTATCAACCCAGGGACTCCAATGCCACATATTTATGCAATCATATGTTTTAATAAAGTGAACAGCTGGGAGCTGTTGCTTTTAGTTTCTGACAGATGCCAAATGAGGTCAGTTACAGAGTTCGAGTTGATTCATGAGGGGTGAGCACTAGAACTAAGTCCTCTGTACAGTGCACTTAGATTAAAGGGCCATATGCAACTTTAAGAGGATTTGATCTGCTTTACAGTAGAAGCTGCTGTCTTAATTGTCCACAGTTCAGACGGGCAGCGTGATTAATGTGCAACAAAAAGTTTGCAAATGGTATGCTGGTGGTAGTGTTAACATGGGGTTAAAAATGTTTCTAAAATCATGGGAACTGCAGGCAGTGTTCTGGGAGGTGGAGTAGACCTGGTGGGCCGCGGAGGGAGAATGTTGTGCTTTGTTTTAGTAGATCATGCAGAACTGCACCTGCTATGATTATGCTTTGTCTTTGGTAAATCATATGAAACTGCACCTACACATTGATAAATGATATGATTGTTAAGTGTATTGACAAATGATGTGATTTTATCAAAAGTTAAACATAATGAAAGATCATGCTCATACAATAAAACAATAAGTAGTTATATAATGTTAACATATAAATATGTATGCATCTCGAATCAATGTCGAAGTCAGATTTGGGTTTGTACCCCTGGCTTCCAGAGCTCTTCAATAAAAGTACCTGCATATAATCCATCTGTGATTATGTGTTCCTGAACGCTAACAGTAGGGTATGTATTTGTGTGGTTAGTTGGGTTTTCCATTTGTGGTGGGGTTTTTATCATTGTAGTATTATTTTTTTAACTACTAATATATGGAATTGTCTGACTTAGGATTTCACAAGTTGCTGAAATCAAACTTGTGATAGAGAAATCTGCAGTAAGATCTTTACCAATAATCATCAAAATGCATGGTTTTTCCTATCAATATTAAGATTTTATTGTTTCTTTTTGAGGAAGGGGGGGAATTTTAAGAGATGAAAAAGGGATCTTTTTCCATGGATATATATTTTATTTGAAGAAATATTATCTTCAAACATTCTTTTGTTTTGGTAGATAGCACCAACTAAGATGAGGTAATTCTAATAATAAATGCTAGGATCTGACCCCTTGGGATCTAGACCAAGAATGACCCAAAATTGTTTTCTTCTCTGTGGACAACTATTGCCAGTATTCCTTTCTTATATAGAAATGTTTTGGAAGAGACAACCAAGTGACTTCTTGTTATTTCTTCTTGTGCCAGTAGGAGAAACCGGAGAAAATGTCATAGGTATGGCATTAACTGGAAAAAGAATTGTCCAACAGCTTCTTTTTTGTCTTTGCACTTAGAATCCTCTTCCCTGTGGTAGCCTCCAAAATGTAGTGAGTACCAAAAAGTAAAATATGTGATAGAAAATACTACTTTTAGTAGTCTTGAGTCGTGACAGTATTTTTCCATAAGCTAAATTAAGTCATCTCAGTTTCAGAATTAATTTCTGAGGGATTTTTTCTCATGACAATCCCGAATGGTATATCTTGGAAATTGTCTGTCTCCACTGCCAGAAGGTATGAACAAATATATTTAAGGTGTCGGTGGGAAGCAAACTTCTTAAAGACTATGGATAGAACACGTGTAGGAGTAGGAAATACATATGAATATATATTGATGAGCATGTCTGTCTCCTTTCTTTCCACTTCTGTTCATAGCTACTCTTCACTGAATGCACTTTGGGATCACTCTGAAGCAAGAACTGCGACCCTCAAAGTCTTGTCTGCTGGCTGATGTTGAACAAGTAATTTCTTTATGCCTCAGTCTATAAAATAAAGATGGCAATTCTGTCATTCAGAATAAAATGTTTTGGGCCTACAGAGAAAAACTGATTTCAAGAGAGATGCTGGTGGTACTTTTATGCTTCTGATAAGATCATCATGCTCCTTTAATTACACAGTAGATCTTTCTCATTCTCTAAGGGGTTTTACTTAATCTGCTCTGGCCAGATCTGTTAAGACTTTACAATGTTACAGTTCCTTCTCATCTAATACATCTCAAGATATCTCAGAGAGCCTTGGAAATTGGTGGCACAGTAATAATGGTGGTGGTGAGCGCTGGAAAAGTACTGCTTCCGTAGACGAGTATGAGTTTTTTGAAAGTCTCCACATGCAAAAGTCTACAAAAATGCAGGCTCAGAGCCAGTGGAACCAGGTTCTCAGCAGGTATAGATGTATGTAATCCTACTTAAAGCAAGCTGTCCCAGGGACTTCTGAAACAGTTTATTGAATATAAATATAGAGAGCACCACATTCCCTTTTCCCAGTAATATCAAACATATTTCTTTTGTTATCCTTTACACAAATACTTGTGCTTTTGAACTGTACATGTTATGGCCCTGAGAAAGTCTGCAAGACTAACTGTATCTGCATAAGTAACCTTTAAGTTTACTAGTTTTCCTTTTATTATTGTAACACTGATTCATATTAATGAAACATTAATTTTTGCTGTGGCATAAGCCAGTTAGCAACTACAGAAGAATTACTATAAGAAACGTAGCTCTCTCAATTTGTTCACTTGTATCCATTGGTGGTAAATATAATTGAAATTTCCATTTCTAGCATCTGCTCATTCTAGTATCTGTTGCAGTAAAAACACATCCATTTGATGTTCAGCAACTGCACTTCACTAAATGAGAACATATTTACTTGATTGATACAGGCTAATAGTCATTAACAAGGAAGTTTGAGAAAAGCATTACTCAATACTTGCAAGAGAGTTTGGTTTGCCTTTGAGCGCTGTTTGGTTAACATGACATTGATATTTTAAGACTTGTTGGGAAAGGCTTGTCTCTTGTCACTGTCTTAATTTTTTTTCCTCGTGCTAATTTTGTTTCTTTGCTCCCATTTAATGCCATCCTGCTGCTTCACCTAATGACACAAAAAAAACCAACATTGCAAAAGAACTTTCTTATCTAATTTCCATCAATATATTTTTCAAATTTCAAAGGTTATACAGGCAAGGGCACAAGATACCTAGAATTCATTCATGATTCAAGTCTATTGATTATGTGGGCTAGGAACAAATTTGATCAAAACTGGAGGATGGGGGCAATGTTAGATTAGATATGATGATTTTTCAGAAAGATGACCTCCTCAGAAACAAGTTTACGTACTTCAACAGTACGTAACTTTTAACCTCTTCCCTCTTTGTTTTCAAGAAGTTTCATTATGTACTATGTATGATGGTTCTGAGGAATACATTAATTTTTGTGATCTGTAAAAAAAAAACAAATGAAAGAGTAAGAAAAGAAATACAATGAACAGATAAGAATCCAGTAACTGTATTACTTCTCATTGTCTTTTTAGAACTTTAGTCCTGTTACAGAATCTATAGCAATAATTTCCAAGCTGTGGAAGAGCCTGGTTTCCTCACCTATCTTCTGAAAGGAGACAACTGCAATCTCTATCACTGTGGGCCAATTAGCCAAAGCAAAAAGTGAAATACCTGTTCATCATGATCTGTTTAATGTTGTTTATTTTTAGACTCATCTTGTTATGGATATTTGGACACAATTAGGTTTTTGTTTCTGATGGGGCCCAAAATCTTGTGTGGAGACAATACCAGTTGATTGATTGAAGTGCAATATAAATTAGAAAAGGAACATCTTTTTCTAGGTGAAATTTTTGTACTTGGTTGGATATTTATTTATTTATTTATTTATTTATTTATTTATGGGATGGGAGAATGTCCCATGTTTTGTAAAAAACATGTTTCCACATTATTAATTTTATGCTTACACATCTGTGAAATACTAGACGATTTTCTTTGCAGTATTGAGCAATAACACACTGACAAAGTTATTCCAGCTAACATGGAAGCAAGTACAGAATATGCTGATAGGAGTGATTTGGAAGTGAGGGATGAGTAAGCATGTATGTAGAACTAGATGGTGGCAAGAGAAGTATGAGGGAGATCTGGAAAAATGGATTGAAGTATTTGGGGCTTGGACAGCTGCAATAAGCAAGAGACATTGGATGTGTCTTGAAAACAATTTTTCTTAAAAAAACTTTATTTATCTTAAGTTATTACAATCACAAGTTAGGGTAAGATATTTTCAGTAGAAAACTAGTTCACTCACACTTCTCTGAATCTGATATTGAACCTATGGTTTGTTGATTTGTTCACATCACAGAAAATTATATCAAGACTGATGATCCTTATAATCGTTATGTGACATACAGAGAATAGAAATATGTTTGTATGTATAACTATATAAATACTAAAAAGAATATATATATCCCTGTCTTAGGTCTGTGAGGGAAAAATTGGAAAGATATTCTAGGGTAATTATTTAAAACATTTCAGGAACCATTGCTACTGAAAGCATTATCTCAAAACACATCATAGTCATAGAATCATAGCATCATTATGGTTGTAAAAGGCCTCTCATATCATCAAGTCCAACAGTTAACCCAGCACCGACATGTTCAGCACTAAACTATTGTCCCCAAGTATCACATCCACATATTTTTAAAATATTTCCAGAGATGATAATTTCACCACTTCTCTAGGCAGGCTGTTCCAATGCCTCAACACCGCTTAAGGGAAGAAATTTTTCCTAAGACTTAGTCTAAACCTCCTCTGGTGCAACTGAGGCCATCTCCTCTTGTGTTGTCACTTTTTACCTGGGAGAAGAGGCTGAATGCCACCTTTCCTCCACCTCCTTTCAGGCAGTGAAGCAGAGAGAAGCCAGGTCCCTCCTAAGCCCCCTTTTTTCCAGGCTGACAGGCCTGCAGTTGTCTGCATCTTCCTTCCAGGCCTTCTTCTAGACGGGTGTCACGTTTGCTGACCTCCAGGCATCCGGGACCTCCCCAGGCAGCCAGGAGTGCTGATAAATGAGGGAAAGTGGCTTTGTGAGCCCTTCTGTCGGCTCCATCAGTACCCTTGGGTGGACCCCACCCAGCCCTGCAGACCTGTTCATGTCTAAGTGGTGTAGCAGGTCAATGACCATTTGCCCTTGGATTTTGGGTGCTCATTCTGCTCCCTGTTCCTGTCTTCTGGCTCAGGAGACTAGATGCCCTGAGGACAACTGGTCTTGCTGTGAAAGGCTGAGGCAATGAAGGCATTAAGCACATCAGCCTTTTGCTCATCCTTCATTATTACTTTTCCCCATGCTTCCATTAAAGGGCAGACACTTAGCCTTTCTTTTGTTGCTAATATATTTATAAAAACTTATTTTTTTTCTTTTTGCAGCAGTAAGCAGATTAGGTTCTAATTGGGCTTTGGCCCTGCTAGTTTTCTCCCTGCATAGCTCACAAGATCCTTGTAGTCCTCCTGAGTGATGTCTCTCTTCTTCCAAAAGTGATACATTCTTTAGTCAAATTTCTCTGTTCAGCCCAGTTGGTCTTCCCTATCAGTGGTTTTTAGGCACACGCGGATGGCCTGTTCCTGCACATTTAAGATTTCCTTCTGGAAGCATGTCCAGCCTTCTGGGACTCCGGTGCCTCCCAAGGGACTGGCTTGGCCAGTGTTCTGGAAAGGCAAATGTCTACCCTCCAGAAGTCCCAGGTGGCAGCTCTGCTTTTTCCCCTCCTTACTTTCCCTGGAGCAGAAAACTATAATCTTTGTGATTTCTGTGCACAAGATGGCCTCCACCCATCAGATCATTGGATCACCCACTGGTCCTTCTTTGTTTACAAACAGCAGGTTCAGAGGGATATCTTCCTAGGGCGGCTCCCTTATCAGCTGTGTCAAGAAGTTATCTTCCACACTGTAGGAACTTCATGGAACGGTTTCCTTTCTGCCATGTTGTTTTTCCAGTAGACATCTGGCAAGTTGGAACAAGGGCTTGCCAACATGAGACTTCTCCCAGCCACTTATGGAATATTTCATCTGCCTCTTCTTCATAGTCAAGTGGTCTATAACACAGTTCCACCAGGATATATGCCTTGTTGATTTTTACCAGTAAATACCACCATCAAGCTCCAGAAAATTAGGTACTCACTAACATACAGGATTACTTCACCACCTCCACCTCCTTCCCAATCCCTTCAGAAAAGTTTACAGCCATCCATTGCAGCACTTTAGCTGTGCAAGTAGTACCACCACGTCTCCATGATGGCAATTATGCACATCTTTTCTTCAGCACCACAGCTTTTAGCTCCTCCTGTTTGCTGCCCGTGGTGGGTGCATGGTGTAGGTGCTCTTCAGTTGGGTTGTCAATCCTAGCACTTCTTTTGGTGAAGTTCTGATTCCTGCATGACAATTCCCCAGTGTGTCTGTGGTCTGTAACATCAATAACTCCTGCATCCTTGCTGCCACACATATCTCCATTGCTTGCATCTACTGAGACAGCACACTGAAGTATGTTGATTGCACACTGTCCCTCAAACAGTGACATCCCACAAATGGGCTTATCTCTAGTGATCTTGTTTTTATCCTCTTCTCCCTTTGAGTCTAGTTTAAAGCTCTCTCAGTCAGACCTGTGAACTCCAGAGCAAATATCCTTTTTTTTCCCTTTGAGATGGGTACCCCACCTGTTGCCAGCAGGCTCAGTGTCATGTAAACAAACCCATGATCATCTTTTGCTCAATCTTCTCATCTTTTATAAGAATATTTTTGTATTCTAATTAACTGATTAAGAACAAAAATATGTTTTGTTATAATAGAAGAATGCAGTGAAGAATTTCTAATGTCTCAGCATTCATGGGTCATCTGTCAGAAAACATGAGATTTACACCATATTTAATTTGGGGAACCAGGTCTGCTATGCATTAGGTTATATTAATTAACCTTGTTCATTCAGTTCTACTTAGTTTCGATATAGAATTTTATTACCAGGTGATCTAGCTCTGATGTTAAAAATGACATAAAAGAGAGATTATCAAATCCAATCATCACGTGTGTTCTCGGAGAGATTTATTCCTGCTCTACATGTTCTAGCATTCTGAACTAAAATTATGGATGATGGCTCAACATATCAGTACTGCTAAGAATAAGCTTTTTTCTGTTACCCCTTGCTGACCTCTTAGTCTACTTATTTAATCTTATAGCAGCTTAACATACTTTTGGTTTAGGCAACTTCTAGCATAGATCAGAAAAAGAAATGATAGCCTAATGCACTAAAATTTACTTCATCCATTGGCAAGATTCCAGCAAGTATAGTAAATATAGACAAGCAAAAAATAGAGCAACTATGTCTCATAAGATTATGACAGATAAATATGAATATCAAGAGCTTATTACAGCTATAGAAAGATATTTTTAAACAACTAAAACCAAGTCCAAATTATAAAGTGTCTTCTATTCTGAAAAGTAACCATTATAAAACTAGGCAGTTGTATGGATTTTAATGGCATTAAATAACACTAGTAAATCAATTTTGGAATTATTTTCATATTTTGGGGTGTAAAGAGCATTCAAAATCATATTATCCTAGGTTACTCGCATAACAATTATTAGTGTTTTCTCTGAAGAGCACAATAACAGAGCTCTGAGACAGCTGCAACCCTCCAGTACGAGGGTTTTCTCATGTTAAAACCTTCCATGCGCTAAGCTCCAAATTGAGAGGAGCATTTTTCAACCACCAAAGTCTTTTCTATTTATGTCCCTTTTAAGCTCTTTAACCTGCTTCTGCCTTAATTCCAACCAATAAAAATAATCTTGATTGATGTGACCAACTTTAATTTGGTGAGGGGGGAGGGCAGAGAAAGGGAGCAATTTTTAGATAATCTGCAGACTCACTGTAGTAAATTGTCAGTTACTGTGACAAGAAAAAAAAAGGAGAAATACTGCAGTGTGATCACACTCAAGGCATTTGTTCACCTTTATCTAGGAAGAAAACAGATTAAAGGTAATAAATGTTTTCCTAGTCAGGTAGGTTAACTGATGTACCCCCAGATATACATTTGTTTATTGACTCTAAAGTTATCAAGAGACGGACCAGTTTCAAATATCGGAAAAAACATCAGAAAGCTGAGCCTAATAACCATGATTTAAATAATACCTCTCTGCAGTTGGATGGCACTTACTTTAATTTGTTCAGAGCTTTAAACCTTTAACTGCTCAAGACTCTGCTAGCTTCTGCTTAAAGTAAGCTAGTGATTTTTATTTCCTTAGAGCTGGAGACTTCTACCAGACCTTGTTTAAAAACATAATCCTATTTTGAAATTAGAACCAAATCTGGAAAGCTGTGACATGTTTTCAAAAGCTCTTCTATGTGTCCTACTTTAAACTTCAATTTTATCGGGGGCTGGGAGGGAGAAATAAAGAAAAATTTAAAAAGGAAGAAATCACTAAATTGCCTTTATCCTTTTGGTTTTACCAATCAGTTTTATTTTCAATATATATTGACATATTCAAAGACAACTATATTGTATAAATATGTGTTTCAGTGGACAGGCAAAATTCAGCTGAAAATTAATTGCAAAGAAATTGAAATTATAATTGCATATAGATACAGATCTGCTTTATCAGGGATTTAAACATGAGTAAAATCAATTTTCAAAGTGTTAAAATTACTCTTCATGCTAGAGAATTAACAAATTAACACTCTGAATGATTTTAGAATGACAAAAACGTATAATGAGTTAAAGGTATGCAGGCATCATAAAAAGAAGATGCTTATTCACAGCAAACATGCATTTTTATTTTCCCTCCCTTCTCATATAATAACAATAATAATAGTGATTTCTATGAATCTTGTCTGCATGAAATTGGGCCTGGGAGCCCCAGTCATGGAGTAGAATCTAGTAGTTGCTCCACACATGAAGCCTTTTTGACTCCCAAAGGGCTGACTTTGCCTCATTATCTCCAGTGGAAGTCAGTGGAAGCACACCAGTTGAAACTCGGCTTTGTGTGATGCCAGACACACTGGGTAATTACAGAGTCATAGGATCACAGAACAGCCCAGGCTGGATAGGCCCCCAAAAGATCATGTGCTCCAACCTTCCATGGGAAAAGGAGCCTAGCTGAGAGGCTTATTTACTATCTTTCATTTCCCAGCCTAATTCTTGATGTTCTGCATTGCATGTTGGTGCAGCCATGACTCCTGCTAGTTATTGTGGAAGGGATTGATAATAGCAGGATAGAAGACTACAGAAACAGGATGCAAAACAGCAAGATGCCACAGAGAACTGAAATATGTTTTTAATGATTAATTTAAACAGAAGAATCAAGCGAGTTTAATGGGAGATGCATGTTTTTAACATCTGGTACTTCAAATATCCATTTCAGCCATATGTATGTGAAAAAATATAGAAGCAAAGATTTCCTTTAGAGAATCAGACCATTCAAGCTGAAGGGGAGTGCAAGGCATGTTTTCTTTTAACTGAAGAACCTTGTCTGGCAACTTGATGTTGCCCACCAAAGAACAAATAAAATAAAAATCTAGCAGTAATGAATAATGTTTGGAAATTTAACAAGTAATATTTATCTTTCAAAATATTAACAAAGCTGCAAAGATCCAGAGAACACGATGGTGGCAAAAAAATTACAGAATAACTACTGAACACAGAAGGGAAGGAGAAACTAAAAATTAGAAAATCCATATTGATAATCAGATTTATGCCATTGAAACTATTCTCAAGTGCAGGATTTTCCAGTAGGGATCTGACTAAATAATTGGGATAGCACAAATTTGTGGAAAAAGAATTTTTTTAAAAAATTAAGATTTAGCTTGGTAATGTGAAAAAATTACTTTTATTTTAGTTATAAATGTTTAAAAAGTTGTCATTTGAATAATTTTTACTTTCATTCACAATATTGTTTTAAAATTTAAAAATATTCAAATAGATTTATTTCAAATGGATAACCATTCTTAAAAATATTCCACAAAATCTTTAATCTTATGAAGAGAAGCATAAATTGAAATAAATTTAAGCAAAAATTTCTTCTTATTACAAATTTTCCAAAGGATGCTCAGATGAAGACAAAATCTTTAATTCTTGGCTCTCACATATTAACAGTGCTCCCACTCACCAGTTCAGCTGGTGTATTGTAGGAATACATTTGATCTCCTCAGTAATTTGCTCTTCATGGAGATGGACAATGAAATATGTGCTACGTTTAGGCATGATCAGAGCAACAGTGACTTTGTTATCAACAGCTGCAAGATGTACCAATCAAGCATGCCTGCTGCCATAAACTAAATGTTGTCCAAGAATTTAAACCTTCTTCTTAATTCTAGTGCTTTCCTGATGTTTCTTGATGCTATGCTACTTCTTGAGGAAGGTAAGATATATTATTGTTGTCTTTTCTTCACTCCTCCACCTCACCAGTCACTTGTAATTGTCTCTTAGGTGCTATGTAGATTAACTTATTTCTTCTGTCTTATTCGGGCTTTATCGGATCTGCCATAGACTGTTGACTGCCAGTTTGCCATTCTCTCCTACTTGGTACGGTTTCAAGAATATCCTCATATCAGTTTTTATAATTCTTTTGTTTTCCATCATGTATTATCTTTTATGTGAAAGTACAGGCTTGATACTAGTATTCCCTTGTATCCTTACTCTGTGCTTCCTAGGTGGTTTGCATCACTTAGGGTATGACTTCTTTGCAGTTTTTGGTTTAAGGAACAGTAAGACGCAGATGCAGACAGTGGGCTTATTTCACAACCTAGGTAGAGCAGGAAGTTTTTGTAAAGATACAGAACTTCAAAAGGTATTTTTCATCATGCACATTTTCTTCTATACATTTTCTTCATTCTTCATGTATTGTGAAGGTAGCCAGATGATATTGAGATATATTGTTAGGAATGAACTGCACAAAGTCCTCTTATTTGGTTTATAAACAAATTAACTCTAGATTGAATTCTATATACTCAGTTTTTCAGCATCACAAGTTCAATTTTCATCTGAAAATTTCTATTATTTTTTTTTTGTCTATGTGAAAAAGTAGAAGAGTTGTGGATATTCATTAAAATTTTGGCTGAAGAATTCATTAGAGAGTGTTATATAGGAGGGAAGTGAATGCAAAATCTAACAATCTCCTTCTTCCTCTGATTCCTCTGGGTCCTTAGTGAAGGAGTCTCAAATTAATCTATTTTTGCCTCCCAGTTACTGTTTTTCATTTTGCTTATGCTAATGTATCTTCAGTTATTGCAGCTTCCAAATGAATACTACTGGTGTATGACTACAAACTTTACAGGTGATAGATTTATCCTACCTTGGTTAATATATTACTGCTCAGTTGCACACCACTGAAGAACAGAGGTTTTTAGGGTTTCAGAGAAGCTGAAGTGGCAGGACTGTTTTGTTCAGTTATGCTTTGCTATTTCTAGCATTTCTTTCGTAGATATGTCTCTAGCTGAGCAATAATGCTAGGTTTCAACTGAGGGATTAGTGACCCTTGTGATAAAAATAAAACCACCTTACTTTGAAGACATAACAGCAGATTATTTCTAGCTGAACAAAATGATCTGTGAAGCTGCTGTGATGCCTGATGCCAATGTGGAACTCCAAGAGTTCAGAAGAGTCTATCTCATAACCACCATGAATATTCATCCCCTGGGATTAGTCAGGCATGCAACACAATATGTCATGAAATTACTTTTGCAAGCCAAAATGGGTATTAGTGATGAATTTGCCTCAAGGATACATGTTTTCATCAAGATATACTGTGAAAGCCATCTAAATGATCAGATTTGAAATACCAGAGTCAAACATCTTTTACACGCATAACTTGCGTGTCAGTGTTCCCAGAGAAACACCAAGGCAAAAGTCAAGATATATTTTTTATATATTTTGAAAGATAGGGTTTTCAAGGAGTTTTGCTACTTTTTGCTTCTTTACTGCCTTTTATTAGATGAGATTTTTCTTCATTTTCCTGTTGTAAGCATACAGATGAATTGTTTTACAGTCTTTACACAAGGTTTCCTATTGTTGTCCTGTTCCTATAGTTGATTGTTCTCTGATTACCTCCTTGAACTCTCTAGAAAATCTCTATAGCCTTTCCCTATTTATAAACTTGCCTCCACCTAGCCTTCTTTCATGAGCTGGAATATTTATAAATATAAATACATATTCATCAGTATATGCGTATTTGGATGGAGAAGTGTGAAGGTAACTGTGAAAGCATGTGAAAATATGAGGCATACAAGAAATCCTTAAAACACTGTGAAACTAACCTTTTTGATATAAACCAGAATCCTGCCCAATGCCAGCACTGCTGGGGGCCGAAGTCAATCAATTAATCTAATATCAATGACAGTGTTATTGCAAGAAAGAATTAGTTTGTGTTTCAATAGAGTGTATACATTCAGATTTGTCAAGGTATGTTTTTAAAATATCCCTTTTTTTCCCCCTGAGGTTTGGTGCGTTTTTACAGGTAGAAAATATATGCAGTGCAAAAGTCACTTTCTTACTTCATAGATGTGACATCCAGGTGATGTATAGAAAATATTTCTCTTTTCTTGTTGTGTTAGAAGACAAAGGGGTGATACAATAGAAAGATTCTCCTTCTGTAACAAAAATTTCTTGTTCAAATATGTCTGTGCAGTTGGTTCTTCAATAGTGCTGGAGGGGAAGAAAAAATCCAACCTTTTTTACCTCTGGCATTAAGGATGACATAATACATGTTCTTGAACATATTCAGCTCATAGAAAAGCTGTGAAGAAGCTGTTAGCAGTAATGGACTGCACCAAGTTTATTGAAAATGACAGTTTGTGTAGATTTTCTCACAAAAATGTGCTACTTCGCTTGTAATTCATGGTACAATGATTATTTCTTTCAGTAGCAGGATTTGTGCTTACAGACTTGTTCAAAAGAATTAGAGTAAGCTATTTTACTTTCTGTTAAGTTCTGCAAGACATAAAAAAGATCAAAAACTATTACCTGGAATACTCCTGAATATACTGTATTTATCTCAAGATTTAGTTTATTTCTGAAACTAGAGAAATTTTCCTGCAGTAAATGCAGAAACTAGCACCAATTATTTCTTTCATTTAAATTAATCACTATTTTCTTTATCCTGTAATACTGAAATGGTAAAATACTCTGATTTCCTATCCCATAAAAATCTTAATATAGATCCAAAGAGGCAGAGGTCCACAGAGATACTGATTTTAGCGTAACAATGCAATGTGGAGAAATGTGGGTTTGGTATGAGAGCTGAAGACTTGAAAGGTCTGCAGGGCAGAGATGGAATTACAAGAAATGAGACATAGGCTAACATCAGGAACTTCATGGCTATAAACAACTCTCCAATTGTCTGTGAAAGAAACACAGGCTTGGAGCTGAGCAAAACCATTTTCAAGGGCACCAAACAGAACAAAATAGAAGCACTGAAAAGACATAAAATGCATAACAAATAGGAAATTTGTGTGTGATGTGAGCTTACAAACTAAAAAAGAAAGTGCAATGTGTACGAGCATGCTGCCAAACATTTCAAAGCAACCCTAAGCAGACTCTACATTGAGGAATAAGAAACCATCAGCATCTCAGCAAAGGACTTGACGTGCTGTCAACTTGTGGAACCCTTCTTCTGCTCAGACAGACTGAAGCAGTGCTTCCAACTCCACTCAGACCAGTGCCCTTGACTTTGCAAGCATAGTACAGGGAAGGGCAAGCTTTGGTATGTTCAGATTATTAATTTAAGTGGCACTAAATAAAAGGGAAAACACTAAATGTGGATATGAAACTTTATGATTGAAAATTTTAATAATTTTAATGAATAGTGATATTGTTAATTATTGTTCTCATGGTTTGACAATGGCCAAACGCCAGGCACCCACTAAAGTTGCTCACTCACCCTCCCCTGCCACAGCTGGACAGAGGAGAGAAAAATTTAAACGAAGGGTTCATGAGTTGAGATAAGGACCTGGAGAAAACACTCCAAGGGCAAAACAGGCTCAACTTAAAGGTACAAAATGAGTTTATTAGTAACAAAATCAGAGAAGGATAATGAGAACTAAAAATAAGAAGTAAAATAAGCTCTTAAAAACAACTTTTCTTCTCCCAAACCCTCCCTCCTTCCCACCAACAGCACAGGGAGACAGAGCATGGGGGTTTTGGTCAGTTCGTCACCTGAGTTTTTCCACTGTTCTGGGAGAGGGGTTCTTCCTCTGCTACACGTGAGGTCCCTTCCCATGAGAGACAGTTCCCTGTGAACTTCTCCACTGTGGGTTCACTCTCATGAGCATCAATCCTCCCAAAACTGCTGCACCGTAAGTCCCTTCCACAGGCAGACAGTCCTCCCAAAACTCTTGTGGCAAGGGTCACTGTTCCATGGGGTGCAGTCCTCCAAGGCCAGCCTGGAAACAAGGGCCCTCTCTCTCCATTGGGTCTTCCACTGGATCACAGCCTTCTCCAGGAAGTGTGGGCACCCCCCCCACGGGCTGTGGGTGGATCTCTGCATCCCCCATGGATCCCCAAGGGCTGCAGGGGCACAGCTACTTCACCGTGGTCTTCACCAAGTCCTGCAGAGGAATCTTGGCTTTGGCACCTGGAGCACCTCCTCCCCCTCCTTCTCCATTGACCTTGGTGTCTCCATGTTGTTTCCTTCACATGTTTTCACCTCCTCCTCTTCTCTGACTAGGGAAAAACTATGCCCCACTTTGTTTTGATTTTCTAGTTAAATATGTTATCACAGAGGCATCACCAACCTCTCTAATTGACCCATCAGGATTGGCTCTGCTGGACAAGGGGGAAGCTTCTAGCAGCTTCTCACAGAAGCCACCTCTGTGGCCCCCCAGCTACCAAAAACCAGGCTGTGCAAAACCAACACAACTGTCTATATTCACTTCCTGCAATAGCTAGACCTGCAATACTACTACCACCATCACTACTAGTAATTTTATTGGACTGCTAAGATTGTAAATACACTAGCAATATGTTCTTGCCTTTATATATGAGGTATGTTTCTTTTTCACGCATAAGAAGATTCTGAATGTAGGAAAAACATACCTTCCTTTTCCTTTGTCATCTTTGATCTTTTGCATCTGATGGTGAGTGTATTCCACATAGAACAATACTGGTGCAAGACTTAAAACCATTGTTCTCCCTAAAATGTTCATAATTTATTTCATATTGTATGACTAATTGTACAGATGGTTCACCAGCTGTACCTAGCAATCTTCCTTGGTTCAGCTGAAGACAACATTATAAATTATATTCTTGGTACCTGTCTCTCCTTTTAGTAAGAAAAAATGTGGATGGATAGTTTAAATTGAGAAAGATAACAAGTGGCTCTTAAGAGCTTAGTTTATCTAATAAGAAAGAAAATCCAAATATAGTGAGCCAGGTCCATCTACTGTAGACCTGGAAATGTACAAGACTCCCTTAGTGTTTTCTGTTCCTTCAGACAAAACTATATATCAGAGGGTCTTTTATGTGTGTATTTTTGTCAGATAGAGAGGAACGCCAATGAACAAAGATACTTTCCTGGAGCCTTGATTAAGGCCTTCAATTAGCAATCCAGCTTGCAGTATCAGGTAAGCTATTGAATAGGGATGGACAAGGCATAGATGCAAATATTGTCAGGTAAAACGGAGCTTTATATCTCATCAGGGGCATTAAAGCTCTGTGCTAGTGTTGCATTATCGTAGAAACAGAGACATACGTCATTCATGCCCAATAAGTTAGACATTTAATCTAGGTGCCTCTTCATTTCATTCCACATTTATTATTCCCTCTTCTTCACAATTGATGAGTCTTAAGTAGGTCGGGTTTCTGAGGAAGCCAGCTGCAACACTCTGTACACTCTGATTTACTTAAATTAATAATCTAAACATTGCAAGCCCACTAAGGCACTCTTGCATGAAGCAGTGCAGGAAAAAGAAAAAAAAAAGGAAGCTGTTAGACTGAAGAAGAGGGTATCAGAGGTCAGGTTATACAGAGAGTTCTGCAGGATCTGTGAATAAGAAGACTCCTCACTGCTCTTTGTCATGGTTTTTATAATTGTGAACTGTAATATGGTCTCTACTACATTTACAGCCACAGATGTCTTCAGCCATGATTTCTCCTTCAATTTATGTTGATTAGTTTCTCACCAATTTCATTGTATTTACTTCTGTGTTAAATATAACCATAACTAATTGTACTGTTCCCAAATAAATTCTAGATCACAGAAATTTCTCAGTCTACAAAAACATCACTGACAATTTAGAAGCAGTCACCTGTCCTCTTCATGAAAGGTCTGGAGGTGGCCTGAGAGCAATGTCCTGGTCTCATGATTGGTTAGTTTCAGTGATATTTTGGTTGACTTTGCAAACTTTCAGCTTCAGGTTTACTGGTAACTTATTAACTCCATCACTGGTCATTTTCCTAGATGCATGCCTATATCATCATGGTATGTGTCTTAAGTTTTTCTTCACTGAAAATGTTTTTCCAAGCTTTTCTGCAGTGATGGAAAATTCTACAGAAATTCTCTCTACAGTGAGCTTATTCCACTGCTTCATTGTGTGCACTGTTATAAACTGTCTTCATAATATCAAAGCATCCTGCACTTTAACTCACCATACTCATATAGGCATAGAAGAGTGACACTTTTCTCTGTTTGAAGGAGAATGCTAAAACTACATTTCCTTAAGACATGAATTCAAGAACTTATCAGACGTCTTCAAGGCTTAAGTTCCAGTTTCTTAGTATTTTCTCATACACAGCCATTCCTGTCAAACACAGCTGTTCCTGTTCACACTAGACTCATTATGGTTGATGTATGTATTTTCTGAGACATGAGATCCAAGAGAACTACAGAACTGTAACAAAAGCTTGTGCTATGTGTCCTGCAGAGAACTTAGGGAACTGTGGTATATTTTTTTCCAAACAGTTTTTCTAGCATGGTAAGATTTGAGGTTTGTCCTCATTCCCACTGCATAGCTAGTCCATGACCCCTGGCACCATGACCCCTGTATGGGAGGTTGAGATTTTTTTTGTGGTTGAAAATCCTTGGGTTTTTAGACTAATAGAGATTCAGAAAAGAGCTTTAACATGCAGTGATTATGTATACATTAATTCTTCCATAAATTTGTAGCAGCACAAGTTTATCTGGAAATTTGTGAGATTTTAAGGGGAGTCTTCCCATGGGGAAGGGTGGCTCAGGCAACTCCCTGCCATATTATTAATGAAATGTGATTTTATTATTGATTCCAATATTAGAACTGTAACCCAAATTGCTCCATTTGTTGGAGGGAAACTTGAGACTAACTTCTTTTTTAACATGTTTAATATCAGCTTTCAGAGCTATGTAAAAATCAATTATTGTTGTTGCATATTAGTTGATAGATTGATAGGGTAATGTTAGCCTGATTAATCATTTTTAATAGTTGCCATTTCCCAATGTTTAGCTGTTTCAAACCCCAAATAAAACTCAGACCAACAAAGCATAACAACTCTCTCAATACGCACCTAAGGCTCTGCCTTTACTTCTGTACTGCATCCACTTTTTCTCAACCCATTGATCCAGTGTGTGTCCAGATCCCTCATCCACTAAATGGATCACTTTGCCGTAGAATGATATCAAGCTGGTCAAGCAGGACCTGCCATTCCCAAACCCATGCAAGCTGGGCCTGATGGCCTGACTGTTCTGCATGTGTCCTTTGATGGCACTCAAGATGATCTGCTCGGTAACATTCACTGGCACCCAGGCCAGGCTGACAGGCCTGCAGTTGTCTGCATCTTCCTTCCAGGCCTTCTTCTAGACGGGTGTCACGTTTGCTGACCTCCAGGCATCCGGGACCTCCCCAGGCAGCCAGGAGTGCTGATAAATGAGGGAAAGTGGCTTTGTGAGCCCTTCTGTCGGCTCCATCAGTACCCTTGGGTGGACCCCACCCAGCCCTGCAGACCTGTGCATGTCTAAGTGGTGTAGCAGGTCAATGACCATTTGCCCTTGGATTTTGGGTGCTCATTCTGCTCCCTGTTCCTGTCTTCTGGCTCAGGAGACTAGATGCCCTGAGGACAACTGGTCTTGCTGTGAAAGGCTGAGGCAATGAAGGCATTAAGCACGTCAGCCTTTTGCTCATCCTTCATTATTACTTTTCCCCACGCTTCCATTAAAAGGCAGACACTTAGCCTTTCTTTTGTTGCTAATATATTTATAAAAACTTATTTTTTTTCTTTTTGCAGTAGTAACCAGATTAGGTTCTAATTGGGCTTTGGCCCTGCTAGTTTTCTCCCTGCATAGCTCACAAGATCCTTGTAGTCCTCCTGAGTGATGTCTCTCTTCTTCCAAAAGTGATACATTCTTTAGTCAAATTTCTCTGTTCAGCCAGGCTGGTCTTCTTTCCTGGCAGCTCATCTTTCAGCAAGTGGGGACAGCCTTTTAGATTTCCTTCTGGAAGTATGTCCAGCCTTCCTGGACTCCTTTGTCCATCTGGATTGCCTCTTGAATGTTCAGTCAAGAAATTTTTCCAAAAGAAGTTTTTATCACACAATTTTACTATTTCCTCTGTTTCTGTGCTAATGTAAAATTAAATGGAGTTGCAATTGCACAGGCAGCCAAGCATACACTGTATAAACTTGTCTTCTCGTTAGGCAACTCTCCATCTGCATCGCTTTCTGGGGATGCCACTCTTCCTACAAAGCAAATATAATATGCCCCTGCTCCTAATCTGGGCAAATCAGCCAGATGGTAGAGCTGCCTGGGACAACAGAGAGGCCTATGTATACAGCTGTGCAGAATTGCAAAGACCCTGAAATCATCAAGCAGTAATGTCCAAGAAAGCCTACATTTTGGCTTTTTTTTTAATGCATGATCTAGCCTTTAGCATAAACATGATGGATTTTGAGCTACAAAAATGTTAGTCTTAATGTGAATTTTGTTTTTCTGTGTTTTGATACAGATCAGTGTATCAAAATATCCCACAACAAACCTGACTCAGTTTCCAGAGAAACACCAATACTCTATTCCAGATGAAAGGAAACTTCATGTTTATTTATGAAAAATTTTTACTCTCAACAGAAAAAAGGACAACTTGGAGGTTAAAAAGTTTAACACATTTTCTTTTACAAATTTACCAAGCTGCTAGCTTTAGTTAACCATCAGGAAAAAGCAAAATCTGTACCAAATTCAGAGTGCAGAACATTTGCAATTAGAGGCTTTTTTTTTTTTAATTGAGGCAAGCTAAAAATATGCTTTGTAAAGGGGATTAACAGAAGGAGTCTTAAGCGTGAAGAACAAATTTAGCTTTCCATCAGTGACCTAAAATAGTCTCTCATAATTTAAATAATTCCTCTAAAAAAGGATACAGAGAGACAAGGAAAGAGAGAGATCATACTGTTTGACTTTGCTTTCCTTGTGTCTCTAAGGACCCAGATCTAGTTTAGGTTACTAGGGAAATTAATTAGGCAATCTTAACATGCTCCCCAGTGGACAAGAACTCTCCTGTACTATTTAGCAAATACTTAGTTCAAAGGAAGGCAAGTATCAATGATTTTGGAAGCTGAATCACTTTCCAAAATTCCCAGAAGTCTTAACCTCAAAACTGGCCTGATTGCTTATTCTAAAGAGTAAACTTCTTTTCATCCTTTCACAACTTGACAATTTTGAATAATCACAGTGAAAAGTTATTTTTGTCATATTCTATTTGGAGTCAGAGCTCACTGAAAGGGCATTTCTGCCTTCTAGGAGGGCACAACCTTTTGTACTGAGGTCCAACAGGTGCATTTCAGAGTTTGTGTGCAGCCCCTAAACACTGTACCTGAGCTGAGTAGGGACAAAAGCTGCATGTCTCTGCAAGGACTGTGGGAAATACACTGGCAGAAACTTACAAGCCATTTAAGCCCAGGATATGCTGTAAAGCTCATGAAGGAAATGCAGTATCAACCCGATTTCTGGATCAGAATTTTCAGCAGAGCATCTGAATTTATATGAACCAAATTCCTAACTTTGACGTTCATCTATCATAAACTATCATGCAGAATTACACTCCAACTGCAGCAGGCTGGAGGTAACAGATACCAGCCTGGGGGATGGAAAATATAAGGATGAGGTCTATTTTAAAAAATACTATGTATTCATTACGCTGTCCAAGAAGGAAGGACCCTGAAAATAATTCTGGGTTTTCAATTAATTTATCCTAAGTTTTCCCACATGTAGGCTGGCTGGGCCAAAATCCAACATAATGTAGCAACTAATTTCTACCTAAGAACAATTACTCTACAGTAAGTTTGTTTTGAAAGAAGTTTCCAAAAGAAAATACCTTTTTCATGCTAAAATCTTCTTAATATTAAAACTTCTGCATTGAAAAAGTATGTATTTTGTAGGGAAAAAATCCAAGTAATCTCCAATGTCTGTATTTTTTTTCCCCATGATACATACACAGGAAAAGATTTTACATTTTATTTTTCATCAGTGGGAAGTAGAATACAGACACAACTAGACTCTTACAGATTTATAATTTTTCAGTAGAAAATTTGGAAAGTTTTTTCCAGCTATACATATTTAGTGAGTACTGGAGAAAGAATAACTGCATGGTTAATTTGATGCATCACCTGTTACGACCATGAAGTGATGCCCGTGCATAGCCATCATAACATTAACATATAAACAATGTTGCTAAAACAGCTAATGTGCCTACAAAATGATCAGCACATGTTTAGAATTTTATGCTTTCTGGATCACATATTAATCACTGTTATGTTAAGACAATGCTTAAACAGAGCTTTTTGTGAAAGCTTATAAATCTGCATCAAGAATATTTAACATGAAAGAGATATTAATTTAGTTTCTATTATCCTCTGTCTGCAACAATCCCTTCCAGTTATGGTTCTATGAATAGCTATATGTCTATACCAAAGATAAAGTTTTTTCTTTCTTTTTTTCATTCATTGCATTCTGGAATTAACATGTAGAAATTACAGCCATCAATTACTATACTCTTACTTAAGCTCTTAATGTCTCGAGTCTTTCTCTACTTGTGGACTCTGGTTTTATCACTGCTGGTCTTGTGCCTGTAATCACTGCATTACTGTGTGGCCTTGATCTGCTTCTCTGCTCAATTCTTTTTTAACTTAAATAAGAATTATACTGCATATAGTCTTTGAGAGTTTGTGACACATTGTCTGTTATCTGTGTGACCTACTTGTAGCACTTACGTGCTGTTGATGGTATTACTGAAGTCATAATTAGTTGTAAATTTTTGGTTCATGACAGATGGTTGACTTTTCAGGTACTTGTTAACATGAATTGGAGGAACTCTGACAGTTTTTAGCAGTGTTAGTATCCTGGCTTTGCAGATAGGAAATAAATAACATAATTGACTGTTCCCAGATTGTATCCTAAATTAATGATCAAGGCAGACTTCTTACCCTCTAGATTTCTAGTTCAGTTTCGACCTTCAATGTCAACTATCATATAATGACCAAACACACGTGGTTCATGTCTTCCTAGCCAGATGATCACCTTAGTAAACAATAATATCTAGAGGGGACAGAGTACTTATGACTAATTAATTAGTCACTTAGTGACACGATGTCAAAAGCAATTTTTTAAGTAAAAGTAACACAAAGACATGACTAATTATCTAAGTGGTATGACTGTGTGGATATGAGTGGAAATTTAAATATATGCAGACAATATATGTATTGAGAAAGGATGTTACTAGTAGTGTACTGTTATGACTATTGCTACCCAGTAACAAGTTCCTATTTCTGTCATTTGAAGTTGAATTCTTGCAGTGTATTTTCTGGGGAAAAAAAAAATCAAAATGCATCTGTCAAAAGGGAAATAAATAACAAATGTCAGGTTCTGACCAAAGTAGAACAGAGAAACTCTTGGCAATTTTTTATAGTACATACGCTAGGATGCTGTCCCCATAGTAGTACCTCTGGTGTAACTGTACATAATTCAGTGAAAATTCAAAGTGAATTGAGATACTGTGGGCTGAAATTCTCTAACTAGCATTTTCAAATTAACTTGGAAGTGTTAGGTATAAACCCTTGAGTGCAGAAGTTACCAAAATTTCCTCTTAATTTTGCAAGTGCCTATGTTTTAATCAGTGAGGTTCCTCCATACTCGCTTATTGTGGCTGTCCTCAGAATCCGTGTCGGTCTTCTTCATTCCTAGCTCTTGCTTGTACCCATTCTTGGTCTGGAAATAAGACAGTACTGTACCTAAAGGGTTCCAGTTTTCAGATCAGTTTGGAGAAACACTAAAAGATGTCTTCAAGTTTGGAGTTGGTGCAAAATAGCACTTTAATACAAAAGCAGGGCCAAAGACAGTCAATGCATCAAATTTGCTGGGGAGGAGGTTGCACTTTCATGTGGCATAGAGAGAGTTTTGAGTCTAGCTTAATAGGTAGAGTTTTTTTCTACCAAGACTGTGGAAGAAGAGACATAGAAAGCTGTTGAGCCAGGAAGTTTTTTTTTTTTCTGGCCAATGGTTTCCTGCAGAAAAAGGAATTGGGTTCTGCTTGTTTTTTCACAAAGTCATTATGTATTTATTCAACAGCTTTTTCATCTAAAATGCATAAAGTTGATATCTATCTTTGCATTTCTGTAATGTGTTTATTAAGTTGCACAGGTGGGATTTATCTAACAACAGATAGGAAAACAGGAAAGCCTTAGTCTTCATCTTCTGTTTCTCCTTATAGGACTGAAGTAATTGGTGATCCCAGGACTTTTAGAGAAGACTCTTTTCTATGCTGGAAACACCTCAGGTACTCATGTTTAGATATACACTGGTTTAAGGCCTCTCACAATTTGAAATGCTATAGCCTGGTCCAAATCTTCTCATCTTCTCTGCAAAGAGATGTTCCAGCTATGGTATGCAAACACTGTGACTGCATTTTAACAATATAATGCATATTGCGTTATATTGCTATTTAGAAGGCCCTATTGGTCTTCCTTTTAAGAGTCACTGACTGATAACAAGAGTGAAAATCAGTTGTGGTGTGTAAACGTTGGTGTTAAAACTGAAAATTATAAGTTAAGAATTATAATTGATAACATTTAGTTGTGTTTTGACTCTTAAGTAATTCCATGAGCTTGGTCTGATTCCTTTTAAAACTATACTTCTGTTTCATTTAGCAGCTGCTTGCTAACCTGGGCCTGAGTATATCTTTACGTGAGACTGTAGATGAGTATTTCTCAGCCTCATATTTTGTGAAAAGTCATGTTTTCTGAAAAAAGACACCATGAAACTGCCATAATTTGCTTTTCACTGTCTGCAGTAGTTGATTGTCTGCTCTCTGTGAGATATATTCTCTCTTTCTAGATACAGTACACTTGTTGTAAACTCAGAAAGTTACAGAGGTGTCTCCAGATGACACAGCTTCTCTGTTGCTGATACTAAATAGGATCCTTGAGCCTCATACAGCAATTGATGACCAGTAGCAAAATTATTAACCCATCACAATATTATTGAGAATTTTCAATCTCATCATGTTAAATACTTCTGTAATTACAACCTCTGCCTTTCTCCTGCTCATTTCTGACAGATGCTTTAAAAATTATTACACAAAAGGTTACTGTCTGCCTTGTTTACAAGGATGTCCAGCTCAGCTATCATATATTAGTTGAGAAAATTATGCTAGTCCCCATTGACATGGTGTTTAAAATAAACTGAAGTATTATAAGGCAAGAGACTTGTAGTCCAATACTGTAGGAAGAAAAAAGAAAGAAGCCGTCACATGCAACAGTATTGGTATCTGAGCTTCTATCAGAAGGATTAGGAAGGTCCTAGTGAAATATAAGGAAATGTATTGTAGACAAGTAAAAGGTACCCAGATAATGAGCTGCTAAGATATGTCAACAGAGAAGACATTTCAGGAAGTTCACTACAGAATGCCACACTGGAAATGCTACAAGCCTGAATTTACCTAATAGGACAACAGAAGTCTCTTTTTGGCTCGCTGTGCACAGAACATATCTATATAGTGCTAAGCAGGACCTATAGCAAGAACTTGTGTTTAAGCCATGTAAAGTCTTTTTCAAAAGCTAAGAATGCATTGGAGACCATAACTTTAAAACAACATCTGTGCAGTCAATACTGTTCAATGCTATTTTTTTTATGCTATATAGAATGTTTCAACCTTCAAAAAGTTCTGAAAATGTTTAGTGTATTTTCCCAGGTGGTTTGATAGGAGCATGGTGAGGCAGACTGCAGACGAAGTGATGTCTGCAACACTGTCCAAGTAAAAGTTTTTTGATCTAGTGAAAGATGATCCTGCTCCTGACAGGTGGGGCTGGACTAGATGATCTTTAAAGATCCCTTCTAACCCAAACCATGATATGTTTCTATGATTTTCCTCTGGTCTAAAACCCAGTTCATTATGAATAGCACTATGTTGTCTCATGTAGGCATATTCATGCACTTTCTTCCTCGGGGCTTTATTTAAACAGTCCTTTCTCGAGTTTAACTCTCATTAGTTTCATCTCAATTTATGGATTCCAAGTGCTTCTCTAGCCTTGAGTGGTGCCAGCTTCAGCTGGAAAAAATAAAAAGAAATTAAAGACTTACAGATTTACCCCTTAAGGAATTTAATATTTAATGACAAGCAGTTTGTTTTGATGTTGACTGGTTACTATATATGCCATGGAGTCAGGATGAAAATAAGTGCATCAAAGATGAAAGAAAAAATTGATAGAATTATGAGCTTCATTTTTATGCATCTTATAATGTTCAGCTTTAGTTAGCTGTTCCCCTGTTAGCTGCTGTGTGTCTGACACAGATATTTTTTTGTGGATGTCATGTATTATCCATCTTTTTAGAACACATGTTTAAGAGGAACATAGTATCACTGTTCCAGAATAATCTGCTATGAAGGCTCATAATGTTATTTGATGCCCATGATACCACAGACCAGAAGGTCACCTTAGGAATGGTCAAAGTTTGGTCTTTAAATAAAATGACAATAGATATGAATTCAGCCTCCAAACAGTAAGTGAATTTTGAAGAATTTGGTGAAACAGTAAGATCAGGAAGCTGTCCTTTACAGACTGCTTGAAGATTTTTAAGAAGGTACCACTGTCTTCTTGTCCTTTTACTACATTTAAACCCTTTCTGGACTGTAAAGAAAGGGGCGGGGTTGGGTAGGACTAAGAACTGCATGGAGGAAATAAGTAATTAAGAATCATGACAGTAAAACTGAAATTCAGATGTTATGATTGTATTTTCAATGCTCTCCATTTCTGACAGGCATCTTCTCCATTCACAGTGCATTCAACATAGAATACCCTATAAGATCATAATAATGCAATTATTCAAGGTATTGCGGAAATCACAGTCGTTTTTCTGCTTCTTTTAAAAAGAACACAGAATTGGAAAAATACTGTATAAATTCAAAAATTTTAAGCTTAAAAATTTTAATCTGCTCCATTTTCAAGATCTGATATTCATTTCACTTAAAGCAATGAACCATATAGGTTCTTTTTCTACTTTTTTCAATTCTACTTTCTGATTTGCAAATGAAAAAGCGTTTTATCATAATTGCACAGCATTTATAGGTGACCAGTGATACAAAGGACAAAAGCTATGTAATCAGACAATGCAGTGAAAATTACATCCTTGATACTAGGCCATTTTATAAGTGAAATTTTTACCACAAAAGTGAACAGAGATTTGCTTGACTAGCAAGACACTATTCAGGGAATATTTAGAGCATTCAGCCCAATCCTCCAGGACTGATTTAGAAAAGCACTTGTGAAGTGAGCAGTCTATTGACTGCAGGGAAGATGACCACATGTTTGAAATGAAGTGGGTGTTTTGCTGCATCAGGCACATAGTGCATAGAATGGAGTCTGCAAGATGTTGTTGAGAAATAGGTCGAGCAGTTTGGGATCAGGACCTTTGTCTCTACAGTCCTAGTGCTAGATACTTTAAATTCAATTCCTATCCTGCCTGTCATATTATAATTTGAAAACTGTTCATGTATCACTATTTTCTGACATGACAGAACCATAGCTTAACCATGTGAACAACAGTTATTGATTTCTCTTTTATAATGGCTGCAGTTTTGCATAATAGAACACTTAAATTGGCTTAGATTGATGCATTGGTTTAGCTATTGTTAAAATGCTATCCTTAATTTAGCCATAATTTTGAAATTATATCTGCTTGTCCTTGTGGAAGTGTGCATTGATTTCTCCTATCTTTTGTCAGATAATTTTCTTTAGATACATTCAAAGGCATGCAGTTCTAGTGACTAAATGATGACATTGTTAAAATAATCCAGTAAAACAAACATTGAGGAGAAGAGATACCTGCATTAGAGAATTTTTTTCTGAAAAATGTTTATTTTTTACAAAATTCTGGTGTGTGAAACATTGCCTAATACATAGACGTACTAATTTTCTGGACAATAATAGGAATGCATGCCATGTGTTTAATTACTGGGGACATAATGCAATACCTGTGGTCAGTTTAGAAGTGTAATTTTTTTGCGTCCCCCACCTCTGCTTTTTGAGGCTAGGCAAAACTGAGTATTTTGTATCAGTATTGCTGTAGCATGAGCTCCATCACATCTTTCTACAACAGACAAGCAAGGCTGTTGGTAATATTTGATGCAACATTTATGGTGAAGTGTCCCTCTTGTGCGCGTGTAGAAGAAAACTTAATGTGTATTGCTCTTGAAGGAAGATGCAGTTAACAGTAATTTTAAGAAATGCATTTGTTTTCTTTTCACAGGAAGGAACATGACTATGCTTAATGGCTCAATTAGGCAGAAGTCATGAGTCAAGGTAAATTGTGAAGAGGCAATCTGTATATTATTTCTTTTCTAGCCCATTTTACCCATTCAATTTCATGTAATCTGTCAGCATCCCATTATTTGTGCTTGTTGAACTTTGATGTTGGAGGCTGGGACCACAGTCAGTGACAAAATGGAAGGGCTCCTTGAGGAATGGAAGCTTTTCTCTGCTTTTCAAGACAAAGCTTGGAGTGGAGTTGAGTCAATCTAATGTAGCTGATTAGCACCTTATCAATGAAATGCCCCAAAATGTGTAATAAAACATATTTCTTAGACTTAATGTTTCAATTAGAGGCCACTCTTCTACATTGCCCCAGGATTCATATTATTCCTGCAGATTAGTCTGGACTTTTGTCCTGAATGAGGAGAACTAAGTTGTGCCTGTGGTTTTTTTCTGTACTGCAGTGTTTTACCTAAGGATTAAATGTCAATATTTAAGGCCATGATTTATCTTTTTCCAGAGAACATGTTGTTTCTGTAGCTTACTTTATCTTATATCTGAAATCTGAGTATTTCATTCAAGGTGTAAAGGTCACTTTGAGAAAATACATTATTTTAGTAAGGGATGCATGGAAGTCATATAACATTTACATAGTTGAGATTTATAATGTTATTTAATATAATTCAGAAGGATACATGAGATTAATATACTCTATAGCCATGACAGAAAAAGCAGAAATATCTTCTCTTCAAGTAGTAACTGATTTCATGGATGGAAAACAAGGAGCCATATTTAATAAAACTTGTTTTCAAATAAGCAAATAGAAGCAGTCATGTAGTATCATGATTTTTTCTTTCTAATGTGTCTGTTATTCCACCGGTTTCCCAGCGTTCCTACACAACCTGGCCTTGGAATTCCATATTGATTAACCAGTCCATTTCTGAGGAGCTACACTGCAAAGTGTGGTACAAGAATTATTTTGTAGCATTTTTTAAAGACTATGAATTTGCTCCATACTTCAACTTTTAAATTGCTTAGATACAAAAAAATAGTATGACCCTGAGATTGATAGGCAAAATAAGACAAAATCTTTGTGACTTTGGAGAACTAAATCTCAATCAAAGGACACCGCATCAAACTTAACGATAGCCCAAAACCAGTGGCTCTTTGGGAAATCTGAGTTGACAAGTGACTCAGGATTATTACAGTGGTCCTTGACCTCCTGACCCTCCCTACATTTTCATAGATTTTAGAAAGCATTTTCTTACAAGGTTCTTATACAATACAAACAAAGGAAACAGCATGATCTTCTCACCCCCACTACCATATCCTCCTTTATCACCTTCCCGAATGCATTTTTTTTCTCTATTTGTATTAATGTGCATTTAGAGATATTTAATGAATTAGCAACAGAGGGCAATAAGTATTTGTAAGCATGCATTTTGAGATTATTTTTATCCCATTGAAAACTCCTTAAAAATCTCACCCCTAATATCTTGCAACAGATTCCTAATTACACAGAATAACATCACTATTGTATCACTTAACTATAAAAATGAAAATCAAAGAGGACATTTAAGGCCAGCCTTCAGTCCTATAACCACCTATGTTCTCTGATTATGATGTTTGTTTACTTTAGAAGCATGCTTGACTTCCATGAACGTAAATGGAAAACCTAAGCATTGTTATTTTCAATAACTTTTACTTGCAATTTACACAGACAAACAGTAAATACTTTTAATGCTTTGTGAGTACAATGAGATTTCATGCCCCACAGATCCAGCTGCACCTTCCCACCACCATCGCCACCTCCTGCTACATCAGACAGCCAGAAGCCTCTCCAAAATTAGACATATTGCAGTGCCTTTTGGAGAGGCTCAGCCTGTCTTTGCTTCCTTAGGTGTAGGCACCTTGCTGACAGTAGACTGGATTCCTCTCTTCCCTGATATTTGGCTTCTGTCCCCATTCTGAGCTTACCTAAAAGCAAGAGCTGCAAAGGAATATGTCCTTCCTCCATGTGGGCCCCACCTGAGACCATTAAGGTCTTGTGATGTACATATGTGATGCAGAATAGCTTTCGTCCATGTGAAAAAAAACAGCATTAGAGCATGTGTTAAAACATTAACCTTGTATATTTAAAATATTTATAATGTTGGGTATTTCAAATTTTCTTTCCCCCCAGGCTGCTTTGTAGGTCAAAGCAGTACTGAGGAGTGTGGTTAATAATGTTTAGGCCAAGTTAAGTACTCTAGAACTACGCTACAACGAATATTTTAACAATTCTGCTAATAACAACTACTGAGATGCTTTATGCAGCACAAACACCCCCAAAAGTGTCCTGGCCTATGAAGAAAGAAAAACTACTAAAATCTGTTTGAGTTTAATACATGCATGGATTATGATCAATTGTTGAAAGGAAGAATTTCCAGGGAGCCCTTCAGATAAAAGAAAGTAGCTGAAGATGCCTCAGTGTGCAATTGCTTTTCTCAAAGCCACTACACTTGCAGAAAATTTTTCCTCAAGGACTCACCCGAGACTCACATAAATTCTATTATGTTGATAGGACTCATTTATCCTGACACTAGTATTCATCTGTGCTATGAAATGATGAAAATCCAAGGTTTTTTAATGGTCAAGGATAAGAAAAGGCAGAAGATATTTCATCTGACAGTAGGAATTACACTTTCTCCATTTTTTGAAACTTGTTGTATATTTAATATGTGAACTTCTCCAGAGGTTAATTTTTGTTCAGGAATTTGCTCAAAACCCATATAAAATATGTTAAATTCTGCAATTATTAATCCCAACAAGAGTCAGCTATTCATTGAGAAGGATTCTTTTCAACCCCGTAAGACCACTCAAACAATTTTGTAGGTGAGTATGATCCTGGCAAAACCAACAGCCTGTTGAATTTTATTTATAGCCCATTTAACTTCTCTTATTAATTATCAAATGTGGGGCTTTTTTTTTTATGTATTACAGGTGAGTGATTTTGGCCATATTGAGAATTTGCAGGAAATTTGCAATAAGGTTTAAGCTATCATGCTGAATTCTAGTAATATGAATTTAGATGTACTTGGGTCTAATAAAAACAATTCCAACTTGGTATTTAATACATCAATTATTCCCTTTTGGAAAAAAAAAAAAATCCCTTCTTTTAAATTGCCAGACAACTTTGAAATAAAAGCCATTATTCTGAAATAAAAGCCATTATTTTGAAATAAAAGCCATTATTCTGAAATTCTATAGGATAAGAATGGGAGGGTTTTGAAATGACCTAGAATAGACAGCAAAGCAATACTGAAGACATAATGAAATCAAACATATTGAAATATTTGAGTTTTTTATCCAAGAATATTTGCAGTGTTTGACCTCATTTCTTACAAAATCTCACTTCCTCCAAAACTCCCTCTTCAAGTTTTTGTCCTTGTGTAAAGTCATCCAGTTCTAGTACCTCTTCCTCATACTGCTTTCCAAGAATTCAAGGCCTGGCCCTCAAATAAGATAAAAGTTCAGAATTAGATTTCCCAAAGTTGTTGCCGGTTTATCAGTGGTAAAATTGTGTTCAAGCAAGAATAGATGTTACTGAAGCATGGAATGATACAACTAAATTGTCTAAGCAGAAATATGATAACTTTTGCCACTGTTTACTTTCTTGAGAATCAATTCTGTATAGTTACTAGTTTATGTTGACTTGGGAAATTTAACTACTAGGCAGATAGTTCTTAAACTTCCTGCATTTCTTCTGAGATCCTTTTAAATCCTCTCAGCTTTGCATCCCTGCAATTTTTATGACACATAGATTTTATATTGGACTCCTGTAGAAAAGGCATTTCATGACAATAGGCACATCTTTCAGATTAAATGAGTCCACTTAGTTTTTCTGTTGTTTTTAAATAGCCCCAAGGACTATCTAGGACTGTGCTTGTACAAAGAATAGTCCTGTCAGAACAGTGGAAACAGCGTGAAAAAACAACCTATTACCTTCTATTTACCTCTGAATCATATTGGGTCACTTTAAAACATTTGTTTGCTATTTTGCATTTGCAAATGTGTGCAATCTATGACACCTTTTTGATTGTACACCCATTCCTATGAGTAGCTCCACAAGATATATGTTTTTTTTTAAATCACAGAATTTTTAGGGTTGGAAGTGACCTCTGGAGATTTTCTAGTCCAGCCCCCCTGCCAAGGCAGGGTCACCTAGAGCAGGTTACAAAGGAATGCATCCAGGGGGGTTTTAAATGTCCCCGAGAGGGAGACTCCACAATCTTCCTGGGCAGCCTGTGCCAGTGCTCTGCCAGCTTCAGTGTAAAGTTCTTCCTCATGCTGAGGTGAAACTTCTTGTGTTTAACTTTATGGCCATTACTCCTTGTCCTGTCTCTGGGCACCACTGAAAGGACTCTGGCACCATCATCTTGACACCCACCTTTGAAGTATTTCTATGCATTAATGAGATCCTCTCTCAGTCTTTTCTTCTCTAGACTAAACAGGGTCACCTCCCACATTCTCTCATCATAAAAGAGATGCTCCAGACCCCTCATCATCTTTGTGGCCCTCTGCTGGACCGTCTCCAGTAGCTTCTTCTCTTTCTTGTACAGAGGAGCCCAGAACTGGACACAACATCTGGGATATTGTCTCACTAGGGCTGAGTAGAGGGGAAAGATCAGCTCCCTTGACCTGCTGGGCACAATCTTCCTGATGTACCCCAGGATACTATTGGCCCTCCTGGCCACAAGGGCACTACTGGCTCATGGTCAGCTTCTCAACAGAGCTGCTCTCTAGCAGGTCATCCTCCACCCTGTACTGGTAATTGGGATTATTCCCCCACAGATGCAGGACCCTACACTTGCCCTTGTTAGAGAAACCTCATTAGGTTACTCTCCACCCAGCTTTCCAGTGTATCAAGATCCCACTGAGTGGCAGCACCGCTTTCAGATGGATCAGCCATGCCCACCAGTCTCCTATAATCAGCAAATTCCTGAGGGTACAGTCTATCCCTTTATCCAGCTCATTGATAAAAAAGTGGCGTGAGACTGGATCCAGTACTGATCCCTGGGGAATGCCACTGACTACTGGCCTCCAACTGGATTCTACTCCACTAATCACAACCCTCTGAACTCTGCCACCACTTGATCCACCTCACTGTCCATTCATCTAACGCACATCTCTTGAGCTTACCTACAAGGATGTTATAGGAAACCCCGTCAGAAGCCTTGCTGAAGTCGAGGTATGCAACATCCACCACTCTCCACTCAATGCATCCTCCCATGTCTTCACAGAAGGTTATAAGATTGGTCAAGCGTTACTTCCTCTTGGTGAATCCATGCTGACTACTCCTGGTGGCCTGCTTTTCTTCTACATGCTTGTTGATGACCTCCAGAATGACTTGTTCCATCACCTTTTCAGGGGCGGAGGTGAAGTTGACTGGCTGGTAGTTTCCCAGGTCCCCCTTCTTGCCCTTTTTGAAGATGAGAGTAATACTGGCCTTCCTTCAATCATCAGACACCTCTCCCATTCTCCATGATTTTTCAAAGATGATGGAGAGTGGCAGATACGCATTTGCCAGTTGCCTCAGCACCCACAGGTGCAGCCCATCATGGCCTATGGATTTATGAGTGTTTAAACTGCCTAGCCAATTGCTAACCCAACTCTCTGACCAACTGGAAGTCTTCCTTTCTCTGGCCTTCTCTTATGTCCAAGGTCTGGGACTCCTGAGGCCCAACCTCAGCAGTGAAGACTGAGACAAAGGCAGCATTCACTGATTCTACCTTCTCAGGGTGTTCCGTTACCAGGACATCCATCTGATTCATCAGCGGCCCCACATTTTTCTTATTCTTCCTTTTGCTGCTGAACCACTTGGAGAAGCCCTTCTTGTTGTCCTTGATGTCCTTTGCCAGACTCAATTCCAAGTGAGCCTTGGCCTTTCTCATCACATCCCTGCATACCCTGATGATGTTCCTTTAGTCTTCCCATGTGGCCTATCCCTTTTTCCATTCCCCATAAATTTCTTTCTTGCATTTGAGATTTATTAGGAGCTCCCTTGATCCATCAAGGTTTCCTGCCCTCTCAAAACATCATGAATCCTATCCCTCAGTAGACAGCATATTTCTTGTGACTGCCTATCAGGCCAGCAGATGGGTCCCTCAATGGCCCATAACAGAGTCACCCATTATGAGCATTCAGTGTTTCTTATAACAGTAACCACCATACACTGCTAGTGCAGATTCTCCTTGTTGGTCTTGCTCACAGACATCTAAAGCTTTTAAAGCATGATATCTGTTTTTGGTCTGGATGTTGGAGGGTGGAGGCTGAATTGGAGCCCTGCTTTTTGGGTCATCAGGGTCTAAGGTGCTTCATGCTCAGTGGTATCCGTTGTGGATATATGGTTCTGAAGCCACATGTACATCTCTGTTTCAGCCCCTCTAACACTGCACAGCCTATTAACTGTCTCCTGTAATTTGGCCATGTGCTGCAGCAGGTCATCAACCTGTGTATGCAGTGCAGGTACTGCCTTTTCTCCAGGAGGAGTAACTGGGCATCTATTGCAAGCTGCCACCTGTACAGACATCTCCTTCCTTACCAGTTCTATCTGAGTGGACACATCAGACTTCTCAGGGGCTGTCTCAGTAGACACAATGGTTTTGGCTCCAAGTCGAGTGTCCACCATTATGGCAGAGACCTAGAGCACTAAACACTTACCTGAGGTGTGGACCTACCTGCAGACTTTAGCATCCTCCCTGCATGCCCTGCCCGGGCAAATTGCCACATCATGTGCTTCTGATCCTATTCACTGGGGTGTTAAAGTTTTATGACCTTGCGTTGCTCCCAGCTTTTCCAGTCCCACTAATGACTCTCTATAATAGCTTCTCATTTCTAATGTTGTCTTAGGGAAGCAGTACAGACAGAGTTTTAAATCATCTTGATGTGGCATTTGACTTTGTTAAATGTCTTTAGTGCTCAATGGAAAATAAAAATATTCACTTAGGGAATTATTGTGGAATTGCTATGGCATTTTAAATTCAGAACTTCACCAATTTCCCAGCAGTCTCCCCTCATGAAAGCGCCATGTTCTTCCAGAGGGAGTTCCTAACTCTCTTACGCTTCTGAGAAAATGCCAACTGTACTTGATGAAATAGTAATTTGCTCCTGATGCTTTCCATATTTTTCATCAATGCTCCACTCTAATCTATACTGAAGTGAACATCAGAAACAACAATTTAGTCTCTGGACATCGTACAGTTGACATACCAAGTTACACATTGATTCTTTTAAATTCTGATATGCTCTCAGTCCAGGTTTTTACTGAATTTCATTAATCAGTTGAGTGAGCACACAATATCATAAAGTGTTTTTATAGCAAAATAAGCAGTTGCTCTCACCTCTTCTAAAGGAGATGCTCCTTTAAAAAACTAAAATAAAATTCTTCTAAACACAAGGACAGCTAGAAGGTTGAAAAGATTACCTGCCAATGTCTAGAATGAATACAGAATGCATTATTTTAGACAAATTTCTTTACATATTGTGTGTGGAGGATTATTGTTACTATAGCAACAAAATGTGCTTTGATGACTTAAATATTGTGTGCTATAAATCCTCGTTAGGAATTCTCTTATTACAAGGTGATTTCCTGCATTTCACTGAGCTAAGATGGAGAGAAAGAGGTGCTTCCATGAGCATTTGAACATGCTGACCTAAGACAAATACTGTCTCACTCTCCTGCTATCATCATTCAATGCTTCATCTAAAGCAAAAGATACAGGATCAAAGTCATTGAAATGAAATTATTTTAAAGAGTTGGGAAAAAATCAGCCATAACCTTTTTTTACAGATATAGATAAAGCTTTATTTTTTAATAATATTGTCCTCCTCTATAATTTCTTATTGGGTTTGAGATTTTGGATAAAGTTGGTTTATTTTACAGCACCAAATCAAAGTATGAATGATTTAAATACGCAATTGGATGTTGTTCTAATAGTGTACACATAATTTTACTATGAAAACTGCATGGATCAATATTTCTGATATGGCCAATATTCCTTGCAGGAATCTGAACTCTGCAGAATCCCTTAAAAGGTAACAACAACATTCCTGACTATGCAAATCTGTGTGCTTTTGTATGTCAAAATCTGTAACTCACTGACGATGTAATAATGTCACATTCCAAATCTTATTGGTATGAGAATGTCAGTGTTTGCAGCTGCTGATTTCTTAATGTTTTAATTAACTGCACAACAGTATATGTGCTAGTTTTGTAATCTGTCCCATAAAAACAAATATTATGATGTTTGTGAGTGTGCATTTGCTAGAATTAACAAACAAAGGAAACCATTTGCTATTCTATTTTTTTTTACATATAATTGAAATGCTTCAGGAGGTTTAATGATCCTTGCATAATCTGAAAGAGTAATCTGCTCAAATTAGTATTCCAACAAAGTACTTTCCTGCAGGGAAGATGTACCTAAAAGCTTGTTAATGGCTTGAAAGTGGTCTTGTCTACCATATAGCTGTGGTGATCTCATAAAGCCATCATGTGTCTGATAAATCGGCCAAAAAACCAAGGCTTTGGAAGTTGGAGTATGCTGAATGAGTGGAAAATTTCATATTTTAGAAACAGGATCCTTCAGTGCTGACAAATTTAAACGTTGCTTTAAGGCTAAATCTATCATGAACATGAATTGAATGTGCATTTTTTTGCAGGCAATGGGAGTCCTTTTAAATAGAGCTGGAAGACAAAACAGGAATCTGCATTTGAGTGTTTGCATTGGAAATTGGATAGGAGGGGAAAGGGTTAAATAAACCAGGATATTTTTAGAGCATGTGAAGAAAGAAAGGAAGGATGAAAGGAAAAATTATGGAATCTTCCATTCTTGAGGTAATTTAGGGATGCAGGAGTACTTGATTTTTTTTTTTTTTTTTTTTTTTTAACCATGGGATTTTCACTTGTTCCTCAAACCTGTGCAGTGTGTGTATGCACCTTGGCCCGAAAATTCAGGTGCACTGAGGTTCTACCAAATGTTGTTTCAATATAGCCTTAGGGAATCTGAGGTTTGTAAGAATAACAGACTGGAACAAACCTTCTACTACTTAGTTTGCATGGAGGGAAATGATCTTGCTTCTCCTTGCCCATTCTCATTTTCCATTTGTTTGTTTTTGTGGAGATGAAGATTGATGTCCAGACTCACTTTTCTGTCTTTATGCCTCAGATAAGCCTTTCACTGAGGGCACAATTTGCTTGTTGTTGCTAAAGTTTTTTCCCCCACAAAGAAGTCACAAAAAGTCCCCCCAAAAATCCCAAACAATGAAACAACCCAAACAACACTTCAGGGTTTGATTTCTGGTGTTTTCTGAACATTTTATTACAATTATGCTAAAATACTCCTAATTGGGTGCTTAAAGTGAGCTGACATACTGTATGAAAAACCCACAAAGAGAAAAAAAGCCTTCAGAGACTTCAGATGTCTCATCCCATTTGTTTCAAACTTAATTTTGATTTGGCAGCCTATTCTACCTCTTCACTGGGGAAGGATTGTGTATGAAATCAGGATGTACTATATTTAATGCATTTCACATGGATACATGTGCATTCACACAGAGGTTTGGCTGCACCTAGGTAGCGTATCTCACACTGCCATAAGGGCTGGATCTCATACAGTGCATGTGTGTATAAATCAACAGACACAAGGAGGAAAAAATGTCAGGAAAAAGAACCCCAACCCTCTGTGCTGATTTAGGCAACTCTGATACATATTTAAAGATGATATGTCCCCCCAGAAAATGCTAGTTATGTGGGTGAGGATTAGATTTTTGCATTTGAATATTTACAACAATGTGTGATAAAGAAGGCTGGTATCTGCAGAGGAAGTAGGAGATCTAAGAGGTCACATCACACTTCTCGTTTTACATACATTATCAATGGAAAGGGTTTCCCCAATAATGCGAATTCCTTGTAAGGGCTCTCAGTTACCATGCATAAGGTGAAAATGCCACTCTGTATGCTCATCAACAAGCTGGCTTACACTGTGTGCTTATTATATATAGTGTACAGTAATGTATTAAACACTGCATTTACTGTGCTTTATGGGAATATAATATTTACAACTTTGGTGCTTCTTTGTTTTTAATACATGATAAAGCAGGGGAAGAAGCCAAATGCACAAATCTATAAAAGACGTTATGTCATCACGAGAGGTAATCTGAGACCCATAGTGAATCACTTAGTGCCTCTACACAAAGAGTTTCCATCACTTTGGAGTGTGGGAGGACAAATTCTGGGCAATTTGTGAGTGATGTTTGGCATTGGTTGAAAAAAGCACAGTAGTTACGTCTTCTAAAGGTCACACTCCACTCCTTGCTCCCTGGCATCCATAAACTCTATCTACAGTATTACTTTTTATAAACAAAGGTAAAAATCCACCCATCTGTTGACCATCATTTGAAAACTAGTTTCTCACTGTCCCCATTTAGAAGGATGCAGTCAGGGCAAGGACCTTCCAGGACTGCTCAGTGCAGAATCCACTCAAGATTATTGTGAATTGCCTGCTGGATCTGTATTTCTCTCTCCAACAGAGAACAAAAGGATTAACCAAATTGCTAATCGCCCTTAAACTTAGACCCAAGACCCAAGGGTGAGGCATCATTTAAGTTACATGGTTAAATGCCATTATCCAATGCCTTCTATTTTTTTTTTTTTTTTTTGACTTGGCAATTGCCCTATTTTAAACTGCAAATCCTCTTTGAATAAAGTTGTCCAGTGAAATGGCCAAGTTCCTGCCCAGGTCTAATCTGTAATAAGCACTCTGATGAGAAACAAAACCATAACAGCTTTCAATTTTTGAAGTGTTTGCAGCATCTATTATAAATCAGACAGTATAAATATTTAGTAAATCAGCTTTTCCATTTTTCGGAGTATTTTTGAAATACTTAAGAATAACTATCTTAAATGTGTATTGTGTTGCCTGTTAGCATCAGTTCCCTAAATTTAGTTCATGCTGTTACCATTGAAATCTCCACACTTAGCACACACACCCACTAGATCTTATTGCTTACTGCTGAAGCCTAACCTCCACTGAAAACCTGTCTGGCAGCTTGAAGGCTCTCTGGAGTTTCAAAGCATATTTTAAATCCTCCAGGAGTGAATAACACAGTCAGCAGTCATCATTTAGGGATGAGACAGATACTGAACTTCAGGTTGACAATGCAAAGATGTCCTTTTATGCCTCTGAGCCATCAGGATTGTCACAGTGTTTAGTAGTTCAAAAGAAAATATGTTTCTATAGAGCATTTCAATGGATCGCCACTGCTAATCTGTCTGTTTGAAAGGCTATTTGTCTACAGCACTTCAAGCAAGTTTTCCAAGTGTTTGTTGCTAGTGTGATTAGGCAGCAAACCCAAAAACTAGACAGAAGAGATGTGCCTAGAGAGGAAGAGTTGTAAGATTTCGAAAGCTGTTCTGCAGCCATCTGTGAGCCTCTCAAGTAATTCTGGGTCTTCTGTAGAATTTAAATTTGTGGGTCCATTTTTATATAGCAATCAGAATATAAAAGCCAAGGAACAGTTAGCTGAGGAATTATCTTAGATTCTTAGTATGTCTAAAACTGATTTGGTGACCTTCATTTTGCACTGTTAACTTCCATCCATTTAAATCTTTTGGATTTCTGTTTGAAAAGCAGTCAGGACGGAAAAAGACAGCTGATGCACTAAGGTAATTTCCTCTATACTTTTAGGGGAGTAGCCTCCATTTCATACAACATCTACAATTGCATGTATTATAAATTCTGTTCCTGCATTTAGCTTTAACTGAGTGCATTGCCTTATGAAGTAATCAAGTTAAATTCCTCATTTAGGCTGTTAATGAATCCTTTATAGTGAACAATTATAAAAGTTCAAATGTTCAAACATATCTTACCAAAACCAAATACACACTGTTCAGAATCTGAAAGTGATTCCTAGAATATAGTTACTCCTGTCATTTTGCCTTTCACTACAACACTAACAGCGTTTCATAAAGGAAAAAGAAGACATTCCTTCTGCAATATTTCAACAGCTACTGCAAATAATGAATGTGTGAAAAGAACAGAAAAAGACACTCAGACAGAATCCTGTGTATGGCAAAAAATAGGCCACCTTAGTCTATATTTCAGAGTCCCTTCTCTTCTGTGACAATGATGGCCTTTTTGCAAGTGGTTTTGGAGAATTTTTTCATATAGCATGGCATACAGTAAATGTAGCATATGCTACCTATAAGAACATACATGAATACATATACATATGCTTCCTGAAATATTTATTTGTACAGTACCGAGTATGACCCAATATAATTTTATAGGACTGACTGTGATGGATGCTTTCAGGACTGCTCAGTAGGCAAAAAACCAAAAAAGTGCACATATTCCATGCATCTGCATGAAAGCTAGCATTTTGCAGCAGGGATACAGAAAGACTTGGGACAAGCCCTTGTGTTACTAATTCACAGTAGCCATCTTTAGAGTGGCATTAAGTGCTGCAGCAGATCTACAGTAGCTGCTGTGTTCTACAGTCACATTTTCACAGCTCAGTTGTTGCATTTAATATCCCTCTTACTCCCTCTGAAGTAAGACATGCAAGAAAAAGTTATGACAATAAATATTAACAGACCAGAAAAAAAGTTCATCTCATCAGGATTAGAACTTCTGGGGCAGGATTTTACAGTGACTGAGCTGCTGAAGGGGAATTGGGAAAAGAAACAGTCTTGTCTGAAAGGAGAAAGACAGTTGTTAACTGTCTGAGAAACTAGGTAAGGTCTCTAAATAGTATCTCAAGTAGATGTATGTCTGCTTTGGCAGCACCTATCTATGTGGGCAATCATAGGAGTTCAGCTCCCTGCTAAACCAAGACATTGGCATATTGAAGTAAGCACCCTGAAAAAAAGCTGATAATTATCTGGAAAGAAATGGACCCCTACAGAAATTAGCTAGGATCAGATTTAGGAAAGCAGTGAACTTCTACCAGACATAAATGAAATGAAGGAATGCCTCAATCTGGGGTTCAACTAGAATTTTAGTGTAAGACCTCTTGAAATACTGACACACCCACATGACAGCAATGCCTTACATGAAAAATTCCATTCCTTGTATTGCTCTTGATGCATCAAAATGTATTCTGCATAATTTGATCTATTCTCTTGTTAGAGCAAACTACTGCTTAGACATGTTCCACCAGGCTGTTCTTGTACTGAGTATTCTCTGGTTCCTTGAAGGCAGATTCACCAGATGACTAAAGACAGAAGTTTGATATCATTCAGGCAATGATGACGAGCATCAGACACTGACTGGCACATTGAACAAAGGCATAGAGGGGAAAAATTACATTCACAGGATTTGGTTATCCCTTAATTTTGGTTCACAAGTGATGACGTATAACATACAACTGTCATGATAATGCATGAGACTTGGGAGATAACTGCATTAACAAACTACTTCTCTGTAAAAAGAAAAAATCAATTTTTTATTTTTCTATATCTTCCCAGTAAATACATATAAATAATTTAAAAATGAGAAGAAAACTGAGAGAAAAAGAACAATTATACTTTGACTGCAGTTGGAGAAGATGACAGATTTCATATGAAGTTGCCTTTATTTCCCATAATGAAGGCATCTTGCAAACTTTCCTTTTAAAAACTCTCATTTACATATAAACACAATGTATCATACTTTTAATGAGGGATGGGAAGCTATCTCTAGTGCCAAAGTGAAGAAATTTGTTTTGATTTTCAAAACCACTTAAGAGACTAAGATGCCTAGTTAAAGTGAATAGAAATAAAACATACAAGTCCATGTGTGGCTCCAAAAAATTCATCCAAATTTTGATATTCTTTTCTACCAACATGGATTCCACTAGTTCAGAACCTGACCTAAATCAAGAGTACTTTGTCACTCTAGACAGTGAACGAGTCAAATCAAAAAGTCTATGTCTCTGCCTATAAACTAAACCAAACCACAACATATTTTTGAACACTGTCATGCAGTTGTCGAATATTTTTATATTGCTGGCATACTCCCCAGCATGATTCTGGTCCAGGCCAGCCAGAGTTTCCAAAGCAATCCCCATGCACAGTCTGGAGAATGACATGGGCCCTGTTAGTAAAGGTTCTGCCCATTTGATGGGCTTCTTCAGGCCAAATCATTCTAGCATTATCCTGTTAAACTGTTTGCCTACATATACAACAGCAAGCCCTGCCACAGCATCCTCTTCCCTATGCACATAGTTTAAATCCTGGCATTTGGGATTTTTTCAGGGGTTTTTGTTGGGTTTTTTTTGGGGCGGTGGGGTGGGGGTTGTTTTGTTTTGTTTTGTTTTGTTTTTTGTTTTTTGAGGGTTGACAACGAAGGTTTGCAATAAAAGGTTTAAGTTAATAAAACGTGTAAGTGAACGTCATTAGTAGTTACATGCTGTGTTAGCATGCTTGTGTTGCACTCTACTAATCCTGGGCTAAAGGCAGCTTCAGAGGATGTCAAAGACTGGCACCAAGATAAGCAGTGGAAGTGGGAGCAGGAATGGTGCCAGGAGCCACTGAATTTTGGACTGTGCAGAAGCCGGGGGAGACATGCAGAAGCTCCTCTCTCCATGGTGACTGAAGGGTTTAGGCAGATGGGATAGCATGCAACAATCTGTTTTGCTGTAGGTATGGGAAGCGTTACACATGGAACAGAAGTGAGGAGACTGTGTCATGTTTGGTTAGAACAGCAGCGAGGACATAGATGCAAAGGTCTGTAGGATGCAATAGGAGTCAGGCACCCCATCTTGCTGTCAGGATATTGTATATTCCAAAACACAGTCACCACTGTATTTTGGAAGAACTAGACTTTAAGTGTATAAACACAGGCTGTGTCATACCATGTGGCCTTAGGCTAAAGAGACCCATTTCTATTATTCAGGTGTAGTGAGTGCTTTTTAAGAGAATAAATCAAGAATGATGACATAACTTTGGTGAAGCAAGGAAGCCAATGTTGCTGGCAGAAAGGGCACAGCAATTTAAAAACTATGCATGGAAAGAAGGAACATCCTATATGAAAGGAAAGTGAAGACTGAGACAGGATGAACAAAAGAATGAGGGGTGTGAGGAAAAAGAGGGAAAGAAAGAAAGAAAGAAAGAGAGAAAGGGGCAAAAGGCAAGTGCATATTTCCAGTTTAATCAGCTTTAGTTTATTTATTCACATGCATTTATTATATTGCATTGTGGTACATGGCCCACATTCTTATTTAGAGAGAAAGAAATTACAGAATAATGGGCATCAGGGATTCACACATTACTTCATCCATTACTGGGCATGTTTCTGTTTTTTCAGAGGTTTATGCATTTTTTAAAACACCATGCCCCAGCAGCATGAAATTCAGTATTTAAATTTTAAACAGAAGGTTTGAGTGAATGTAGCCCTGCAATCTTGACACTTTCTTGTTCCTCTCTGCATACAAGTTCAGCCTGCCATGGCTGGATCAGGAACTGAGCAGGATATTTTCAGAAAAGCATCAAGGGAGAGTGAAGCTATTAAAGGATATTGTCATGCTGTTGGAAAATATTTTCATGCTTTTCTGAACCTACTTGCAGTACTATCTATCAGTGATCACTGCTGTCATTATGGTTAAAAAGCTTGACTCTAATTCTGTCATAGATGTCTGTTATTCAGGAGAATAGATTCCTATTCCAGCTTGTTTGATCATGGTCTCGCCAAGCTGTTGAGAAGGTTTTAAATTACGTTTCCTCGGGGAGTGGAACCTCAATCCATCCCGTTTAAACTGGTTTAATTCAAGAGCCAGCAAAAGATTCCGAGTCTGAAGAGGGATCACAGGCCACCAGGAAAGCACCTGAAGATCAGCACAAAGGAATCCCAGCCATTCCAGTCAAAAAGTCAGCTTCACCAGAGGCCCAACTTAAATGCCTCTATGCAGCTCCACACATATATCACACTTTTTAAGAGGTTTTTGAACACGTAGGGATTAAGTCAAGCAGTGGATCACAAAGAAACCAAATAGGAAGATCATCTTAGAATGAAAATTGTTGTAAATAAAAGAAGTAGTCTTTCACTTGCTACTAGTTTCCTTGCCCACACAGCAAGACAACCTCTGTGCCTTAGGTGAAGAGAGATGACACAGTCTGTAAAAATGTTCTGCAAGGCAGTGTGGGTACTTGGAATTTCCTGTTTTAAGCTCTATCATTGCAAGTAAATTAATTTAGATGCTTCTCTCTTCTTTTTTGTCCTTTTTCTATAGAGCAGTTCTGAGATCCTTTACTAAACCTGAGTCTGTAATTTTCACTGTAGTGTTTCCAGGAGGTAAAATCTAGCAAGAATATGATGCTACTAGAAATAGCACTGTGGACTTCTTATTTATGTCTTACTTCTTGCTATCCAGCTACAGTAGAAGATGAGAATTACCAAGCCTGAGAGACAGAAACATTTCCCACTCCACAAACTCTTACAGATAGAGTTTTATTTCTCATTGAACTTGTTGAAATGTGGTTTAACAGGTGTTTACAGAAGAGAGATCTGAGAAAAGGGCACAAGCAAGTATAATAAAGAACTTGAACTCTTGCTAAGTATTTATACATTAGACCTACCCTTTCTGAGTTATTTACAGCAAAAATATTTTTAACTGAAACGTACTGATGTCAGGATAAAACTAGAGTTAAAATTTTATATGAGTTGATTTGCCAACTAGCATGTTTGTCAATCAGTACAGATGGATTTGAGTGTATGTAGAGAAAGAATTTTTAAAGAAATTTTAAAGAATTTTTAAAATATAGAAGCAAAAAAAAATATATAAAATTAGTGGTCATTAGTGTTTTCTACAAAAGATTTGGTTTTTGAAGTGTCTTCTGATTTCTCCAAATTGACAGGATGGGCACAGACCTCCAAACATGTGAAGCTACAATTCCTTCTAATGGCTATAACAAGGTTTCTTGTTCTGCTGCTGTGATTACCACTCATTTAATAAATATTACGAATGCATCATTGTAAAAGATGCATGGAGATGAAGGAGAAGAAATTATTACACCCTCTTGCAGATCTTATTCTCCTATACCTGGCCCCAGTGGCTCCAGTTCAACTCTTTTCATGATAGATGTATTGGAGAAGATGGCAATTCCATCGTACCAGTCTTATTCCAGGAGTAGATCACCAAGCCAATCACCCAGAAAACTTCTCCCTTACTCCATCATCTGGCAAACTCTTGAGTCCTCTGGGTCCTTCTCTGGGTAAGAGTATTATTCTTTAATTTACTGCCAGCCCCCTAGAGAGCTCATCCAGAATTAATGGATATTGGTTGAGATTTCTTAGAGTATGTGACAAGCTGTAGTGGTATTTTTCAAGACCCTATTGAGTTGACTTGGTGTTTTCTCAGAATAATGATTATTTCTTAGAGGTATATAGCATGTGAGACTGGGGACTCTGAAGAGAAACTGATTTATGGGAACTGGAATTTCTTTTACTTGTGTGCATCCACAGCCCAGCCTCCACGCCATCTGTACTAGTGTATCATTAGTAAATGCACTGGTACTGAGAGCAAAATATCCTTCTGCTGACAGCTGGCTTCACAAAGCTGTAGAACATGGAAAAAACTAGAAAACCTGATCTTGTAGTTAAGCACCTGCCCATGAGATCAGAAGTGCTGTTCAAGCAGTATTTTGTGGTCACAGTAAGTATTTACGATGCAGAGAATTTTCTATGCATGTTAAACTGAACTGCTACAGGGAATAAATAAAAATTTAATTAATTTAATGATATCAAGATATCACTTCCAGAAAGCATTTTTTTTCCTCACCGTAGTGACACTTTAGGCATTTGAGACAATACTTTTCAAAACACCACACCTACAACAATTTCTCAGTGAGGTATAGAAACAGGTTCAGTTTTAACTATGGAATGGAAAAAAATAAGTGATAAATTGTGAAATATTTTCAGGTGAACTACTGATCTAGATTAAGGATGAGTTTAATTACAGTATTTTCATACAAAATATTTCTACAGATGCAATAGCCAAAGTAGGTGGCTTCTAAAAATAAAATTTATACTCTTGGTAACATTTTCATTTGGAAAAGCATTTTTAAAATACGTGAGCAACATTAAATGGTATTTTTACTCATAAATCTAAAACACTGGCTTAGACTTTTTTACCAGCAGCTTTTATTTTTTTATGAACCTGTTAGAAAAAGCACTCAGATACTGTAAATTATTGCTTAAAATGCCATTTTTTAGAGCTAAAACTATAAAGGGAATCCTGGACTGAGTGGCAACGCCTAGCCATCCAATGATGGCACAGTACATCACACAGATATTGTCCATGGAAAGAGTATCTCATTTTGGTCACTCAAGATCTTACATGATTTTCTTAAAACAGCTCTAGTAGTCATTTTAAATAAAAGGGATGTTTACATGAGAATTTCTGACTGCAGTTTTGGGTAGAGGCAAGGATGTGCAGGTGGCATAGTGGCTGATGCCATGGAGGAGCTGCCTGCAGCATCTCTGCTGTGGAGAGCCCCAATCTGCAATGATTTGGATCAGGTGATTCCACAGCCATGGGACACTCAGAGCACAGCAGGCCTCAGCCAGTCCACGTGAACTGCAATGTGGATCACTACCTCTTTCATGTACAGCAGTCTTCTGATCAGGACTCCTTCAACTAACAACACTATCTCTAGTATCCAAGACAATATTGTTGATAGTCTCTATCAAAATTAAACCAGTCCATATTTGCAAAATTGACAGTAGATGAACAACATGGTACACGATAAATTTGTCTAAGTTGCAAATACAAGAACAGATCTTGAGAGTGCCTTTGGGTTATCCAACGCTGCTGTAAATAAACAGCATTTGTCTGATATAAATGGAGCTGCAATGATGGCCACCAGTGAAAGATCTAGCCATGTGACTGAGGCTCCTTTATCCCATACACACACTAATGAAAAATTGATCCAAGCTATAGAACTCCTTTGGAATTAGCATTATTTATGTTTTCACAAAAGCTTAAATTTTAAACTAGGAGAAAGAAGTGGAATATTAGCTGTCAAAATGTATTATAATCTAATTTGCTATGGCTAGTTCAACTCCTTTTGGTAAACTTCATGCCAAGAATGGAGGGAGGGAGAGAGAGGATGCAAGAATTGGATGCAGGGATCTACATAGAAGAGACAAAGGTTCATATGGAAGAGACAAAATTTTCTTCTTGGACATGAGTACTCTTGCTGCAGTCTAGTAGCTTTTTGCTTCTCTGATGTTTTGCCTTTCTGGAAAGGAAGACGTATTTTCTTTGCTTAGGCTTGACATGAAGAACTTTTCTGTGGTCTGGAAGAGGTGAGGTTTTCTAAAGGTTATAAGCCGTCTCCTCTCATAAGTCCCAGGAAGCTAAAGCAGACAATCAGCCTGGCTGCTGGCAGAGCCACGAAATGATCAGATGGATGCTCACTTTCTCTTCTGTGACCTCCTCTATCACACTTATCCTAAGCAGTCTGTGGTGAGGCCATGTGCTAAACGCAATCCTTAGGGCTTCCCTATGGCAGCACTTGCTACAGCCTTCCAAGACAGTTGCAGAAAGCACTTTAACTGGCACTGCAGAAATTTAAAACCTTTCGGGAAAAGGTTCTTCTCTTTGGGAGTTTTGTTTATCGTAGTTTGCAAAAACTGCTCCAGTACCTGTAGGTGTAAAGCAATGACTGAGAGCAGATTTTGCCACATACTGGAAAACTATGTATGGGACAAGAAACTATGTTCACATCCTGAGCAGGCATGTCTGACCTTAGGCTGTCAGTAGCAAACTGACATTATGCCAGAAAATCTGAGGATTTACTGCTGCTATAACTTCCTCCACGAGAGAAATTGTCTTTTTTCCAGCAGTTCCTGGTGGATCAGTAATGTCTCTCCTCAGATATCCTATTTCCTACTGTGGGGAAATCAAATTTACTTGTTCCCTAGTAAAACTAAACTATTCACTGTAGCAATAAAAAGTACTTTTGAAATGCAAATCTCAAGGTTTGATCCTCACTAATGAGAGGAATATTAGGTACACAAATTTCTTTCATTAATTTTACACTGATGACCACAAACTGACATGTGGAAAAGACAGGGGTTTCAGGGCAGAGTACTATGAACAGTGGGTTTTCTTGGTTCAAGAAGGTAAAAAAGTAGAGCAATTTATCCCTCCATATTATGCTATCTTAATTATGTGGTGCGTATTCTGACCCAAGACTCCAGATAACACACTTTCCTTAAGAAATCAGCATCTTTTTAGTTACACAAAATACACTTAGGTCAATGCTCATGGATGTGGTTAAGAACAAACCTCTGCAGAGATTTCACAGAAAGGTAATAAAAGGTAATGATAGTTCCATTTGAGTTTTGTGCTCAGTATTACCATAAGTGAAATGCATCCTTTACTTTTACAATGTGAATACGAAAATAAATAGCAAATCTCAGGAATAGTTACTTGAACACTTCCAAAAATTAATTTGCTCCATGACTCAGGCAGATGAAAAAAGTTATATTGTTTTTCTTTACAGAAACACTACTAATACTGTCACAACTATCTAGATTTTTCCTCCCATTTTTACCAGAGAAACTATAAGAAACATGGCTAAAGCTACACAATAGCAACAAGACTGCTTTGAAAAATCAAACATGTATTTCCCAGGTGTCCAGGCTCAGCTAAAGCTTCCAGGCCTCTGTGCCCAGCCACTGGCTACCCTGCATGTACTCCACTGGTAGCACAAGATAACTCTCAACAACCTACATGATTGATAAAATAAGATGGAGAACATGCAAGGCTTACAGCAACTCCCGCTAGTAATGATGTAAATCGTGAAAAGAGTCTTTGATGAAGGTCTTTTTGTATTTATTTGGTTCAGATGAAGAGAATAATTGAAGAAAACATATTAAACACAGCAGAAAACATATTAAAAACAATCCAAAAACCCCCTCACAAAAACTCAAAGAAAGCACACAAAATTTAGATTTTGAAAAGCTGCACACAAAAGCATCCTTTGGTACAAGGAGCAGGAATCCCCATACTCCAATGTGACAGATGTTCAAAACACAAAGTAAAACACAAACTTTTGTGCTACCTTTAGCTTTCGGTAACAGCATTAATAGTAGCTGCTGGGTGCTGCCCTCAATTCCATCACTTTGGTATTTTTCATATGAATTCACTAATTACCCTCTGTGGGAATAACATTGCTGCTTGATTCACAGGCTTACGCAGTCTGTGAAAATGTTGCAATGACTGGTGACTGCCTTGGAAATTAAAATTTCTTAGGATAATCCAAATATCTGAGTCTGTGTGTGAAGCCATACAGCTAAGAAGTTTAAAACTAATAGCTGCTTCTTTAACACTTTCTTGCCTGCCTACATGAAGTTAAATATGTCAGGATGAGAGGTAAAAATACATATACTGTTTCATGTTTCCTTCCCCAGCTGTAAAATGTGTGTTTTTGGGCACCTGGGAAGATGCCTGACTACTTTATGCTCTCATCAAGTAAGAGCACTCTATAAAAAGAGAAGTGATTGTGCCAACTGAGATGATGTGAGTATGTGTGGTTGAAAGGAGCTTCAGGAGAAAGAGAAGAAACTTGTCACACATCTACAGAGTTGGGCGTCCTTCATTGTGGTTGAAGCAGTGAGCAAAGTGAAAGACCAGGACTCAGAGAAAATTGAATGCTTTCTGTTTACTCAGAGTTTACACTGATAACTGAAAAAGGCCAGGGCATGATCTGAAGCACTGTCACATAAGCAAGACTGTTGCTTAAGTGCTATTGCCCTTCCTGGCATGATTTAATCTATGCCATCTAGCATCTCGAGTAACGTTTCAAGGATACTGTTGGTTCAAAGACTGTGCTCCTAATGTAATAAATGGATGAGGTTTCCCTTTTCAAGGAAGAGCAAGAAAAAAGTTTATTTCCCACACAGAAGAGTAAGATGTAAGGTGACCTAGTTTATTGATGAAGGCGTAACCATACCATCAGCTCCTGGGGAATGCTGGGAACCAGGAAAAGCAATTCTAATTACCAAAGATGGAAGAGTGAGTTCTCTTGTAGCTCAAATATTCAAAAGTCTCTGCCTGACCCAACACATATGGCCCTAAAATTTCTGATTAAAAATCAAGTAGGCAAGGAAATTTAATACAGTAATAGTAGACCATTTTGCATTTTTTTTTAAATTAGTATTTGGGATTATTCATGGCAATCTTTATTAGATGCTATAATTAGTTTGGATAATTGCACAGTTTGATCTAGACCCATGTGTTGTGTCCAGTTGCCAGAGGGAGACTAAAATTGCTTTGGTATTTCTTCTGTTGTGACTGAGAATGTTTTGGCAGGCATTTGAGAAGGGTGTTCTTGCCGCAGGTTTTTAGTTCAGAAGTTCCCATTACAGCCATCTAATCTAAGGTCCTGCAGCCTCACAGCCTAAAATACCATACGTGACATGCTTTGCTTTTTTCAGCACCTGAGTGCACCAGTGCCTGGCCCTGACCAACCTCACCTGGGGCCTTTGCCCAGGTGCACCCATGGCCCCAAGAGTCCCTTTCAGCATTTCGCAGCCTGGGGCTGTAGTCCCTGCCCCACTGAGACTGCAGAAGTGCTGGTCTCAGCTGTGCCCTGTCAGAAACTTTCATAGTCATTCAGAATTTTGGTCATCCTTGGCTGCTACCCTTGGGGCTTCTTTGCTTGTTTCACCCTGAGGACTGTGGCATCGATGGAGCCCTGGAAGGTGAGACATGTGTCTTGTTGTTCATGTTTTCATGCTTTGTCTTCAGGTGCCTGTCCCTTAATGAGCAGACAGCCATTATCCTGATAATTTTCAGTCATATGCTTATAAATCAAAATATAGCTTGAATTTTCCTTGCAGTTATTGCAGCATAAATCAGGAGTGATATAAAGAAAATTATGTGATCTTCACCTCTAAAATCACTATGTGCTCTACCTGAAGTCCCAAATGTCCAACTTTTTATTGCTTGTGTAACTTTCTTGTCTAGTTACCACAGAACCTATTTCTCCCTTGATACAAATACATGAATGAGAGGATATGCATTATATTTTATTAAGTAACCTTTAAAGTCTTTGAGTTCTTTCATGCTGCATGGCACAGAGAAATAGAAAAGAAGGAAAAATGAAAACTTGGCATAAAACTCAAAAGTTGAGTAGAATTTTGAATCTTGCCCACAGGAGGTAACAGCTGGTTGAGGAGCTCTGTGGCCAATTTGAGAAAACTGTGGGATGAAGTGAGCAGACCACACAGGGTTAGGGAAGATGAAAGAGAACTTGACAAGATTATCAGCACAATCCTGCAGACACAAGCCCAAGTCAGTCTCCTATAAGTGACACTTCTATTCCAGTAACTCACTTGCACAATTCATCTTTAGAGGTCCCTTCCAATCCAAACTATTTTATGATTCTGTGATCATGAGGAAAAAACAGCAAATGCCTTTACCAAAGCAACCATGATTGTATCTAACATTTAAGCACTTTATTTCATTTGGAGGGTTAGACTGGATATTAGGAAAAAATTTCTTCATGGAATGGGTTGTAAAGCATTGGAACACACTGACCAGGGGAGTGGTAGAGTCATGATCCCTGGAAGGGCTCAAAAGCCATGTGGATGTGGCACCTAAGGACATGGTTCAGAGGTGAACATGGTAGTAGTGCTACCTTGAAGGCAGATGATCTTAAAGGTCCTTTCTAAACTTAACAACTCTGTGTTTCTATGGTACTTAATTTGATACTAACCACCTGCTACTCCTAAATTTTAAAAGCTTGTTGTACTGAATACAGGTAAGCTGCTTTGTGTGCATAGAGAAGCTAATTAAACCACTATCCAAATCCCACTAAAGATATTTGATAGACTTACTACTGATCAAATGAAAAATAATTAGCAGTATTTCATAGCAACTGTCCCAAACCTTACCATTATTTAGGTAATTACCTTCTATATCAACAAGAATATTTTCTGTATGCAATTCTTATTTGCATTGTTTGAGATAGGTAATAGTCCTAAACTCTAAGTTGCCAGATTTAAAATATGAAAGTGTATACCTGTTCCTCCCAATATAGTAGAATAAATGTATTCTTTCTACACCTTTGAAAATGTATCTTCAGCTGTTTCCTCTTCCACTGTACTTTTACATTTTAATGAGCCATTAAAATCAATGGGCCATTAGAACAACTCTACAGACAGATGAATCGGTCTGTTCCAAATAAGTACATTGGAGAATTTGCTTGTTTTTCTTTTAAGCTGAATGCCATTCTTTATAAAAAGTTAGAAAAGTCTTCTTCAGTTATTGATGGAAGTTTTCTGTGGGAAAGGTGACTAGGTTATTTGATGTGTTTCAGCTCTCAGGAGCTCTTTGCCTTCTGGTCAACTTCACACCTTCTCTCTGTTGGAATGCCAGATACTAGCAAGCGGTCACTGCTTCTAATCCTTGTTCTCAGGACAGTTTGCAATTCGTGGGGTAGTTGTCTTCAAAAAAAGTCGAGGTTACACTTAGCTATTTCAGTTCTGCTGGAAATTAACTCTCAGTGATCATTCCATGTCAAATAATGTACAGATTCTCAAGTCGCTTTTATTAGATTTGGTGTTTTTTATTCAGAATTGCATGTATGAGGCTGAGATTTGTATGACTGCTCTTTCAGTGTAGCAGAAGTGTCCTCATGAGCCACCTGAAGTTACCTGTCTCCTGAAGAAGATGAGGTGTAGATCAGTAATGTAAACTATGGGTACCTCATTAGAGGCTGGAACATGCTAGAGAAACCAATGGCAAAGTATCCTCCAGCAAGAAAACCTGTAGAAGGCTCTCTCTTCTCATATTTTGTAGCAGCAAACAGATCACTGGAAAATCATAGGCACAAACCCTCACTGCCCTTTCAATCTGATACCCCATTAACATGCACCAGTGGTGGTATGTGCAGCTGAGAATAGCAGCTCCAAGGATTTAGACTGAATACTGGATGAGTTGCCTAATAAGCTACCAATACTGCAGCAGAGTAAATGCAGGACTGGTACCACTGTGCCACCTTTTCACAACCAGATTTTGCTGAACTTAGCTCAATTCTTACCCTAAGCAAGAAGTCTGCTGCCTCTTTTCACACTACACAGTAAAATCTAAGCATACTTTTTTTTTATGAAGGACATAGCATAAGCACTTGAAATCAGCCACTAAGGAAAAAAAAGATATTCCCATCCTACATATCAGAAAAATTGTGCAAAGATGAAAAAATGAAGTGATATGCATTTCCACAGCAGCTAGAAAACAATATAAAAAATGAAAATATGGTAATAAAATAATATGAAATTTTTAATTTTTCAGTCTGAAACATGACGTACAATGTTTGTGAGGAAAAAGAAATTTAACAATTTAAATGTGTTTTTCTTTCACCAATTGAGTTATAAACAATTCTGAATAAGATTAGCTAAGAATTAACTAATTCTACTCTAATTATAACTTTAATATGTAAATGACGTATTTTCCTGTACTATTCACCATATCCATTTATTCCAACTTGGGTTTATCTGTGAATCCTACCACCTTTTCTCCTAGCTCCACCTTTTTTTCCTATCCTTTTTCTTCCTTAATTTTATTTTTCTTTTTTTGTTTTATGATTTATAAAGGCCTGCTCTGAAGCTGTATTTTTGCTGCCGGTTTTAATTTCCTGACATGCATAAGTTTGTTAAAATAATGAGAACTTCTGTAAGTCAGACTAAATGCAACAAAAACTAGACACTGTCTGCATTTGCTTTTCATCTTTCCTATGTTTCATGTATATTTTAAGTGTATATTAATAAAATATACATTTATGTTGAATATCCACATATATAAATTTTATATACTATATATATTCCTTTTCAACCCAAATAATTCTTATGGCAAAACATTACAAATGCAATCAGAATTGAATTGATGATTCAACTAATTAGGGAACAAATACGAGCAGAAAATACATTTTTCTGTTTATTATTTATTTCGAATAATGTCAAAAATTGAAGCAAAGGCCCATCCCTTTTTACCAGCTTCCCAGGCCCAAAGACTCAAGGGAATCTGAAAAATTACTGTCATAAATGGGATTTGTATGTTAGCTCCTCAAGAGCAGTTTTC
>VZSE01012634.1:0-77020 GCA_013398275.1 Promerops cafer
TTGCTTGTTTTTCTCCTGTTGCTGTGCAAGTACAGAAATAGGATTATTTGAGGACAATGGGGTCAAACAGTTAACTGAAAATGGACTAGCTGACCATATTGCTCACATTTTCAGAAAATGATCCAGTAATCTCCCCCTTCCCCCCAGATTTCTAGATTTGCAGAGCTTAATGCATTAAAATGCATCAAAATATTACTTCTCCCTAGTAAACTGCTGTTTAGATAATCTCCCAAATGCAGGAGCAAGAAATCTGTGTAAGACGGTGCTCTGTGTACAGGCAACTGCATTTGGAGTGGAAGATATGTAGCACTCCTCATGCTAAAATCTCTGCCTTAAATAACTGATTACAGCTCGGGCTTGCAAGGGGGTCTATAAAAAGCTAGGTCCCAAATTCCACGGGGGTTGGGATAGGTAATTCTTTACTGGATCCTTTCAGCAGCATAGGCTAAGCTATATTTAAAAGGAAAAATGAAAGCTGGTCCTGCAATACAATGCACATCAGACAAAACGCAATTACAGGACTGACAATATGTACACTGAAGGAATCACTGTGATTGGAAGGTGGTATCTAAACCAGCACACCATTAATATCATATAGTTTGCATCTTGAAACTGATGAATTGTGGTGAAAAGCAAACAAATGCAACTGGAGACTGACATGCCACAGGCAGCAGGCTAGATCAGGTCTGCACCTATAGAACCCTTACTGCATTTCCAGTGTGCAAAGTAGGAATAAAGTATGTTGATGGCTTTTCTGACTCAAATCTAAGCTGGAGATAATGCAGATATACCTAACTTCACAATGGAAAATACGAAGATGGGGAAAAAACAGCTGCTGTATTGCAGGAATCCGACTGTGTTTTTTGGCGAATTAGGCCAACACATAGAAAAGACAAACTGGTAAGACCATTAGTGCAATTGTGAAACCACTGAGACTCTGATATACCCATAAATAGAAGAAATGTAGGATATAAGACTATGCCTTGGATATTTAATATGAGGGCCACATAGGCAGGAGTTCTGTGGAGTGAAAACTCTTCACTCATACTAGTGGAAGCACATGTTCCCATGTAGATGGCTACTAGACAGCCAAAACAATGGAGAACCCACACTGTAACTGGTCCCAGCTGGCTCCGCATCTGGTAAAGCAGGTCGGAAGAAGCTTCCAGTTTTTAAAGGACAATTATAGGACCTAACATTTCTGAAGAGAGCCCTATTCCCGCCAACCGATAGAAACTGAGCTGCTGCAGAAGGCTTCTCAATATTCTATCACTTGTGGAAGGTTTCAATCTTCAGCTGGGGTTTTTAAATTCAACAGATTTTGGGGGACCAGCTTGCAACCTAGTACAGAGGATGATTTTGAGTGTATTCTATGTGCTTCCTTTAATATTGCTTTTTGTAAGTGTCCTGGTATCACTAAAAGGAACAACTACATTGTAAATTTTGGCATAAACATTTTCTTTTGGAAGTGTTTTACATCAGAAGGGCTGTCAATTTTCCTGCTTGGAGACAGAGATGACTTCAGACTAATACTTCTAAGGATGAATTCAATGTACTCTTATTTTCCCCAATCACGCAGTTTTTTTCATAACTTGTTGATTTGAAAAGTCTTTTCAAGATGGCTTTCACGTCTCAACAGAGATGGAAAACTAATAGCCAGTCTCTTCTTTTTTCCATACAAAATATTATCTTAAGGACCAGCCTAGGTACAGTGAACCATGCTTGGTGGCTGGGAAATCCACCAGAGGTGAGTATCTACCATTTCCCTCTTGCCTGTTTGTTGTATGAGTACAGTATGATACAATTTCAGCCTGTCAGAATCTTACAAAGATCAAAATGACTGCATATGTTTGTGTGCATTTGCAATACTGCCAGATTTTAGACAGAGGGTAGAAGAGGAACTGAAAATGCAATGTCAGAGTTTTGATAAACAGGGCTTTTCTGCCATGGGAGGAGTTGGAGAGAAAGAGACCAAAAATCTTGGGCTTGACTTTCATCCAAGTCTCATTTGGCAGCAATATGTGGCTTCTGTAGAGGCAGAGCAGAGACTGGAATCCACCACTTGACCAGGCTGACACTTGTTTACAAGAGTCAGCTCACAATTGCTAACTGAGCTAACAGTTTCTTATGGTAATCAGAGGACTGCTTTCATTAAATGGTGTTTTAGCATGCTCCAAAATTACTTGAGCAGGCCTGGCTGTTCATTAGATCCATTACCAATGGGAACATTTGGGGGCTACACATTCCCTCATACCCCTCACATTTGGTAGACTGCTGCTGCAGGAGGTGTGGCAGGAGAAGATGGCTTCTTTTCACCTCTATTAAAGGTTTTCCAAATTAAAAGCAATGAGAAGACACTTGAAAGAAAGATGGCGAGTTAAATATTTCTTTTTTCCTTTTACTTTTTTTTTTAAGCTTCAAGCTGGTAAGTGATAATCTGTGCAAACAAGATATTAGAAATTTGGCACATCCCATCTACCACAACATATTGATTCCTTCTACAGAAGGCACTAAATACTCGCATAAACCAATAAATGATCAGCAGAATGCAGTTTTAGCATGACAAACAAAAATCCTGCTAACTGGCACAGCTTCACAGTACATCTTTCACTTACCTAAAATTGTGGTGATTATAGCAGCAATGGTTAGGATTTTTACAAGCACCACATAAACATACAAATGTCAGAACATCTAGAAAACATGCAAAATTTCAAGAGCAACATCAATGAATCTCACACAATGCATAGAATTATTATTATTATTATATTATTATTATGCAAGACTGTAATCTTTTTAATTAACAAAGTATTTTTAAAAAACCTACAAACAGTTTTACAAACTGTTCTTAAAAAAAAGTTGTTGAAGTCAGTGAGTGAGTGTTAGCCTTTTAGAGGTTTAACTCTAAGAATGAATTGATTACTATGGAGAATTCACAGGTGGAAATCTAGTTATACTTAAGCAAAATATGTTTGTCAACTGCTGTTTTGGAAGAAACTGTGCTAATCTTGTCAATTTTCAAAATGACAAAAATACATTCACATTAAAAGATTAGAAAGATTAAACACTGCATGCAGGGAAAAGACAACATCCCTGCGTTAGCTGTTTTTCCTAGCACTGCTCACTATGAGACCAAGGGTTGTCATAGCAAAAATGCTTTTTAAAGGCAGAGTTAAAGCCTGAAGATAATTAAAACAAATAGAAAAGATTTTCTAATTCTGGTGTAAAACAAAGTAGGATATTAAAGGATAAGGATTACGCTTGCCTTCTTTAGAAAAAAGGACAAAAACTTCCATTGTGTTTGCCAGGCTTTTCCACTGCCTTTCCACTGCCTTTCACTGCACTTGGATATTCTGCCACTTCTTTTTCTTCCAGTATTGGGTAGCTGGTCTGCTTGGACAGGTCTCGAGATGAACCCTGAGATGGATGGGCCACATAGAAAAAAACAAGCACATCTGTGTTGATAACACATCTGTGGCCAAGTGATGTCCCCTCCTGCACACCTCAGACTCATTTCCAGGGGGGCTAGTCATGTGCTTGCCGGGGAAGTGCAGGAACAGACTGAGCTTGGTGGAAGCAGAGGCATGGGCATGCACTTCTCAAAGCACTCTGCAGAAGTGGCATCAAATTCTCTCTGGCAGCAGCACCACCCAGCTTGCAGGTATTGCCATAAATAGGTGCAAAATCAGGTTCTCACCATTTCCTCCCCTGACAGCTTTCAGATTTCATTAAGATATTTTATTTCATGTTATTTGTCTGCACATCTCTGAATGCCTTGGATACTTCTGCACCTGCATTTCACATCCATGCACCCAGCCTTGTGCAGAGGAAACCAGTCTTTCAAGCTGCTTACAGAGAAAGGTCCTGAAGAAGACAAAGCTTCCAAGATCTGAATCATAAGCAGCAGGCAGAAAACAAAGGTCTCCACAAAGCGACTGACACTGCAGTCACTGTTCAGTGCACCTTTAGCTTCAGAGACACTAGGATATTTGTCTCCATACACAAAAGTTATCAAAATCAATTTGAAGCCATTTAGTATTGATCCTTGCCTTCTATATCCACCACTGAAGATAGTGAGGCAGTGTCTCCTGCATCGGATTGTTTTCAGGCTGGAAATTTACATATGGTAAGTGAATTAAATGTGTGACAGTAGAGGAGAAAGAGGAATCCCATCAGGAGCAATGTGGAGCAGACCATAAAACTACACATGACGCAGGCCAGCTGAGAACATGCTATAATGGTAACAAGAGCAGTCTCAGCAAGATTACAACTTTCAGAAAGCAGATCAAATTCTAGGCATGAGGAATGTCAGAGAATTTTATTTGCTAATAAAAAAAATAAAAAAAGCAGCTGAAGTGGCAAAAATAGTATCTGCTAAATTAATTAATTATTTTTAAGCATTTAGTCTTCTATTTTTTTCCTAAATATTTTGCATTTTCTTCATGTTTTTCCCTTCACTTGACTGTTATGTTATTTTCTTGACACTTAAAGACTGTATCAAACAGTATAACCAAAAAGAACTCACTAATGGATTCCTACAGCTTTGTTTAAAAGAGCTAAATACCTCTTCTCATTCCAACTGAAACTACCCCACTGAATTTCAAAGATAGCACCTACCTTACCAGTACCTTAAATGCTGTGAAAGAAACCTCTTTTAATTACAAAAGGTCTGACTGGAATCTGAAATGGTATAGTTTTTTTCAGATAGTGATAAATGCTGTCTAATGAATGCTGAGCACAAGGATAAAAGATTAGCCAAAAGCATCCTAATATCTTTAAAAAAGTAAGTCCATTTTTTAATGCACAGACAACTCACTTAGTGGCATTTGTATAATAAAATAAATGGAATTTTGTATGTATTACCAACTACCATTAACCAGTGGAGTGAGAAAACAGAGGAAATAAATTAATCTCTTAAGCCAGAGATCCATCAGTTCACGTAGTAGGAAAATTTTGTGGCAAACTCATCTTTTCCCACATCAGTTTAGGAATTAAAGCTTTAGACATTGCTACTGCTTTAAGTATGCTCCACTTGAGAGGATAGTGTCAAACTTTTCAACAAACTCAGAGGTGCCTCTGGGCTGTGGGGCTTCACAGCTTTGCAGGATTTTGCCACAGTAAATGCTGCTTCCAGGAAGAGTCAAGGTGCTGGAGAACACTGGCAACAGGGCTTTTCAGGATATCAGCCACAGTGCAGTGGGGAGAACAGGCTGGAACCTGGTTTGCAGGAGTGCAGCTGGAAGCAGTGCAACCATGCAACTCACCGGGGGCCCAGAGAATGCCGACTTGCTCTCAGAAGGGCCACTCGCTCGCCGGCTGTAGTTACGCTCCTGTGAAAGCGGTGGAGCACTGATGTCCACGGGGGCCCTTAGCTTTCCAAAACCCTTGAAGAGATCATGCACAGCCTCAAGTGTTTTTCATGTGCTGTCCTTTGGAAAGTATCATCACTTAGTCATGCTTAAGCCTTCTCCCTTCTTGCCTTGCAGATGCCCAGCTGATAGGGGTGTCCTTGAAAAGCTGCCCTTGGGCTCTCTGTTTTTGGAGAATCGGGCTGCAACTTTCATGCTGGTTCTGCACAGAGCAAACAGCTGGAAGACACCAGCTATTATGGTGTCCACAACAACCAAGACATAGCTCAGTGCATGGGGACCATCACCAGAAAGCATAGTTCCAAGTTTCTGGCTAGGAATACAGCCATACTTCACAATGGATGGTCTCCTCTCTCCACTGTTCCTCAGCACTGAGTGCAGATTCAGCACACACAGGAAAGCAGAGAAATAAGAGAAAATACATCCTGCCCCTTAAGAACAAGGACAGCAAAGAAGCCATCTCTTCATGGTGACATTTAGCAAAGAACCCTCTTAAGAGAGGACCCATTTCCTGCCATGTTTCATAGTGAGAAGTCCTTCTCTACCCTGACCCAGAGGGATGAACTGGCTCATTTCAGGTAAATAAAATGACAATTCTGCATCCTGTAGGTTCTCTTTTTTAACACACTTTCACACTGCCTCTGGAAGTTCAGGGAGCTGGATGGGTCCCAATGCCCTGTTGTCTGCACCAAGAGCTGAACTCCTCTCCATGACTGAGGGAGCCCAAAAGTTGCATGCAGTCATCTCAGTCCTATTTGTCAGTCCATGATGTCAGTGGAGGGCCACACAGCACACAGACATGGGCCTGGTCCTCCACACAGCAGTATATTTAATCTCATTTCATGACTTGAAAGCCTCTCACAAAAAGCAGAAGAGGGAAGGAGAGTGCTTCCAGCATGAGAGATGCAAGCCTCCAGAGTGCTCACACACAGTATCCCACAAACCCACATATCCCATGTGAGGTGGTCCGCCCTGAGTGCGTTATCCCCAAAGCACAAGGTCACTTGATGGGCAGGGCTCCCAGCCAAGAGCAGCCCTGCACAAAGCTGTCCCCCTGCCCCACGGTGCAGACACCAGGAAAGAGGAATATTTGAAGAATGGTGAGAGGAGTGGAGCTGCTGGGGTTGGGGAAGATCAGTCAATCACAATCATTTGCAGCTAATTGTCAGACGGAATGAGCAGCCCATGCACCACATGTGCTAGTCAGGTCAGTCAATGCACTTATGTGATGTACACAGACATGATGACAAGAAAGGGTAAAATATAAGCTTAACGGGAGGAAACCAAGTGCAACAGGAATCTCAGTTTCTTTGAAGGCTGTCTCAGTCCTTAGGGCAGCCTGGGCTCTAGTGTGATACAGCACCTGCTCTTTCTGATCCCCATCTTACCACCCCACATCACCTGCACAAACAGCAGAACAAGATTCAGTCACAAACATCTAAGACACAAACACACAACAGTACATCACTGCTTGTGTGTCATTCTCTACACAGCTTTCTGAAAGGGCAACAATGTTGTAGAGACTAAGTATCAGTCCACAGCAGCTTCTAAAAAGAGCTTGAAGGTGTTGGTACTCTTCATGAAGGCAAACGTGCAACAGGGACACAGATTACATTATCAGATTATTGTCTATGTCAGTGGCCGTGATGCTGCTATCATAAAAGTATTGCATTATGCAAGTGAACAAGGTATGTGCTGTTATTTTAGATATCCCTTGGAATTTAGTTTACAGTGTAGTTCATGACAGTATTTCATTCTCCTGCACTTAAAAATAATTTTGTTGCATAAATACATTTTTGAACATAAAACAGGCAGTTTGTGATACCCGGTCATCACAGACTTCAGTTCCAACTAACTGCAAGAAGACATGTAACATTGTGCAAAACCACAATATCATAAATACATGCATGGATGACTACAAAAACAGAGCTTACACCATCCAAAGTGTCCACAGCTCTGCCCATCTACATGTGCAATCATGTGAACAGATCCTAATGCACGTATTGTGCACAGCTGCATCCAGATCAGTCCAGTGACATCCACATATGATCCCCATGTTTGACTCTTTTTGTGGTGTCCTGAGAAGGCCACGTGGGAAAGTCAGCACTAGCATTGGTGCAGACCCGTTTGCACTGTGTAGGCCTGTGCTTTGGCACTCAGCCTCTTAAGTTCAAGGCCAAATTTTGCTCTTGGTAGTACTGAGCAAATCTTCCAAAAGCCAGCAGGTAATTCTGAAGGCATCCAATACATCTGCATTATCCTATCCTATCCTATCCTATCCTGTCCTGTCCTGTCCTGTCCTGTCCTGTCCTGTCCTATCCTATCCTATCCTATCCTATCCTATCCTATCCTATCCTATCCTATCCTATCCTATCCTATCCTATCCTATCCTATCCTATCCTATCCTATCCTATCCTATCCTATCCTATCCTATCCTATCCTATCCTATCCTATCCTATCCTATCCTATCCTATCCTATCCTATCCTATCCTATCCTATCCTATCCTATCCTATCCTATCCTATCCTATCCTATCCTATCCTATCCTATCCTATCCTATCCTATCCTATCCTATCCTATCCTATCCTATCCTATCCTATCCTATCCTATCCTATCCTATCCTATCCTATCCTATCCTATCCTATCCTATCCTATCCTATCCTATCCTATCCTATCCTATCCTATCCTATCCTATCCTATCCTATCCTATCCTATCCTATCCTATCCTATCCTATCCTATCCTATCCTATCCTATCCTATCCTATCCTATCCTATCCTATCCTATCCTATCCTATCCTATCCTATCCTATCCTATCCTATCCTATCCTATCCTATCCTATCCTATCCTATCCTATCCTATCCTATCCTATCCTATCCTATCCTATCCTATCCTATCCTATCCTATCCTATCCTATCCTATCCTATCCTATCCTATCCTATCCTATCCTATCCTATCCTATCCCATCCCATCCCATTATTGAGACCAGAAGGGTCTCAATCTGCATTATCCTTTTGATGGGTTTCTAATGAGATGCAGTAGCTGAGCCAGGCTAATGACTCTGTGATACTGGTAGATGAACACCATTCTCTGTCTCCCCAACCGGGTCTGCACCTCAATTTTTCAGTAGATTCAGCTCAGTATGTTGGCAGAAAATTATTTTACTTCCCCCCCTTTTTTTTTCTGTGTTTTCTGCTGGGAAACTGAGTTGAAATCACTCACTGACGAGGTCTAACATCAAATCAAAGAAAGGTGAGTGGCAGGAAGAAAGAAAAAGAAAGGAGAAATTAAGCCCCATTTTGGAGCCAGCTATCCTCATCTTAAGGAAATCACAGCCTCATTATGGGGCAGAAGCTCAGCTTTTACATCGGAGTACAATGTAGTCAGGAGTGCAGCCGCCCACCTGCAGTGCCTCACTGTAGCCACTGCATCCAATCACCATGATACAGCCTGTGCTGGACAGGAGCAGGACAGTGTTTTGCCAGCTGCCCTTGATTTCACCATAAGAAGTGCTCAGTAACAAGAGCCAAGGTTGGAGACCACAGTTTGTTTAAGCAGAGGGACAGGCTGGTAAGACTTGGCAGCACTAGCCCCTGGCCACACTGCTGTATCTTAGCAGCAGGGAAGCTGCACACCACTGCTGTGAGCTTGCAACTTGCTGCCAAAGCAGGTGTGATACCCTCAGCCAAAACTGCAAATAATTGAGCTGTCCTCTCTCACCTAAAATACAGAGATTAGGACACCCACTCTCCTACCAGTATTAGGCAAAACCACGAATGCAGTTTAAATCCAAAGTCTCCCTCTCAGACAGTTAATAACCTTTCACAGCCTTAATACAAATGTAGTTAGGTAAACTCGGGTCACTCAATTCCTTTAACTGTCCAGAAATAAAGACTGAATAACAAGTTGTATTAAATGCCCTTGAAAACTAGTAAGTTTATTTTTGTACTGTGATATTGCCTGGGTATCATATCCTGTCCATATGTGTTTAACCTCTTCAACAAGTAGCCTGTGTGGGGCTGCCCCCCCAGAACTTACCAGGCAATCTGCCATCAGCACTGCTGGAATTACTATAGATATCACAAAGCAGAATGAAACTATTCCTATAATCACAGGATCAGAGTATGCATAAGGTTGGAAGGAACCGCAGTGTGTCATCTCTTTCAAGCTCCCTGTTCAACCAGGGTCATCCTAAAGTACACGGCAAAAGATTGTGTCCAGTTGGTTCTTGAGTATCTCCAGTGAGGGTGAGTCCTCTCTGGGCAATCTCTTCCTGTGTTTGGATAGAGAGATGCCCCAGTGCCTTAATCATCTTTGTTGCCCTCCACTGGACCTGCTCCAGAGCTCCCTGTCTCTTTTGTGCTGAGGAGCCCAGAACTGGACACAGCATTCCAGATGTGCCTCACCAGGGCTGAGTTACAGGGGCAGGATCACCTCCCATGACCTGCTGGCAATGCTCTTCATAATGCACCCCAGGACACCATTGGCTTTGGCCACCAGGGCACTGCTGGCTCATGGACAGCTTGTTGTCCACCAGGACCCCCAGCTCCTTCTCCACAGAACTGCTTCCCAGCAGGTCACCCCCAGCCTGTGCTGGTGCCTGGGCTTGTTCCTCCCCAGGTGCAGGACCCTCCATTTGCCTTTGCTGAGTGAAATTGCTGAGGAGGCCTCTGCCCCTTCATCCAAGTCACTGATGGACAAGTTAAACAAGACTCAGCCCACTGTTGAACCTTGGGGGACATCACTAGGGACAGGCCTCCAGCTAGAGCCTGTGCTACTGATTATGACTCTGGGATCTGCTGTTCAGCCAGTTCTCAATCCACCTCCCTGTCCATTCATCCAGTCCACTCTTATGAGCTTGCCTATGAGACAGTGTCGAAAGCCTCACTGAAGCTGAGGTAGATTGCTGCTCTCCCCTCATCCACCCACGTAGTTGTTTAATTGCAAAAGGCAAATCAAGTTGGTCAAGCATGATTTACTTTTAGTGAATCCATGCTGAATATCCTGAACACCTTCTGTGGATAGAGGTGGCCTCCAGAATGAAGCATTTCCTCATCTTTCCAGGGACTGGGGTGTGGCTAACTCGCCAGTAATTTCCTGAGCTCTCTTTTTTTTCTTTTGAACACTGGGGTGACATTTGCTTTCTTGAATCCACGGGCACCTCTCCATGACCTTTCAAAGGTGATCATGAGCAGCCTCAGCTACAGTGTCCACCAAGTCCCTTAGCACTTGTGGATGCATCCTATCAGGGTCCATGGACTTGTGGAAGTCTAGGTGTTCTCCAACACCTTTCCCTCCTTGGCCACAGGAAAGTCTCCCTTCCAACATTCCTTTACCCTGGTCTCCTGGGTCAGAGATCCCCAAGGGCTGGTGTTGCCAGTGAAGACAATTGCAAAGGCAGTGTTCAGTAACTCTGCCTTCTCTATGTCCTCTGTTACCAGGGTGCCTCCTTCATTTAGTAACAGGCCCATTATTATCCTTCCTTCTCCTTTGGTTATGGATGTATTTGCAGACATCCTTCTTGTTGTTCCTTGATGTCCTTGGCCAGATTTAATTCCAGTTGGGTCCTGGCCTCCCTTGTGATAATGAGGCTATCACAATAAGCACACACACTCCAATGCTTATCCCTAAACCAGACAAGCAAAGATTGTTCATGTGCCCTGCTAAGTCAAGGGTATCCGAGATGTTGCCCCACTGCTGCTGGACACCAGCACAAACCATCCTAATACTGTGGTAATCAACAATTTAGGCAGCATGTAGAGTCAAAAAATCATGGGAAATGCTTCTTTTGACCTCTCAGTTCAAAACCCAAGAGTGCCAGTCTTCTTTCTTCTGAGGTCTGTGCTGAGGCTGAATTACTGCACTGAAGCAACATGTCAAAGAGCTGCTTGCAGCAGGGCACATATACAGCCAGTGACCGGCCTCCTCAGAGCAACGGGGTGGGCTGAGCAGGGGAGGAGAGGTGGGAAACAGAGATCTGCTGCCCCACAAAGGCCAACTGATACCCATCCCCTCACTGCAGAACAGGAAAGGAAACATAGGGAACTATGTCAGATACTGCAACAGTCGTATCTGGGAAGTGTTGGTATGAGTGTCAGTGGGGGAGAAACAGGAACCAGACTTCCCTAGAAGTCAGCTCCATGGTTGAGCTCTCACCTCGAACTTTGAGAGAGGTCCTTGGCACGGAATGCCCACACTCCAGCACATATGAAGCACCGCTGTGTGAGTCCTCAGCGGAAAACAGTAAAGAAATCCCAAAGCAGCACTGGCCTTGCAAAACTATTTGTCACTGTATCGCACTAAAAGCACTGCTGTGGAAAGGCAAGGCAGTGCAAACAGCAATCAGGTGTCTGGCCTCATCTGAAAACTGCGCAGCTGTCTTTCTGGCTTCACCTGAAATCTCTCTGTGCTTCTGTCTCCTTCAACTACAAGTCAGATATGCCATGGCACTGAAAGTCACAGACACAGCTTGCAGTCACTTCAGCAGAGTCATAATTCAGCCTCAAGTCCCAAAGCCAAGTTACAAAAGGAGGGCTCTACAATATGAACAACTACTTGTGCCCACCAATTCACTGCCTATCCTGAGAGACAGTGGATGGTAAATGGAAGACTGTAGAACCGGTGGTTACACTACGATGGCGTGTCAGACACAGGAAACCAGACTTTGTACCAGCCTTGCTACAAGTGGAAAAAAAGAGATCACAGTCAGGTTGTGTCACCTGCATAAAGCTTCCTGGCAGGACAGATATTTATTATAGCGGAAATCCCTGCCCTTAGACTTTTCAGTGGCACATCTGCTATCTATTTCATCCCCAAAAGATACCTTCAGTAAGGCTTAAGTGAGGTGCAGATACTCTGCCACCTCCCTCTCACACAGGAACATTTCATCCTAGGAACACAGAAAAAAGGGTTATAGGTGCTAGGTGGCTTACTTCTATTTCTATTTGCTACCTTTCTTTCACCTCTTCTTTGGAATTAGTGATGATTAAAGTCATTGCACAGTTGCAGATCTAAAGAATTTGAAGGATATGCAGGAATGTGAAGAAATACAGACAAACAAGCATAATGAAACACAACAATTAAAAATTGCAAAACAAGAAAGCCTCTCCAAAGGCTGGTTGGTCCGATACCCAGCGGAAGTCAGCCAAGGTTGTCTTTTTCATTGAATTCAGCAGGCACTCAATTACTCCAGCAGACTTGTCTGAAGCCTCACCACAGCCCTAGCACATCCTTGTAGAACTTAAACTTAGTTTAATTACTTGAAAAGTACTGTTCCTAATTTTAAGTGTCAAGAATTGTAATTGTTCACTGAAACAGTGAATTTGGTAGTGTTTTCCCCATACTTGTAGTAGAACAACTACATTACAAAGCAGAACAACAGAACTTGTTATCTCAAGGCTTTAAGGTCCAAATTTGGCCTTCAGATTCACATACACATTTTCCATTGTCTGCAATGGAAACAGATTATGTGTAGTTAAGTTCAATCTGTATTCCAGCACTTAAAACTATCCAGCTTTTTACCCTTCTGTAGAAGTCCTTTTTAAATTTCTGTAGAAATACCATTACACACTTTATTGTATTGTGGATTTCAAATGATGGCTTAAGACATAGTTGATGCCATTCTTCTGTACAGCTGGGATAAGACTGCAGATTTTTCTGCACTGTTAGTTTTCCCAGAATACTGAAAGAGTGCTCTGTGTCAACAGATTTTACATTACATACACACAGTGATAAAATACTAACAACCTATGCTTAAAGAGGTAAAATTATGTGTGACAATGGTTTTGCCATTATACTTTTGCACATTGTTGAGAACAATACTTTTTAGCCTAAACACCAGCAACATTTTGATCCCAGCAAATCAACATACCCAGAAGTTAAAAATGGCATTTAGCTGACTTCAGGATTTTGTAGTGTAAATGAGCCTCAGGAAACATAATAAAAACAGACAAAAAATGCTGTAAGTGGTTTTGTGAACTTACATTGATGCATTTCTTATTTCTTGGTCTTGCTGATCAAGAATAAGCCGGCAGGTAAGAAACAGCAGCCAATGTTAAGTTTCTCTCCTCCACTGTGGGAGGTCATGTTAAAATACTAAGTTGAAAAAATGCTTTAGAACAGAATTGCTTTGTAAGCCTCCCTGGGGATTTACACTCATGAATGTGTGGATGTTAAAAAATGGTATTTTCAGTCTATCTTTTGTTGCCTGAGAACCATTTTTATCCTTTTAAAATCTGCATTCATTTTATAACCCATAAGTACCTTTCATTTTTGCATTAACACTATAAATACTGTTAGTAATACTAAACTATTTCTGTTGACTTGTTTGTAAAAAGAAAAATATATTATATGTTTATATATTCTTATAAAGTGAATTAACACTGGAGAGAAGGCTGCGAGGGGGAGTAGTGTGTACAATCACAGCTGATGTGTATTATTGAGCACAAATCCAACACTTGAAACAAAAAGGAAAAGAAAGAAGTGTTCTGTGTTCTTTCAAGCCGTGTCAGATGAAGAGTCATAGGATGCTGACACTATGAAGTTGCCAGTATTGGAGTGGCTTGCCATGGACTGGGCAGCCTGCTGGCTCAAGTTATTGCAGATCAGCACCAGCTGGTTGCTCTGAGCTTCTGAGAGGGTGCTGCAGCTCTGGTAGACGCTGAAGTTGGTCTTGCGGCCAGGGATGTTGCCTTTCTCACACATCGTCTTCACCATCTTGGCAAGCTTGTTTTTCCCCAGGGCTTGGCAATTGTACCAGTGAAGTGCAGCCAAGTTGACAACAGGTTTGATGGACAGGTAAAAAGGTGCATCCTCATAGCGCATGGCCGGAGGGCGCCGCTGGGCATACTCCTTGTAGTCCTGCACGGGGCAGGTCTGCGGGGAGTGCTGGGTGGCGTACACCCGCGAGTCCGTCCCGCCTCTCTTGCTCTTGGTACTCACATCCCCGTTGTCTGGCCCCATCCACTCCAGGTACTCCAACCCAGTCTCTGTCACCCGCAGCCGGATGTCTCCCCACTTGAGTGTGGACCCATGGAAACCCGTGCAGTGTCCAAATGCCTTAGTGTTGTTCAGCCACACAAGGTTCAGAAGCCCTTCAGGATTGTACCTGCTCAATAAGCCTCTTTTGCGCAGGATAAGCTCATCAGCAAAGGTGAGCTTCATGGATTTGTGTGGCTTGTTTCCTTTGCCTTTACACCTCAGCTCTATCTGCTTTTGCTTTAGAGCTTCCTGGGACCTCTTAAACTCCTTATCCCTTGTAATACTGTATCCATACCTGTGCTCTTTGAGATACCGCTCCAGTCCACACTGATAGTTGGCCAGGCTGTTTGGCTCATATTCAGACCCATCTTTTTGTCTGGCGTCCACAAAGAAGGACGCAAGATAGGCATCAAGCTCTTTGCAGGGGATGACGTAGATCTCACGGGTCTCAGAGGGGTACTTAGAAATGAGGAATTCTCGGAAATTGCGGAGAGCCGTCTGCGTGCTGCGAATGGTCTTCTCATTCTGCTCCCTGCTGAGCTCTGCTGCTCTCTCATCTTGGTCTGGAAGAGGAAGAATGGGACACAAAAGAGAAAGTAGAAGCAGTGAGTTTATGTGATGCACTTTTTCCTAAAACAAATTTCCTCAAAAAGCGAAGAACTTAAAATCAATTTCACAAAGAGCACTGGTAAACATCTTTACATACCTGTCACATGACTGAAAAGCCAACTTCAGTTTAACAAATGACATACTATACTATACAAAACTAAGAGAGCTCCTCATGACACTGGGGCACAGTTTTGTGCATGGAGATTTGTGAAAAGCACTGAGATTAATGTCAATAGGCTTTTTACAACAAAGGCAAGGCGGAAGGATTTTCTGTGCATCCCAATGTTGTGTGTCAGGCCCAAACTCAGGAATAAGGCAACTCTGAATTGTTTCATTTGTGAAACCAGAGGTTGCACTGGTTACGTTTTTTTTCCTACAAAAAAAAGAGCTAAAGCATCTTATTTATGACAATAATATTTATATTTAATCAGACACATTTTTAAAGAGTGAAATAAATATAGTCAGAATGTACAGTACAAAATAAGGCAGCACATCCAATGGGAATGTCAAGTAAAATTACTACAGAGCAATGTACAATTTACAAATGTACAAGAATAAAGAAAATATAGTCAGTATGTTCACATCAGAAAACATGGGAAAAAAACATGATTACACATCCTCTCTATGTCATCAAACTGTACCTCGATAGAACAAGTACAATTATGACCCTCTCTTTTCATTTTGCAGAAAAATAAAATTCTAGAAACAATTTTATATTTAACAGGCTATCCTCATAGATCCTTACAATCAACGACATATCAAAACACAATAATCAGATGCTACCACTATGATAGCTGTTACTGACATCTGATTTTCTGGCTAATCATAAGAGAAGCATAAAAAGGAAAAGTTTCATAAGCTATGTGGGTTTTTAAGCACTGTCTTCTTGGCATGTGCAAACTATCTGTTCGAACAAGAATGTAGCTTAAAGCATATAGGTGGAACTGTCATTCTGAATGTGATAAATCTTATTGGCTTTAGAAAATTAAAAACAAATGCAAAGAAGGAAAAATTCAATTATTTAACTATTTTCTGGAATTGTATGTGGAACACTTCTTGTCTCTCTTCCACTTAACAAGCAGAAGAGGGGAAAAAACCCCAAGTTCTTTTCTATTTGGTCTCACTGCATCCTCATTCTGGCATCCTTTTAGCAGCGCCATAGCACCCCTCACCAGGTGTCTCCCACCGAAGATACACACACGAAGTGATACGAGACCAGGTGAAGTTGCCGTTGCCTCTCTGCCAATCAGGTCAAGTTTATGTCAGGCTGTGTGGCACACCCATGGCTTTTTACCAGTGTTCAGACACTTGCTCCTCTTTTCCCTGCAAGCCTATTAGCAGGGGAGAAGGCAGCAGGGAAAGGAAGGCATTCTCTCCTTCCCTACTCCACCTGTAGTGTTCCACGTGGTGCAGAAACACTGGTGCAGAGCTGGGCTGCTTCTCCTTCCACCAATCTGCAGAGTGCCTCTCAGGGAAGTTCATCCCATCACCTCCATACCACATCTGCAGACAGAGGCACGGGGAATGATTTGCCTCAGGACTTCCCAGCACGACAGAAGCAGGACTGAGTTTATAACCCTCACGATCAGTGTCTTCAGTGTCACAGTGTCTCTGTGTCTTCAGAGAGAGGCATCCTGCATCCACATCACTCACGCATTGAGAGGAGTTTCTCAAATCCTCTGCAAAGCACAGAGAAGTGGGCATCTGCAACTGAGGCCTTTGGGGGCTTCTGTAGACAGGAAAAAATTCTGCCACAAAGGACTGAGGTTTGCTTGAACTGTGCTCCAGAGGAAAAAGAAAGGTCACCTGCCTGATTCAGAAACTCATTTTAATACTGATGTCAGTAACAAAGAGCTCCTAGCAGCCTGCAGTGAAGCCTCATGCTTTAGGCAATGTACATAATAGATCCTTTTAGTGTGGCTAGATGCAGGCTGGAAACAAAGAGACAGCCCTGTTCAAAGCTCCAAAACAAACATTTACTCTGGTATTTTGTTCACTGCACCCACCACCACTTATTATAGAACTGTGTAAGTAATCATTGCTTTGACTGACAGCCCACATCCTAAGTTCTATTTCAATATAAACAGCACATATAATGGCTCAGTTTTATAAATGTCATCAATCACTTCTTCTTAGAGGACAGCCTGTCACAACACAGCAGTGACACCCAGTCAGTCATTTATGTTACAGCATCTTTCCTTAATCTGCAAAGGAAATTGCCCTATCTGCAGCTAACATGTAAAACCCATGCTGAATTAAAGATTCTCCCAACTTAGATTACCAAAACAGTACCCCAGAAACACTGCATTCCTGCACTGGTGTGTTGTGTGTTACTTCATAAGGCAGGTAGGAAACATTAAAATAGAATGGGTCAGGTTTTCCTGCAGCCACATCAGGAGAGCTACCTCTACTTTGGCTGTGAATCCAGGATGAAGTAGTAGTAATGGATTATTCTCTTCCTATGAGACCACTCAAATATTGGTGATGTATCACGTAGCATGGCATAAATGAGGGGAGTTGCCCAGGTACCAGTTTCCAGATGTTTGCTTTGTCTCACTTTGCTGATCTTGCTGAATAGAGACCAAAGCTCTTTTTAATGTTCTGTGCAGCTGGTGGAAACTACTGGAAGTACTGGTGGGGATCTACATTAGTTCCTTGACTACTGCAAACACAAACCTGTTTGCTCTTGAACCTCCATTACTCAATGTATCATCAACTCTTCAGTGTGCATGGGTTCCAAAACTGGGTAAAAGCACAGAAAAAAAAGCCACCAAGTGCTCCTAGAGAACATCTCTATCAGGATGTCCCCAAGCTGCAAATTGATGTGGGATAGGAGAATGAGGAGGTGTTATATATGCTTTCACCTTTCTTATAGTCTTCTATATGTCTTTGTTGTTAGGCTTGAGGAATACAAATACTCTTGTGTTACAGTCTAATTTCTCTCAGCTGGTTGGTCAGAACCAATCAACCAAAAATTATTTTCATCACTGATCTATGAAGCCAAGCTATCCTTAGTGTCTTTTCCTTGTCATTATGCAGTCTTTGGAACTAGTAGTGCTGTTACCCCTGTTTTACAGACAACAAGCAGAAGCATAAAAAAATTATTTGGAGATACATTTCCTGAGGTCCTGCCCCCTCGGCTGCATCACTGGACCTAGTTAGAGCTCTTGTGTTTCTTTTAATATCCCACACCACACTTTCATTTCCAAGAAAATCAGAGTGTGGCAGAAAAAGAGTAAAACCCACCTTACTGGGGGGCGAGGGTAAACTCCCAACTATGAGTTTGAAAAAGTGACAAGTACTTAAGATGTTCTAGTTCAAATGCAGTGAAAGAGATAAAGCGACCAGGCAGAGAATAAACAGACAACCTAGTGGGAGCGGATGTCCCAGGCTAGCCCACGACCATCAGATGATCTCTCCCACAGAGGAACAGCTGTTTTCTGATCTTTTCCTAATCTGATCTCAACACAGCCAAGACTTAATATTATCAGCAGAGTTATCAAACTCAGGCTTGTTTTAATTTCAGCTCACACACATACACACTCTTGGACTCCCTGAAAAGGACGTAACCTCTGTAATTACATATGGCAGGAGGAAAGGCACTTGCTTTCATGACAGACAGATACAGATTGTTAATGTTCAGAGAGCATTTGTACATCAGGGGGAGTCACAAACCTGAGTTATTACTGCAAACAGTCTTAAACTCTGCATATGGTAAGCACTGAGATTTCACAGATGTACATTAAAAGTAAGGTGGGTTTTCTTGGTGGTAATCACATCACCAGCTGAAGTCTTCTCTGCCAAATTTTTGTCCTGCCTAGGAAAATACCTCTGCAGCAGACCTGCTTCCACCAATATGCTTTCATTCAAGTGAAAAAGCCTAGTTAACCACACACAAAGCACCACCTATCTCTACTCCAGAGCTAAGTGCCCTCTCTCCACTCCCCAGCACGTTGTAGGTTGGCTGTTGCCCCTGTTTTGCAGTTACTGAAAAGCAGTGATATTCAACCTTTGGGCCGTGGCAATATGCAGCCCATTAAAACCATTCAAGTAAACCACAGCCTGCTCCTACCTTTTTCTCCCGTCCCCTCCTGATTCAAGAAGGTACCTATAGGCAAACAACACTCTCAAATCTACAGTCTCAGTGAGCAGAGGTCACGGTGCTGTGCGAGGGAGTTATGGTCAAGTCACAGTGGGGAACCAGCTGCATGAGTCTTTGACAAATGTGCCCCCCTAGAAGCCGTGCTATTGCTTCCCTGTCAGAACCAACTGAATACCACTGTCACACCACAGCATCCCAGAATATTAGTACTTGTTCTGTATGCCAAACTTAGAAAGCTGACAGCTGGTTTTCACCGTATCACAAGAATAAACCATGGAATACCATTCTCACGTCTTGCTGCCAAAAATAAGGGTGAGGGTAAGAGCTGAAGGTAACAGCAGCAGTGCCCGTGAACATTTGCAGAAACATCCTGTGATTAAGTAGAAGAAATTACTTCTGTATTTTTTCTTGAATTTCTGTCCTACCATTCTGATGTTGTTACTAAATTCTGTTTAACAGCTGAAGTTCCCTGTTCCCACTATACTACGTTAAACTCTATTTTAACATTCAGAATGTTAAATTCTAGTTTAACATTTTCAGAAAAGGCTTTCATTAGCCTGTAAAATCTGTAGTATTAGAGAATTAATTAATAACCACTTATGAAAGACACTATGTTTTTGGCAAAAAAAATTATATTTCTGTTCAGTTAACCTCCTCCAATGAAATTATCTGCAAAACATTTTATGATTCTAAAATTAAAAAAACTTTCAATTATATCAGACAAAAGGACACAGACTGCAAACAAATGAGTATGGGAATATTTCTTCATTGGTATTTCCATGAAGTAAAGTCACTAAAACCGACTTTAGTCAGCTGTGCATTTTTTGCTAGGTATAGAATGGCCTGATAATGAATGCTCACTCAGACACTAGAGCTGATTGCCAATTTGTGTTCTCTTTCACTACTTTCTCACAACAGCTTCAAAAGATTTGAGATGCAGTTTGGCTGCTGGCAAAGCCAACAACAAAATACAGATGTATATTAATGGGACTTCTGCACAGTCCTGAGATGTCAGAAAATTTGTAGCTACGACAAGGGATTAAGAAGTTATGTTCTCCTATGACTGACCATGTCATTGGTTTTTTTTGCAGTGGATACTAGCAATTGCTAATGAACAGCAGCACCCCGGGAACTCCAATCTTTACAAGGCTGCTTTCCTTCTCCACCTGATGCATATGACATCTGAGCCATTCCAGGACAAAGGTTCTAAAAATGCATTTTCTAAATAAAAAAAAAATGTTCCTATTGGTTAACTTCATCTAGCTGTCTGGTACTGGTTTCATCATAGTAGTGGAAAAGAGAAGTGCTGCATTCCAGTTTTACCCTGCATTTCCCTTCTTCCACTGAACAATTTCAGTGGCATTTCTGTGGTATGAGTTTCCTATCTCCTTTTGAAGCTGTTCTGACATGCACTGGCATGAACTGCTGCAATGCAAAATGGGATGGATTTCCTCTGTACCTACAGTGGGATATCTACCCAGATTCAACCTCCATTTGGCAGGAAGAAGTATACAATTCCAGCTCTCCCAGGCTTGCCCAACACTGCAACAATGCACAGCAGGATGCTACAGCTTGGACACAACATGGAGAACAGCAGAAACAGAAAATATTTTGAGAAACCCGTATATCTAGTATTTAGGTGATGTACAGGCAAAATATACTCAATTGGCAGCTGAAGTGGAATCTGCTACTTTGCCTGGCCCATTCCAAGTCAGTCACCCTGCAACCATCTCCAGGTCTACCTGCAATGCCTCATCCTACTCTTATTTCCATAGCTACTATCTTTACAGGAAGTATATAAAAACAAAGTATTTGGACCCTGATATAACTGACATTCAGGGACTCAACTCTTCATAGAGGTGGGAGATATAAAAGCCACACTTAGAGTCTTCTATACGACAAACCCAAAACCATTAGAAAACTTTTTTAAAAATTTGAAACTCCATTCCTCTCAAAATAACTGACTAAACTTGCCTTCAACAATGTTCAGTTCTAAGATGTAACTTCTATTCTTTCAGCACTCACGTGAAACAAATCAGGTAGTTTGGTGAAATCGGAGAGCTGCTGGAGTTGGTAAGTGGGAAAACATTTACCTATAATGTGAAGCTAATGTCAGCTGTATGTTGAGCATGCATCTTTGTATTCAGCCATATAATATTCTAATAATTTCCAAATAGTTAATGGCTAACACCATTAGAAAACTCCAGGTACTAGTTTAAAGCTAAAGAAGAGACACTTTTTGACAGTTATTTTCTTCAGATTAAATATTTAAGTCTTGAAAACAGATTTTATTTTACCCACGACTTCTTAGCAACATAAAGAAAAGTTGTCCTTTCAAAGTATGTTAGTTACTTAATGCTTTGTGGCAGAAAGAATTAAAGGAATGATGGTAACGCTCTACACTACCCTGAGAACTGGAAGTTGGGTGATGCACAGCAGAAGGGATGCACTCGTTTTCAAAGAGAACCTGTCTCAGCATCAGTCTGGGAAGTGTTGCGTACATAAGCTCAGCAGACTATCAGTTTTTCTCCCAAATAAGTTTCCAGTTCCACAAAGCATATTTTAAGTGCGTTCTGGATTGGTGTCCCTATACGTAAGTATCTGCTTATGTAGAAATCAACTGGACTAAGTCATTATATGCACAGAAGGTGAAACTGAGTAATATTTATATGTATACAGTGACTTGATTCAAAAGCTGAGAAGAGGAAAGAAAACGAAGAAAAAACAAAAATGAGAAGTAAAAAACTGTAAAGATCTGAGACACACCTTCTTTACTGAATTAAGTTTATAGTTTGAAAATTATACAATTCTTATGGCAAAAAATCCATCTCTTGTGTAACAAAACTAAGAGCCTACATTTTTGGAAAGTTTTCCACCTTTCCATGCTCCTACAGAGAAAACCAGAATTATAGATGTATAAACAGATCTCAGAAACAGATTGCTCAGCACAAAATCACAGGCATAAATTTATAAAGCATTTTGGAATATTTGGCACAGTGCAATTTTGTGCCTCTCTGCAGTTGAAAGCCATGTGGAAGAAGAATGAGAAACAGAGCCCATACAGTTCAGTTTTCTCTAAGAATTTTAATGTAAAACATGTAAAACATGCCACCTCGTATCACCAGAGGCTTAGCATGTTCTCAGCTACAGTGTACCACCAGTTTTAATGTCATCACATTTAAGAAAAACCTTTAATAAGCATAGCTGAGAAAACAGTGCAGGAGGTTTGGAAGGGATGAACCAAGGCTATGAAGTTTCCCTGCTTTTGGTTCACTCTAGACAGCAGCTGAGAAGCAGAACTGGGAAATATGGGAGAGAAATAAAGAGGAGGGGGAGAGAAGAGAGAGTAAGAACAAAGGATATGAAAGAAACATAACACCAAAGAGAGAGATTAAAACCAGATGAGAATCCTCATCATCTGAAATCTAATTTATATCAGTGTTTCAAAATGAGTCAGTTTAACTGGGGCAGCAAGCAGAGAAACAAAGAAAAGGAGAATGTAATAAATATTTTATTACATTAATCATAATAAACTGTACTTTAAGTCTTGGCCAAAGCATATTCTTAAATCAAGCTGAGAATGTGAGCCATTTCAGACTTAAGAGCATGAGGCCCACATGACTGTAATTAACAAAATAAATCATACTGTGAAACTCTCTACACAGGCTGACAGCACTTGGTTGATATATTGCTTATTAAAGACTGCAGACATTTTTCCTCTATTTTATTAAAGTGCCATTGGTAGTGAATAACAAGTACCCTTTTCTATTCTGTCTGAACTCTCTACTAGTTCAGCCAGAGGAAGAGGAAATGTGTTGGCAGGCCATGCCATTTATTTCTGGTAATATGGACTTCAGCACATGCACCCCAAAGAACTGCATTTCAATATTTTTTCTCTTACTATCTTTAGTAAACTACTCCAACTGCCTTGTTAGAGATGTTGATGTACCACTTCTGAAATTCTCTGTTGGTGATTTTGCCCAGCCAGATCAATTTGTTTTTACCTTTCACTGTATATTGTCCAGTAGGAGTTAAGCAAGCTACAAAGGGCATAAACTCTATGAAGAGCTCACAATTTAAAAACTTGCATAAGGAATTTCTGTGCACACTTTTAACACACATATTTCTTTTGTCTTCACTGGCTCAGAAAGCAGTATTTGAGGAGTAGCTCTTTACAGAGTCCTCCAAAGAGAATGGAGTCTAACACTTCAAGTGAAACAGCTTTTAAGGTGGATTTTCAGCCTGCTTTTCTGTTTTGTACCAAGTCCTCTCCTCCTCACACTCTAGAAAAAATGACAACTGAGCTTTATTTTTACCTTTAGAAACACTACTCTCATCATATTAAAGGGATGGAAGTTTAAAATGCAAAGGCCCTACAAGATTGGGGAAGACTCAAAGCTGGGCAGAGGGCAGAGACATGAATACATCCCAGCTTTCGGAAGGTGGACAGCCCTCAAGCGTTCGATACTGTGATAGGCAGCTGATCACACACCCTGGCTGACCAAAGACCACTTTATCCAGACTAGCCATGGCATGCTCAGGCATTGGCCAAGGCAAGGACTCCCAGGAGGTGCAGGAGCAGCTGGAAATTTTGCACAGTGAGGAGGCAAACCTGCAAGACAAGCACATTCATCAAGAGCCGGACTATTGTTCTTGGCACAATTAATTTCTTTCTGTCCTTGAATATGTGTTTAAACCAAATTTATCATAGTTTGACTGAGTAAATATTTAGTCACATTTTGCAGCTCTACTTAAGTAAAGTTTCCTTAAGTAAAATGAAGAGTTTCAGATGTTTTCTAGCTATGTACACACTCAGAAGAGTATACACCAATTACATACCTCTCTGCTGCTGAGAATATTGTTGTTATTATTTCTCTTCTGTATTTACACTGTCAAAATTTTCCTGTCAGGATTGTTTTGTTATTTCCATAAAAATAATTTGTTCTTCTATATAGGATATGAACAATCAGTTCCGCTGCTACTGAATGAGTTCATACCAAAATTGACACAAACCAATTAATATAAGAGGTGACATGCGGTATAGTTTAATGGATATAATTGTGGATGTGTTATACATATGCATGGCTATTTTATTACACACCAGCACAATAAACAGTCTGATGTATTTAACAATTCTATAAGGGAATGGTAAATGGGACAAGTTATTGTCAAACTGTAAATTTTCTGAGGACTATGTTAAATCGGGGGGGGAGAGGCATAAAGCCAATTCTTTATATAGAGATGAAAAAGATGTAAATCTGCTAGCAAAAAACCGAAATGTCTATCAGCATATAGGCATGAATACTGTTCTGTAATGCTAGGAATAGTGTTCCTGTCTGTTATTTTGTTTTCTTGGACTTATAGTCATAAGAGAAATGCAGTCCCAAACAAATGGCAACGCTCCATCTGCCAAGAGCAAAGGACAGAAAGAAACTCCATAAGCTGGCATGTCAACATGACTGAGGACAGAGCCCATAACAATCAGAAGAGTGCTCCAAGTTGTGGACAAAATGAAATTGCTCCCATATTGTAATGGTTTGGCGCTGGCCCAATGCCAGTGCCCCCATGAATATGTATTTTCTTTAACTAACTGCTGTGAGATGTGACCAGGAACAGAGCAGAGCAGGCTCAAACTTAGAAAAAGAGAGGAAAAAAAAACTTTATTAAACTACAAACTAAAATCAGAAACACACAGGAAACAGAATGAAAACCTTTTAAACCATTCCTCCTCCTCCCACTCAATTTCACCAAAGCACCAATATTCAAACCTGACCACTGATTGGTTTGACTAAAACTTCCCAAAAAAACTCACTTCCTCTCAAACCGAGACACATACAAAACCATCAATGCTTCTCTGGCTCATTCATACTGCTATGCTCGACCAGCCGCTGTAGGAAAGCAGAGATTAGGCATGTACCCAGTGAAAAGCGAAATTAATGTAAACAGAAAATCAAAACAAGCTATTCAAGGATCAGAGATAAACATCCTTATTTTTCACAGGCTTGATCTTTGCATACAGGTTTCCTGATTGAAATAATAAAGTAATACAGCACGTTCAGCTGTTGCACTGGGGTGATGTGACCTCGGGTAGAATAGCTCAGAATACATTTTTTCCTTCTCTGAACAAAACAGAAGATTAGCCTTTTTCTTTCATTTTTTCCTTCCCAAGTACAAAGCAGAAAGCAATTGATTAAATATTATTAATCCATTGTTGTATGGTTTCAAGTGATGTTTTGTCATGAAGACCTATGAAGTTAATGAAAAGCTACAACACAGCACAGTATTACTGTGATAGTCACCCTCGGTTTAATCAACAGAAACACATGCAGAATTTTTTTGTGTGTGTGTGCATTTACTGTTCAATCAGAGTTAAAGGGATTAACAAGTATATATTAGCAGTAAGATTCAGCCAATGCACTCAATGATCAATGTATAATTAAGCAAAGTTTTAATAACACAAAGTTCTAATCAAACTCAGCAAGATCCTCAGAAGCACTTTTAAAAAGACATGCATTCAGGAAGCCCTGCCCCCACTGCCACCATGGGCAGGATTCAGTGGGAACCATGACCTGGGAATTGCTGTGTCTGACACAACATTTGTGTGATCAGCAGCATCCTTGCATTATAAAAGGGCAGCATTGCTGGACTCCAGACAAAAGTAGACATATTTGGGAAATGAAAACACAGCTCTGCCCGTTCCACAGAGGCCACCAGCTACATTCAAGCTGTTCAAAACAACCAGTGCTTTTCTGTGACCATTCTGTGGAGTGTCCCTGCAAGAAAGAATCATCAGGGAAAGCAGCTGTTCCAGTTTCTCTCTCTTGAGGCTTTGATTTAATAGCCTGTTTCAACACTTTCTGGAATGGGCATATGCTTCATTTAAGTACACTTTATCAAAGAAAGATTTCATCATGTTTCAGTGCTTCCAGCATCTGAATGTTTTAGGAAGCACTGCTCTTTGCTGTGCCAGCCACAATAAAATACCTAAAATATCATCATGCCTCTGTTTTCTTTTCTGGAAAAATTCCAACAAGGATTTCTGTATTCCAAATTTTTATCTTGCCTAGAGAGATAAAAAATACACTCAGATATTTTTACTGATCTGTTTCATGCTCAAGCCGATTCTAGGTTCACTGCAAGCACAAAAAGAAGATGACATGACAGAAGAAGACTCACTAAGAGGGATATAATTTAGGTATGAAGAAAATAGGAGAAATGAGTAGTCACTGCATGCTAGCTTCACAGAACAGCTTTTGCAAAAATGCCATATTCCCATCATTGAGACAGGTGAAAACAGGTCTCCCCAAGGTCTACCGCTATTAAAATCTTAGATCTTGAATACAAATGTGAAATAGTCCTTCTCTAGGTATAGAATCATTGAATCATAGAATCGTTAAGGTTGGAAAATACCTTTAAGATATCAAGACCAACCACCCACCTAGTACAATCACTATGTTCACCACTAAACCATGTCCTCAAGCACCATATCCACACGGTTTTTGAACAGTGTCACAGGGATGATGACTCTACTACTTCCCTGGGCAGCCTGTTCCAATGCTTTACAATCCTTCTGATGATGAAATTTTCCCTAATATACCATAACCTCCCCTTGTGCAGCTTGAGGCCATTTCCTCTCACACTGTGGCAGAAGAGACCAACACCTACCTGACTGCCCAGGCTAAACAACCCCAGTTCCTTCAGCTGCTCCTCATCAGACTTATGTTCTAGATCCTTTCCCAGATCTTTTGTCCTTCTCTGGACATGCTCCAGCACCTCAATGTCTTTCTTGGAGTGAGGAGCCCAAAACTGACCACAGGATTTGAGGTGTGGTCTCATCACTACCCAAAACAGGGCAATAATCACTTTCTAGGCCCTGTTAACAGGGGCCTCACACAAAGTGGAAAATCACTCGCAGAAAGTGTCCTCATCTAAACCATAAAGCCCTGTATTCCCTTTTTCTCCCAGCATCCCATATGAAGTAAAGTGCATGTCTGAAGCCTTTCCAGGGTCAGCATCATTCTTGGCTCCTGTGCTGAACCTCCTCTGCAGATCCAAATCTGACCCTACCTTGTTTCTCTTTTCTTAAAGACTCACAAATCATAAGCTGAAAATAGCTCCAAAATGAAACAATTGCAAAGATCACACAAAGGAACTGATCTCTGATCAAAAGCACCATGTTAAACAATCTATTTCCTAAAATTAAAATGAGGTTCAGTACAGATGTGCCCAATTTTGTTTGTTTTTTTTTCTGTATGTTTTCAGGACAGCTGGAATCAGCAAAGGCATTATTTTCTTCTTTTATATACTAGTATCATAAAACAGAGCACTTGACACAAAACGGTTGCGTATTTAAGACACTCTAGAGAAAGGGAGAACACAGCATCTCAATCATGTTGGTTTGCAAAAATGATTGTTTTCTACTTTTGACTTCTGCATCCTATTTTTTGCTTTTCTGAGTTTCATGTTAGGGTAATGGAGGACAGGGTATATTTCTAGGTCTGAAATGAGCAGTGATGCTCCAGAACACAACCATTCATTGAAATGGGCAATTTGTCTTCTGGTATGACACATCATCTTCCTTAATACTATTTGTGCTATGGTACTTTGAATGAAAAAAATATAAATAAAATATAAATAAAATAAAATATAAATGAAGATCAATAATTCTCATTGATGCAATTCCTCTATTCAGAACTCCAGTGAATGTTCTCAACTGTTTGTCAGCTGAACTTGGCATGCTTTACAAAATTACTCCTTAAAAACTCCTGGAGCCTGGCTGCAATAGTCCGTTTCTTTCCCTCCTAGCTGCAGGCAAATAGCTTTCACAGATTGCATGGAAACAATCATTCTTTCACTTTCCTCCACTACAGAGGATCAATAGGCCTATGCACCTTTTATTGCAGGAATTCAACTGAAAGCCCATCACCAAACATCTCCAACATCAATCTACTTTCGGTATGAATACTCCCAAATGTGGTTGGTCCAAGAAGTGTATATATCTATATCTAATCTATGTCTGTGTCTGTGTCTGTGTCTGTGTCTCTCCAGTAACACTGCTGCCAGGAGATGTCTCTTTGTGCTGCAAGTAGTTCCACTCAGAGGAGATCCATGCTGAAAAGGGGAAACAAGCCCTGACATCAAGGAAAGCAGCATCCTAATCTTCTGCATGCATCGCTGTTGCAATAAACACTTAATATTTAGGACAACCTCTATGTGACAAAGTCCACTGCTGATTATACAAAAAGGCTGGCATGAGCTTTCTGTGCCTGAAAGGAATTTTCACTAAAGAAAATATATGTGAAGTCCTAAAAGGTAACAGGTACATTTCTTAAGCACGGTGAAAATCTAAACATATTGTAATAACTGTTGAGTTTTCATTTCTGTGTTCTCCTGCAAAAATTACTACCTTGATAAATGCCTTTAGTAGGAACAGCTGCATGAACAGCTCTGGTATTAGAATTGTTAGTACTATGGGTCCATTTCTTTTTTTAAAAGTTTATTTGTCATGCTGCGCACCCAGATGATAAAAGCAATTACACAACTACTCTGCCAAGGCTAAACTTGTCCTCTTTATGCTACTGTCCTGCTTTTAAACAGAACTCCCTTGTAATATTGTAAAGATAAGTAATCATTACCTAGACTTCTAGAATAAAGATGTCTAGCTAGACTTCTAGAATACAGCCCCCAAAACATTAGATTACAATTTAACAGCATTTGGATGCAGATAATTGAAGGTAGGAGTGGGCTGGCAAATCACTGCTGCAAGATTAGGTGATTAATCAAGTCAATAGCTTCCTTTTTCTGATATTTAAAACTATAATGATGTAATTTTATTCTTCTAAATAAGCCAGGCCCTAGCAACTTAAAAAAAAAAAAACTGCTATATTTTCTGTAATTATGTATCAGCACATATTATTTTTAGTCCATCGACTAGAGCAGCAATAGGTATCAATTATGGATCCTAAAAAGTCACCAGTGACTGAACTCTTCACTAAAACACAAAGAGAAGAGAGTCTCACCCCTACATATATTTAAGTATTCACTTTACCACATTCAGCAGCAAATGTCCCTGCAGATATGCTTCAAGCAGTCACTTCAGCCAAAACTCATCAATCTCTGTATGTAAATTACAAATACAGAGACTGATCAGCAGTCATTTGAGTGTTCTTGGAAGAACTTTATTTAAATAAGAGTTTTTTAACTTTCTTTTGATGTGATTATTTTTCTTGTGCTACTTTCATTCTTGGCACGGTTCCACTGGGCTTGAAATACTTACAACAAGGATTAATTTTGCTTTTCTGTATGCTTTATATGCACCCCTAAAAAAGGCGTTATTTTTTTCTTGTTTGCACTTCAGAATGTGCGAGGCTGACACTTTTTTTTATAGATAAACAGTGATTTAGAAGTTAGAACTAAATCTAGTCAAAGCTGTCAGTTCATAAGGTGTGAAGAGACTCCTTTCACCTCGAAGTTTTGCAACATTTTGCTGCTCATCCAACAGCTCCTAATCCACAAATCTTATATGAAGATCTTGGTTCCCATTAAATTTAAACTCACACCATTGCAGACAGAAAGAAGGGGGGAAAGGGAGCGGTCCCACTTCTTCTGATTGCAGAGAAATACTTAAAATATTCCACTAAGAGCTCTACATCAATATCCAACAAGCCCCAGATGCACTCCATTTTATAATGGTCATGTTCAGACAGAGACCTGTAAGAACACCTGTAACCTACAGGGACGTCCACACTGAGAGCAGAACAAGAGTTAACCCGCGTTAGGTCCCAATTGTGAAGGCTGCAATCCTGCTTATACCTTCCCATGACGAGAGCACCGGAACAGAATCATCCTTGCCTGAGTTACCAGGCTAAGCTGACTACCCGGCACTGATCTGGACTGACATACCAGTTACAGAAGATAAAAGAATTGTGAGGATCTCAGAGCAGAGACATCAGAGCCAGGAAGGCTAGGCACAGCCCTCAGCACAGATCAGTGTCCATCACAGCACACATTCAAACACAGGTACTGTTTGATAATCACAAAGCCAGGACAGTGAGCAGCACTCTGACTATGAGAGGAGAGGTGCTTGTGGAAAAACTCTTTTCTTTCCAAACTCTGAACATGCCTGTACACGTAAAACAAGCAGTCAGGCAAGTTCAGTGATGGATATACAAGAAGGCACTGTGATGGTACACACAGAATGTAATCTGCCACATCTCTGACAGAAGCAACAACCCCAGTCAATACATTTAGATGATTTTTTATTTTGCCTCTCTGTTTACTACTCTGCATTCAGCACAGTTTGTACACAGGGGTTGGACATCTTTTTTTTTTATCACAGAACTCTTTGTTCCTGTATTTATAGTGATGCACTAGTGTTGAATCAGACTGCTGCACTGTCTTGTAAATACAAAACTCACTTTCAGCCTCACTCTTCAAGTGGAAATTGAGTATTCTTCATAAATTCTTCAGCACTTCTGTTTACAAAATCCTATGGCTCTCAGAATCACAACTTGTGCTTATTTAAAATAAGCTCTGTCCATCTCTGAGCCACAGTCTCCCCCCATAGCCTTCTGCAATAACACCAAATCATTTCCATTCCCGGTTTCAGACATACAAATGTCACTAATTGCTCTAGGCTGCATGTACTACAACCTAAAGCATCATGTTTCTTACTCGTCTTCCATTTCCACTGATGTGATCTCCCTTGCCCTTGCTGGGTCTTGAACATTAAAACCAGCCCAAGTATTAGCAAAAACATAGGACAGAAGAGGTGGTTTGAGAAGTAGAAATTGCAGAAATTCCCTGCTCTCCCCCATTGCAAAAATTCCTCTCCTAACACTTGCAGATCCTCTCAGTTTTTCCAGAATTAAAAAGGGACTAAATAATACACACATGCATTCTTGAAGGCTTTGCTATTAGAATGGTAAAATAAAATCTGAAAACTCACAGATAAATGTACACTTATTGGTGCTGAAATTTAACAAAAAATAATTCAGTATATTCCACAGTGCTTAGATGGACACCTAAATACAAAAATCAGTGTCTAACCTAACCGAATCTTCATTGGACCGTATCTTTGTAAGGTCCCTGCTTACACATTCAGTTGCCACAGCTTAATCAAATAGAGTAAATGTGTTAAAAAAAAAAAAAACATGATTGAAAGAGAGACTAGTCCAAAAGCATAATGTGGTTTAAACTGGCCTAAGCTAACATATATCATCAAGATTTTCGATTTTATGGATAATCTCACTCAGACTTTCATGATCTATGGGATTACCGTGCATGGAAACTATCAGCTGTGTCTGGTACACATGCAAGGATATGTCACTTCAGCTAAAGCTCAAGTAGTATTTCTTGCTGGTAGGATTGCAGCCTTTAATCATAACATAAATAAAGGCCTTAGTCATGTAGACCTTAGACCTTACACCACCAGTTCTAATGGGACCAGGAGCAAGGCTTCATATATTGGAGAGGACAAGAATTTAAATCCCTTGCTCACTTTCAACTAAACCTTTGTTTAGTCAAGCAGGCACTGAGTCTATAAATTCATAAAAGCTCTAGGCTTTTTAATATAATTAGTTCCTGCCTTTTTTTTTTTAAAACATCAGAATGTAAAAGACTCACATCTGTCTATTAAGGGCAGAAAAAATTTTACACAGGATAGAGAAACATCCTCTTGCAGTTCAATATTGCTCAGATTTTATATATCATGCACCACTTTCAGTACATCACTCTTTGTTTAGAAGACAATCTAACAAAATCACTGTACGTGAGTAACCACCCTAATCTAGTCTTTAATCAAATCTCCACATTTTACCTGCAAGAATCTGCTATGCATATGTAATAAACTCAATTTACAACACTGCCCACCTTTTTGCAACTTGAAGATTTAATAATGCCAGCACTACTTTCCCTAAGGAGAAGGCTCTATGGAAATCAGAGAATTCACTCATGTATCAAGTTTTAGTCATATGTCAATCACTTTATCTTCATTAAAATGCCACTACCTCTGAGTAAAATAACAGCACGTGACAACAACACTGTATCAGTCTGATGAGAGGACTTGTGTAATGCTTTTTTTGGAACAGCTCAAGAAATTTAACCACTGAGAACACAACAGAATAAACTGGAATTTGGACAGCATTCTGAGAACCCCATCACTGCGTATGCAAAAAGCAAAGCACTCGGAGGTTCTGAGGGTTGATTTAGGCAGTGGGTGTAATCCAGGTGCAATGCCACTTTGCCCTCAAAGTGAGACACTAGACATGGACCAATCCTGTTTTTGAAACTATATAAATGCAAAAATGTTGTGCTGCATCCATTCTTGTAAGGTCTAACCCTAAGCAGTAACAACTGCTGACCTCGTTTGGCTTCTGAGGACCTGGCAAAAACAGTTGAAAGGAGCTTGGATTTTTTAACAGATCTGTTGAAAGTACTATACTCTCCCAGATAACACACATGGAAAAATTCTGCTTAGGTTTGTCTTCCATTGTCCCAAATTGCAAGTTTGAGACTGAGCAAGTTGTAGGCACAGGTTGGTAGAAACCAGGTCTACATATAGCAGTGACAGGTTATAAACTGAGGAAGGCAGAATAAGCACATTTAATACACAATTTGGGTTGAGTGGCATCAGGCATCCTGACTTTCTCATATTCAGCAGAGCAGAGTTGGTTCTCAACCAGATGGAGTTTTGCAAGGGGATTTCCATGAGGGATGTTAGATGACAGGACTACTGCAAAATAACATCTCAGAGATGCAGTCATGCAAGAAATGGGTCCCAAAGAAGAATCTGCTTTGCTGTAACTAAGACAATTATCATCCTTTCAAATTTCTAATGCTTAGTTGGGTTTTACTTAGTAAAACTGTGTATTTAACTTTGTCTGTTGTTCTACCTGGCAAGAAGATCTGCAGGCTATTGCCAGTTGATGGATTTACTAGTGTTCAATCATATTTCAGGATGTTCAAGCTAAAGTCACAGGTTTTAGCTCTTATAGTACCTGCCACAAGAACTGCATATAGGCAGTTTTTAGCCCTTTCACTGTTTGTCTGAACTTTGTCTGACCAGGCAGTCCAAGGCTGAACCAGCAAGGGAGCAAACGGCACCACTAAAGAAGAAGCTGGAAGAGTGAGAACTGTCTGTGCTCAGGTCCAGAAGGAGCTGACAAGTCTGCTCAAGAAACAAATTTCCACCTCCTTCTAAAGACCTGTGGCTAACAGTTATTCTCCACGTGGGACAATCACTCAGCAGAAGTCAGCTGTTTTAACATGCTCTTTATCCAATAATGTTGATCTGTTTGTGCCAATTCTATGTGCTTTGGCAGGAGATGAGAAAAATTACGGACACAGTGTATGAGAATTTTCACTGGGAAAATGCAAAAAAAAATTTTATCACGGATTAAGTCTTATCAGTTTCATGGTTAAGGCTGTACTGATACTTCTTGTGTCCACAGACTGCTCTGATTTACAGGTAATGATTCATAGAAGCAAAAACCTCTCTCCTGGTATTCTCCTTTGCCTTTCCAGGTCCAACAGTACTCATCTGACAAGGTGAAGGCAGCACCAACCTCTTCAACTCTAGGCTACACTGGCTGAGACCACTTATTTCTGGTTTATCAAGTGAGTGCATGGCCCACTTCACATCCTTCCTGACGCATGCACAGAGAAAGGTCACTGCATGCTCTCTCCCATGACACAACTGTACCCAAAATGGACTTTAAAAACTATTTTGTTGGTGGCTGCAGTACACTTTCTCACGTGCAGGTGCTTAGCTGAGATTTTCTGAATCCTCTCCCAGGTGTATGTGGCTTCTATACCTACTGACTTATGTGTCAGCAGGACCCTGATGCAACACAGCTCATATACCCCGGCTGTACCCTCACTGAGTCAGGCCTGGGGGCCACCCCCAAAATGCCATCACCCATCCACTCCCGCTCAGACTCCTACCTGGCATCAGCTGCGCTGCTGCCTCCGGGGTGGTGGTGGGCGCGGCATGGGGCTGCTGCTGGCTGGAGCTGACCTCAGGCTCGGCGCTCACCGAGGGCGAGCCGGCCACCTCACCACCCGGGGCCAGCTGTGGGATGGACGGGAGGGTCTCCTCAGCAGCCGCCGGTGGCTCCTCCTGACCAGGCAGCTGCAGGGCTGAGAGGGGGATGCTGATGGGTTTCCCAGCGGTGGTGATAGCATTGGAGCTGGTGGCTGGCACCTGCAGTGCAGCCACAGGGCCACCACCTGCCCCCCGCGCTGGGGAGGCCACGGGTCCTCGGGGTGGCCGCTGCGTGGCCATGCGGGGCGGGCCAGGTGGGGAGGCGCAAGGGCGCTGCGGGTCGGGGTCGGGGCCCGCAGCCGGCTGGGCCACGGTCCTGGTGGGTCCCAGGCAGGAGGGCCCAGCCGGGGGCTGCGGCTTGGGCTTGGACATCTGCGTCAGGGCCAGGGCCGGCCCATCGGCGCCGGCCGTCAGCTCCGCGTTGGCCACTATGTAGTAGTCCTCAGGGAGCTCCTGCTTGATCTTCTTGAGGAGCACGTCACCGCCGCCCTCGTCGGCGGGCTGCGCCTGGGCCTGAGCAGCAGCAGCCGGCCGCTTGCGGGGGCCGGTGGGAGCGCGGTGTGGGTGTGGCTCAAAGTCACTGTCGTCGTCGGTGACAGAGGACTCACAGACCATGTCAAAGAGGGTGGCCTCATCCTCGTACTCCTCCACAGGCTCGCCCAGCTCTGACGGCTCGCTGCAGTAGGAGAAGTCGCAGGAGTCACGAGTGCGGGTGCAATCCAGCTTCGCCTTTCCCGGCCGGCCTTGATAGCGCTCCAGGGGGCTGGCCTGAGCCTCTGATGGCACCCCCAGCATGCTGGGGCTGTCCGAGTTGAAGCTGCGGCTGTCCTGGAAGCAGACACGCTCCTGGGAGCCGGCCCGACAAGTGGCGGCCAGGGGCCAGTGGTAGGCATGGCCAGCACTACAGCCCCACATGGCTGTCAGGTTGCCGTGGGCCCCCTCAGAAAGCAGGTGCTTGAGGTTGGGGATGAGGCTGCAGATGGTCCCATGGCTGTGGGCCCAGCTCACCAGCTTGGAGAGATTTTCGGAGGAGGTGTGAAGGCAGTCCTCCATGGTACAGGATCAACAGCACCTGGCTGCTGGGAAGTCAGCTGAAAACACAGTTCAGATCACAGCGTCCTGGCACTGATGGTCGTGTGTTGCCAAGCTCATATTTACTTCTCACCTGCAGAGAGACAGAGCAAAACCCCACTCTTCAGCACTCCCAAAGAAGCATGATCATATTTGCATGGGAAAATTAAACATTTGTATGCTCATCTAAACCCATTTCAGTCTTATCTCATGCCCTTCAAAACATGCCTGAAAACTATCCCTGGTTTTTCAGCAGTCTCATTCCTCATTCTCAGAACATCCCTGCAATATACAACTGAAGAGAAAAGTGCTTTTCAAAGAAGCCAATTCAGTATCAGTGGCAAAATGATTAGAAGTTCAAATCTCTGACAAAATATAAAAGCAGCCCAAAAGATGGTGATTCTGTGTTCATACGCAGGAAATGAAAACGAAACAAAATCTTAAAACATACAATTAATCTTGAACACCAGGATGGCAATCAAGCACCAACTGGATCTGAAGAAATGATGAAGTTTTACATAATTTATGCACATTTCTCAACTGAATCAAATATCTCCTTTTTAACTGAATTTAAGAGATATCAAAAGGAAGGCTTGAAACTTGAGTTTTCAATGCAAGGGATGAGCAAACAAGCTCACTTTTCACTCTTCTAGACTGATAGTCATCAGTTGCTCAAAGGCTTAAGAGACTCTTAAAGGACCTGCAAGACTTAAGCCAGAACCTTCCTTTAACTTTGAGACTTAACATTTTGCTTTTTTTCATATTGTCTGTTTTCCAGCATCTAAATCATGATTCAGTTAAAAAAAAAACTTCTGCTATTTTCATCAAAACTATTTAGAAATTTGCGGTACAAGATGACAGCAAAGTCTGCATGTCTCTCTTTGTATACACCTAATGGCAGAGAAGTCATCTCCAGTGACCTCAGACAGCTAAAGTATCCGTGAACTTCTCATTTCTGCAGGTCTGTTTGGAGGCCCTCCCTAACCCTTTCTCTCTGCTGTGCTTTGTGAACATGACCTGCAAGTCTTCAAGTTCCTGTTGTTCTCATTTCAATTTTGTTTACATACAGTCAGAAAAGCTCATTACATTTTTCCCAGATGAAATGGAGCGTTCATGGCAATGTTATGCCTCATTTTATTCCTTGTCCTCTTCTCCACAAGCATTTTTAGATGCAAAATGAACTGTGTGAAGGCTCAAAAAGACAGCCGCATGGTGGCTAACTGCCCCTGGGGAATGCTTCCCCTAAAATCAACACAAATTTCTACCTGCCTACCTAGTTGCTCCTCAGTGACACCTGTCACCAGTTAGCTGCAGTGTTTGCTCTGTGCCAAGGGAGGTGAGGAGGCTGTGTTTCAATGATTTTGCAGCTTGCACATCCCTGCCCACTCACTCCCATTCACCAGGCAAGGGTTGGTCTGTGGAAACCAAAATTGGAAATAAAATAGACAAATACTGCCTATGATTTTCCCCACAAGGCTCCTCCCAGGTTTTTCCACCCGACCCACTGTGAGTCTTTGGTGGGATCAAGAATGGAGCCAGCATGGGAATTTCTAGAAACTTTGCAAATTTCTAGGTATTTTTTCAACATCTTTCAAATTAAGCATGGAGGGAATGAATCAACAGGAAGAAGCACATCATGAGGAAATAAAATTGTGTAAAATTCAAGCTTGTTTTTGCCATAGCTCAAGCCGGAGTGCATGCACAGAGAACAACTGCTACAATAACTTGAATTCTAGCCCACATGCAAAGAGAGACCTCAGAGCATCACCTGTAACACAAAGCTCCTTGCATGACCAGTGCATCTGTGAATTATAATTTTAAATATCTAAAACTTCTTTTTTGTTTTAGCTGGTTATTTGTTTTAAAGCTTTTAAAGATCACGGTTAACAGGGGTCAAAACCACTGGGACATCCATGTTTCTTCTAAGAGACATATTCAAAGATATGCACTTGCAACGTACCCTGCGACAGAAGAAACACCAAAACACAGGAGGAGGAACACCATTCTCATAGCAAGGCAAAGAAGACAATCTGGAAAGTGAACAGGGGAAAGGAAGGAGACCTAAATTCAGCAATACAGTCAGAAGCTGCATCAGTGTAAACCTTGTGTCGTACCATGGAGCTGCTCAGTCACCACACAATCAGGAATGTATCTTGGGAAGACAGAAAGCTGCATTTGGCTGAAGGACCTGCTTTCTCCTTAGAGAAATGAGATAAGGTCTGCCACAGTCTGACTGCCATGGTCAAGATTGTTTGTGCAGTTACTCAGAAGCACTGTGTCTTCAGTTTGCCAACTGCAACAGAAGTTGCAAATGGCACTTTGGGAGGGAGGGACTCATGCTGTAGAAAGCAAAGAAAATGCATCATTATGTCCCTGGTTTTCTGAAGAATACCTTGTCTGCTCAGTCAGACAGCAGGATCCTGGCTGGCAATCTGCTCTTGTTTTCTAAATCACATTTTAGAGATTATGTAAGTTCTTCATTCAGACTGGCAAGATCTGATAAGATGACTCATGCTTAATAACCTGATAACATGATAACTCTGAAATCATACAGTAACTAGCAAAAACATGATGTAGTTTCAATGTGATCTACACTGGTATTTTAACTGCATTACAGAAGTCTTAATCTTCCACAGCATTTTTCTGCAGTTCAGAGCCTACAAATATCTAATTCAGAGTGAAGCATGTCTCAGTGCTGGAAATTCACTGCAGCTATCTGGACCCTCAAGGAAGAGTCAAATTTTAAGGCTTTTTTAGATTTTACAACCTCATTTACAACAGACCACTATAATGACTAATGTGGACAGAATGTGTGCAGTGCAAGAAAGTGCTATTATTGCAAAACCATGCCTTGAGATCTGTTAATGCATTAAGGGGAACACCATTTGATTTAAGAAAGGCAATATTTTCTGTATCCAGAACCAGAGTTTTTCCATAGTAGATCCATTTGATGACCAAAGGGCAATGAAAAACAGCAACAATTCAAGAGTAGCCCTCCTTCAAGTTCTAAGATGGGACTTGGCTTAGGTACTTTAATGCAGACAAAATTCTTCCTGATTTTGCACAGAGCAGTAGCAAGAGGCCCTTTGTTATGATGCAGAGGAGATGCACTAGGCAAGTCCCAGGAGCAATAGCAGTTGGTAGCTGTCCAACATGAACCCTTTCCTTTATGCCATGAAAAGAATGAACAAATACCATTGGGTAGCAGAGATCTGGCTACCTCAACTACATTTTCTCTTTTGGCTCCTTGCACATGAAAGTGATAGAGTGGAGTTTTAGTTAGGACCCTATGGAAGGTTCCTCAGGACTTAAAAGGAATTCTGTGATATGGGTCCCTCAGAAAGGAGGCAACAGAGGTGAGGATGCAGTGAAGGAACTGAATGCAAAAAAAATGGGATGATGCAGAGGTGTGGAGTGGGAAGTGGGTGTCCTCCAGCAGTGTCTGTACAGTGGAACATGCATTTGGTGGACCAAAAGCTCAGGGAGGGTGATGGGTGCATTTTGTTGTAAAGAAAGAAAAAAATCATGTTGGGATTCTGTCCTCTTACAGAACCCCAGGTAGTTAGCAATGAATTGCCTTTCCAGGGTAATCTTAGATAAGCTGATTCACACTAACTTGCATCACACATATCTATGTTTGAAATTCTGTTACAATTACTGATTATTAGTACTTCCATGCTGATTTTTTTCAAGGGAACAATATAGCCAGGACTACATTAACAGTCCTCTTGGGACATGATGCGAAGGCTGATACTACTGAAAATTTTCTAAAAGTTCAAGGTTCTCAAGTAAGAATACAATGCAGAGTTTACTTCTGTTAATAATAAAAAATTGTTCTAATCAGACGGCTGTATAAAAACTAAAACCTGAATCATAAAATATTAAAAAACATGTGTAAAAAACCTGCATTTACTCGTTTTACATGGCATGGATTTCAAACTAATCTTATAGCAGCTGAATCCTGACTTTTAAGTGTTTTTATGGAGAAGCATTGTTTTGTCAGCTTCTACATTAAAAAAAACTTTGAAAGCAGTTGGGCTCTGCTTTCTCATACTTCCAAAAGAAGCTCAGAATATTTTAAATCCTCTCTGTTTTCAGTCTCTCCACCCTGTACAAACTTACTAGGCTGTTACTCCATCACCATCTGAAGGAGAAGCATTGCTTCATTCTTTGAAAGACCTATCCTTCCATACTTAAAAGCACTGTGTATTAAAGGTTTGGCCACCATAGTGTAAGTATCTATCTAATTCAAGATTTTAGCTAATGGACAATATTGGGGCTTCTCTTATTACTGGAATTTCTTAAGCCAAAGGTTTAGCATTGATAAATGCCTGAGGTCAATAACAGCAGAAATCCAAGTGTAAATTCATCCACAAAGGCAGAGCAGTAGTGAAGTTCCCTCAAAGGCCTGCTGCAGTCCTGCAGGCCCTGCTAGCCATCAATCCAGGATCTCCTGTATATTTCTCTTTCACAAAGTAAGATGCTGAAGTAAACTCAGCAGGAGCTGCAGCCTTGCATAGATAGCACCTGCAAATCCTGGGAGCCCCAGCCATGCAACAGAGCACCCCAAATCACATGACTGCTAATCACCTTCTCTGCTATCTCCTATAAGAGGACTCCTGCTAACAGAGGAGTTGAAGCTCAGCGTCTTTGCCCCAGTGTTTTGTTTTCTTCACTGATATTGCTAAGGAGGTCATCAAGATGACAAAGGACCAGGACAGACAACCAAAAGAGACCAGGAAACTGGAAGGAATGGGAATAGATGAGTGCATTTTCTCTGATTTTTGATCTCTGGAGTACAAAACTTCCATGTCAACTCAAATATTATTGAATTTACTTTCTTCTTGAAATCAAGGCTATGAAGCAAGAAGAAGCAGAGAGAGAGAGAGAGAGAAAGCACATGGGAAATAATGGCATCTTATAGGCAAGATATGAATCAAGTAGTTTACCCAGTTCACCATGGGGGGAAAGGGTTGACTTCCACCTCTGATACAAACTGTGTATTGTCACTGCTGAGTCAGGGACCAGATGCAATGACCACAGTCACAAAAGGTGAGAAAAGAGAGACATTTATTGTAACAGTAGCATCCTTTTATAATGAGGACCGCTGAGGTCAAGCCTGATTGGTCTCAAAGTAAAAGCATTTCACTCTATTGGTGAAGCTATGAATACTACATTCAGTTAGAGCATAACTATAAACAAACTTGAACAGAGAGCGATAATAATTGTTTTAGTTCTCCTCCTCTAAAATTCCCAGGCCTATGCCTGGGAGAACTTCTCTTGTTCTCTCTTCGACTGAACTGTGTCTCCACAGTATATGGCTCCTTTTATTTAGGAAGACATGTTTTTAATTGAGTATCTCCTCAGGAAAAAAAAAAGGCATGCATTACAGAGAAAAGGCTCACAAATCCTGGCAAGTTCTGCTAGCCTGTGAGGTAGTTTGGCAATGTCATGTATTCTTAAGCTAGTGAGTAATTTCTCCAGCTATGATCATTTGTCATTTAATACAGTCTCTGGATGGTGTCTTCAAGGGAAAAAGAACCTCTCACCTCAACAAAATCACTATTTTCAACTTATGTAAGCTTATGATTGTCTGTGATTTTAGGTCTGTAAGAAATAATTTAGAAATAAATAGGGATACACAGCAGGAACAAAACAAAACCTTCATGCTAATTTTCCACCTCCACAATTCTAGGATCCCAAATTTTACATAAATTCAGTCATCTATGTATAGCAAGTACCTTCCCCCTTGTGGGTCTCAGAGATTTTTTGCTTATATTTTGGGGTTTCTGAAATCAGTAGGAGCTCTGCTTCTGAATAAGCAGGCTTTACTCTCAATGAACCACAAGTACAATTCCTATCAGTAACAAGCAGCACCAAGAATGCTTTCCTGAGAGAGGGGCTCAGAGGGTAGTAGGAAGAAAAAATAATATATTTGGTTCTGGGCAAGTAATGCTGTACTCCATTCAGAAGAATGCCGTGGTTGTCTGTCACATTTACTCCACGAGGCTGCAGCTCCTTCTAAGTTGATGGTTAGTCTTCAGGGTGCTTTCCTTGCCAAGTGTGGCACGCCTTCAGCTGCAGCTGTCATCACGGCAAGCCAGAGCAAGCAGCAAAACCTGTTTGCTGGAGAAACTCCTTCAGCTGGCTGGGACAGCGTTTGTGGGTTTCCTCACCTTCTCATGTGGAAGACTATCACAGGATTAAGAGCCTCCCAAGGGCCTGCCTCATTCACAAAGTAAAATGATGCACCCATTGACAGTAGAATTGACTAAGGAACAGTTTGGGAACTCAGTCCTTAATCTGAATGTCATGCTGCAGGCACAACTGCTTCTATTTTTGTAATCTTTTTCCCCAGCACCTATTAAACAAGGTTTACATGAACCCTGCTCTTGCACAGTGTGGCTGAAGGGTCATAGAGGCACCAAAAGAGCACCAGGAGAAGCAGGTGAAAAGGGAGCAGAACAGATGGTGCAGGAAACCTGATCAATCTGAGGAAGATCTTGTACGTAAGAACCTCTTCTATTTCCTACATGCCAAAGTCTCAATTAAGCTTCCTGTGACTGACCTATTTCTCACTCTTTTTTCCCCAGCTCATTGTGATTCTTTTGGTAATTCCTCAAACATGTTAAATCCTTGTCATGAATCCCTGACCCAGTCACCCCCTGCACTGGTGCTTCCCTGTCCTGTGTTTGAGTCCTCAGGAATATCAGGGCTGATTTGGTTGTTCTCATTTGCAGGATGTATATTTATCAGAGAACAGTACAGAAATGCACAGGACTGCTTCTTCTTGCTGAGGAAGGTTCTTCCTTCCAAGGACCATGTCTGAAAGGGAAGTCACCTTTCTACAGTTCATGAATGTATCTGCAAAGTTGCTGAGTACCTCCAGCTCCAGAGAAGTCAAAGCACTTGGCAGTGCTATGCTTCATCTTTTTCACTCTGTGTCTTCCTTATGTCCTTCCTATAAAGGACATGTTCTGCCATGCTCTTCACAGAAGCTCTGTAGCACTAATGTAGTCCTGTAAAATATCAACACTCCACACTACTTACAACTGAGCAGTGTACTGCTGAACCCAGAAAAGATCTTAGGATTTTGAAAGCACCAAATCCTGTTTGTTTAATTCAGTGTTTAACAAGTGCACCCCTGAAACTTTCTCTCAAAGCCTCAATGAATCATATCTCATTTTGTTAACAAAGATACTTCTCACTGTGATCTGCAACAAAGACCTGAGAGACAACATGGACTCTGCGGCCTAGCTTAAAAAAATTATGTTCCTTCAGACTGACAAATGAAAGCAAGTTTGAGGACTAGCAGTTCTGCAGACTGTTAGATGAACTGTCCAATGACCATTATGTACCCCTGGGTTAGTGAGCAGAGGAAAGTGTAACAAGAGCAAACATTTTCTTTTGTACTCGTGTCTTTCTCCACTAGCAGCAATGGAGGTGACGTAGCAAGAATGATGATCAGTGCAAAATCCATCCTGGATTTCCAAGCACTTGGAAAACTGTGTGACTGTGATTTGTGTAAATTTGGCTCTACCTTCCACTGAGGTTATAATGGGTCTGTCGCTGAACTTTTCACATCTTCAAACAAAACACATCCTTTTCATAAAGTATCTTTCAACAGCAAAGGCAAAATGCATGTTTCCACCTCTAACATTTTTAACATGTTGCACTGTTCCTCATTCCTTGAATACAGGTAGGACCACTGTTGCTCAGAAAGAAACAGCTGTTGTGGTACAACCAAGCGGTCCACCATCAAATTTGCTTAGAAGAGCTTAATATCCACAGAGGTGAAGACTCCACTGAGTGCAGTGGCCACTGAACCAGGTCCAAAATGTCTTAGCTGTGAGGTTGGATTTGCCCAAGGAATAATGTCACTGCAGCCACTTCCCTTAATGGATGAATTCTGGACATGCTAGAAAGATGGGCTGAGGCCAATTGCATGAGGTTCAGCTAGACCAAGTGCTGAGTACTGCACTTTGGCCACAACAATCCCATATAGTGCTACAGGCTGGGGGGCAGAGTGACTGGAAATCTGCCCGGTGGAAAAGGAGCCAAGGATGCTGGTCGACAGCGGCTCAACATGAAGCAGAATATGCCCAGGTGGCCAAGAAGGACAGTGGTGTGCTGGCCTGTATCAGCAATAGTGTGGCCAGCAGGAGCAGGGCAGTGACTGCCCCTCTGTTCTTGACACTGGTGAAGCTGCGCCTCGAGTGCTGTCTTCAGTTCTGGGTCCCTCCCTGCAAGGCAGACACTGAGGGGCTGGCGTGTGTCCAGAGAAGGGCAAAGGAGCTGGGAAAGGGTCTGGAGCACAGGTCTGATGAGAAGCGGCTGAGCGAGCTGGGGCTGTTTAGCTGGGAGAAAAGGAGGCTCAGGGGAGACCTTATCACTACAACTCTGCAACTCTGAAAGGAGAGTGTAGCCAGGTGTGTTTAGTCTCTTTCAGACAACTAGGAAAAAAAAAGAGGACATAGCTTCAAGGGGTTCAGGTCGGATGTTAGGAATTTCTTCATAAAAAGCGGGCTAAAAATTGGAATGGGCTGCCCTGGGAGGTGATGGAGTCACCATTCCTGGAGGTGTTTTAGAAAAGACTGGATGTAGCACTTAGTGCCACAAATATTGTACTTGATGGTATAAGAGATCTTTTTCCAACTAACTGATTCTGTGATTCTGTAATTTTGATTTCTGTTTTTTGAAAAGCCCAAACTGATGAAGATATGCCTCCGCACTCACACAATTATTTCATTGTTTTTGATAATGTTTTACCTCAGTCACCAGTACTTAATCCCTTTAGTAATCCAGATTCTCTTGCTTTGAGTTCACATTTTGTCTACCAAAACATAAAAATCCAAAAATAAGACCTCTTGATCCATTTTTCTCAATCCAGTATCTCTTATCAGTGTTAGAAATTCTTGCCTCCACTTTTAATGACTCCAACCTGAGTTTTATACAAAGCTGGCATCATCCCTCAGAGCAAGCTGAGCAGGGTGCTGAGGTGACAACAGAAATATGACTTTACAGAGAAAAAAAAAAACAGCCCTGGTTTTGCTTTTGGCAGAAGTGGGTCTTGCAGTAACCAAGCAGAGACTCTCAAGTACACCAGTACTCAATGCAAAGCCTCTGGGGTAAAACCTGCTCTGAGAAGAGACAAAAATGATAGTGACAGGGAACTCTGCATCCAGTCAACACCTTAATAGTTAAACAGCTCTGCTGCAGCAGTGCCAAGGTGAAAATCTCATACTCAGGATATCTCCACAAGCTTTGTCAATATGACTGTCAAAGGCAACATCAGCATTAATGTGAAGGTGACAACTATGTACATTACTACACCATGCAACCAGTGCAGAGTACAGAGTACCAGAGGAGTACTTGAGAAGATGCCTGTGCATTAGGATTAGTAAAACATAGCAGGGAGTTTTACTGCAGCCTCAAATCAATCTTGGCTATCTCTCATATTTTATTATCTATGTATTCAGCAAAGACATTTTTAAAGAAAGAACACATCTTCTGGGAAAGCATTTCTGAAAAGTAGATCAACAATAAGATTTTAAGGTCTGAGCACTTGAAAAAAAATAGTCAATATTTTACTGAAGTTACCAGGAAGCTTATCTATCATTTATTGGTTATTTTGTGTTGTTTATTAAAATTTGTTCCAAAATTGCATCTGCCTTCACACTATTTCTCATGATGACCTGAGGCTAAAACTGCGTTATATCAAAGACACTAGGATTTGTCTCAGCTTGTAGTTCACAATCATTCTTTAATGGAGAAATCGCACCCCATATTTGGAAAATGTTTAAAATATATCCTTTCCTGAGTTTCCAATGAAGTGTGTGTACCCTCTCTAACTTTAGAATTACAATGAGAAGAATTGAGCACTCACAGCCCGAAGGCAAAATGTTTTCCCTGGCTTTTCATTTTCCTAGAAATTATATTAAGAGAAAGTCTGCACATGATTTACTGAAAGGAAAACAGAAATATTAACACTGACTTGCACAAAAGTTATGAAGACCAAACTCCCCCATCTTCTTAGAGAGAAACCAATGCCTTCAGTTCCAGCCCAAACAACTTAACTATTCCATGCTATTCCTCACAAGCAAACACAAGCAGCTTCTGTGGATGAAAGGCTTTACTGTGCCAGATTTGATTTGTAATTTTTATTTGTAGGATTTCTTTCATGTCAGACCTTTTCCAAACAAGTTGAAAATTGAAACAGTGCTACTACACCAGTACTGAAAACATGCATTACTTGGCTAAAAAGTGCCAGTGTAACGACACTATTAACCACCTATGAAAAACAGAGGTTATTTCCTACATAAATTAGAAAAAATATAGAAACTCAGGATTTCTGTGTAAGGATAAAACCTCACTTCCTTTGCTAGAATTTAAGGATTTACATTTTTCCTTTTTTTAACACAGAGGTGGTTTTGGATGTTAAATGATTCTCCAAGGACTTAATTCTCAGCCAGAAAAACATTCTGAACTGTCTTTACAATGTGCTTTTTGAAGTATCAACAATTATTGTTATCACTGAACTATTGGTATCACTCTGAGGTCCTGCCTGCAGCTGTTTTTTAAAATCTTTTAAAAAACCCCCAGTCTCAGAGAAAATAGTTGTTCTTGGCAAACAATTTTGAAAAAAATACAAGAAACTTAAAGATAGCAGATTATTCCATGAACAGGCTCATACCCAACTGTGTGTAACAGATCATATGCAACTGAGTCCGTAATAAAAGTTCCTAAACCTGACTTTGACATGATGTAGAAAAACTAGTGATGTAAAAGCTGCCCTAGAAATGAGCCAGCAAGGATTTGCATTCAAATGTAAGCCAGACAAAAATACAAGGTAGCATCCTGTAGCTGACAGCCAGAGGACAAAAAGATTAGAAATGCTTCACTCAACTATGTACCAAGTTTCCTTTTATCCCTAGAAACATGTCCAGCTGTCTGCCTCTAACATAATATCACTGATCAACTGAGATTAAAATGAAAATTAAACCAAGATATAAAACAGATTATATTTGAAGATTACTGAGGTGAGTTCCCTGAAAGTATGCAGAGATCGATGCCTCATGATGCTTACTCACATAAAGGTGGGGGGGGCGTTGGTGGCAATCCCACAGGATAAGCAGCCTGACCTAGAATTCTCTTGATGGAGAAGATGGGGAATGGGACATCCAGAGATCTTAGAGACTGAGCCCACCCAGGCCATTCTGCATGCCACCATGAAAACTTGCAGGTCTGAGTTCAGTGGGGCTGGAGCTATGGAGGCTTCAACAGCTGTACATGTACAGCCCTTTGACATTGGCTGGTTCAGTCAACCCAGGCCTCAGTTCTTAGAAGCATTTATGTAATCAAAAGCACTGAATGGCATCTTCAGAGGTCTGTGTAAACTAAAAATCTATAAAATTTGACCCTGAGGATCTGAAAACCTGACAAAGCTCTAATTAGGCAAGTACTGGAGCTTTGGCCAAAAGAATTAAATGTGTGTTCTCAAGCAAGCACAGTTCTTATTAGCATCAGTGCAGGATTTGGCATGCACAACATGTAGATTTAGGGAAGGTGCATGATTAAGAAAGAGAGAGAAACTCCAGAATATTCAACTAGCATGCAAAAGACTGGAAGAAGAGCTCTACCTATTATGGAGGACTCTCAAGTCTTACAAACTCTAACTTATTTCCTCTTGAAATTCAAAACCTGAACTGTAGCCTTTGGAAAACTGAAGTTCAAAACAATGTGCTACATACACTGCTGAATGTTTGGCAAAGTAAGTGAAAACAAGACTGAATAAATCACAGGACCAGTAAAGTGGAAGCAGGTGTGTGAGAAAAAATGTTCATATATGGTTGGATGTATTGTTACATAGCTGCATCACATCTCTTCATTAACCTGTGGATGCCCCATTCGTGGAAGTTTTCAAGGCCAGCTGGGATGGGGCTCTGAGGAATCTGATCTAGTGAGTGGCATCCCTGTCCATGGCAGAGGGGTTGGAACTAGATCTTTTAAGTCCCTTCCAACCCAAATAATTCTCTGATTCTGTGATTCATTAAAGTCTGATCTTGTTATGCTTTATTAGTACTGGACTTATTGCACAAAAATAGATGAGGAAATTCCTTCCAGAATTACTCATTTCTGTTCATATTGGTTCAATTCATTAGAGTGAGAAATGGCCCTAGACAAAATGCATGCTAGTATAAACAGCTAAATAAAACTAACTACAAGCTGGATAGGAATTTATTGTAAAGTATACACCTCCAAAGCAAGGCTTTAACTTTCAAGAAATGCATTCTGACAAACTTCTTAGTCTCCAGAAAGATAATTTAAAAATAATCAAAACTATACATTTTTCCATGTGTGATCTCCTCTCCTCTCCTCTCCTCTCCTCTCCTCTCCCCATCAATTAAGTAACAGACAATCAACCAAAATATTTCCTAAAATACAGTAGGTTTCAAAGAAAACAGCAGGTGTTTTACTATACCAACCTGTGTCTCTAACTATTTCTTTCTTAAGGTTTCATTTAGTCCAGCCTTTGACTAGAGTTAGTAGAAAATACACAGCCTTTCCTCATTCAAAAAAAAGGGGAAAAACCCAACACACCTTTATCCCACCAATACAAGCTGAAGTGTCATAATGTATAGGCATTCCAGGGACGTTGATATCAATATCTAACTTCTTCTAACTCTCTCTAGATACTAATAAACTATAATGAATGACAAACACTGAAAAACATGCCAAGAATAACTAAGCATCACACTGTGGGTAACACAGAGCTTTCTAACATACTAATTATTAATCTAATCTTTGAAAATATTTTCTGCAAGGACATGCACAGATTTGATACTCATTCATTCAACTGTGTCATGGAGTATATTTGCATTTAAAACCAGTCGGATCTCTTACACACAGCAGACATCTGGATATGTCTTGTTTGAAGAAATAAAACAGAACCTAGAAGAGCTATTTTGAAATTATAGTGAGGAATGACACAGGGTCTTATTTAGAAATTAGAACCCAAAATAAAAAGGAAGAAGGGTGAAAAAGAACATGCTGACATTTATACAGGATGTAAGTGTACTGAACTGCCCTGACCAGTTTTCTTTAATTTCTGCTGACATTTTTTCAATCGGATTTCACTGGCAGTGCACTTAGTTTCATCTCCTCTCAGAAGGAGTTGTTTCAGTCAAAGCTCCTGATTATTTACTAGTACACTGAGTCCAAAACAGAAAAATCTGTACTGTGAATTCTTGTACTGATGCTTCACACCACTCTTGAGGTATCTGAAAACAAGGCTGGTTCCTCCCAGTTGCAAAGTGTTACCATTGAGATACAGTTGGGGGGGAAGCAGTGGAAATTACTACCACCAAACTCAGCAGTGATGTTGTGCCATCTTTCTAGACAGTAGCACTTCTGAATTTGCCAAGGCAAGACATCCTCTAACCCTTCTGCAAATTGTCAATGCTGGAGCAACCTCAGAAAAAAGCCAGAGGGACAACTACTCCTTGCCTTACACCATAATTGGGTCTCGAGCTGAATTTCACCTTGTTTTGCACCTTTACCTGCAGGTATCTCAGTAGTCACTGCACTACATACAAGGCAGGAGAAAACAGAATCCTCCAGATCTGAATGGCAGTTCCTCTCATATGTTCACACACACACACTTCCACCTGCCCAATGGCAAGGAAGAAGTGTGTGTTGGCACCAAAGAGAAAGATGGAAGTACTGATTGAGTATTACCACTGAAAAATGTCCCTACTGTGTTCAACCTCCAAACCGTTCTGATGCTATCAGTGCTGTCTGAGGTTCCAATAGCATTTGTATGAGACTACACTGAAGGGTCAGAGCAGGCTGGCATCTTCAGCCACAGTCCCATAATGTGTACAAAGCCAAAGACAATGCTGGGAACCAACCCTTGGCAAAGCAGCCCCCTACGTGGGGACTTTGCAGGTGTGCCAAATGGAAGGGCATATTTCACTTACTGTCCTGGGAGGCTCAGCATGCCCCTGTCCTGGCTAGACAGAAGGTTGGACACAATTTCTGACCCATGCTTTCCTGCAGCAACAGAAAAAGAAATTCTCCCGCGCACAACAGGTGAACACACTTAAGTCTTGTAGGACAGACAAACATGTTGCTCCTTGTGTCATCTACACTGTGGAAAAGATTATCTTTCTACAGTTGCCTTTTAAAATGTAACCATTTCATTAGAGCAAAAATGCAAATACTGAAAGGTTGCTTCTGATGGGGCATGAATGCTGGCACTTCTGTAACTGTTCCTCTTTGTAGCCATGTAACTGCCCATGTCCACAGAAAAAAAAGGCACAGAAACAAAGCACTCAAAGGCTTTACAAAACACAGGACATTTGAGAAGTCTGAGCAGCCCAAACTACATTTTCCAAGGGCAAGCTCCACACTTTTGTAAGGCCCAGCAACAGCATGAGACAAAACTGAACAGCTCTGTTCCCCCTTTAAATATCTTTTATGAAACTGCTTTTAGATCAGTTAAAAACATTAACTGATCATTAAAATCATTTAGATCATTAAAAACATTAAGTAGGTCCTTCAGTTTGGCCCTTGGAGATGGAAGTGTGTCCACCTTTGTTAAAACCAGGTTTCATTTCAAGTTACACCACAGCTCACTACAGAGGAGTCTATTCCTGTGGTTGCTAAAGCAAGTAAAATGCTGAGGGACATGAAGAGAAATTTAGCCTACTTGCTGTCTGCCAGACTGGAACAATTAGACTTAGGAATACTACAAACAAAAATAAGGCCTCTCACAGCATTTTAAAAGGCTTGTGTTTAGAATAGCTGGGCAATACAAGGATAAATCTGCCAAAGACAAAAGGGGAAGAAATTAAAATCTCTTGGCTGTACAGTTTTGGAAGATGATAGATAGGGAAAAGGCAGTCAAAAGATTTCTCTCTGCAGCACAGCTGTGCAAGTTAAACATTTCATAGCTAAGAGCACTGTATTTGGTAACTAGCTTTTTTTTTTTTTTTTTTTTTTAATGTAAAGCTTCTGGTTGTTCTCATCCAGAGTCCAGTCCCACAGACTGGGCAAGATGGACAATGCAGGGCAAGGGGAAGGAAAGCAGCCTCTGGGACAAATACACCATTTGGCAGGCAGGATTGGTTCTCTGCCAGTAACTAGAAGTGATACTTGAGCCAACCATGTGAAGATACAAGACATGCAGAAGAAACCCACTCTGGCATTGCTCTCCTATGCATGGAGATCATTCAGGCCAGTGGCAACAGCTGAGAGCATTCAAAACTACCTTGCTACGAGGCAGATGGTGCTTGGTGAGACTGACCTGCTCACCTGGGTGGCTGCAAATGCTTATCACTCAAACATGGTGCAAATCTGAACCACAGCCACCACAGGGCAGCATCCAGTGATGGGGCTGTATTTATTAGCTTCATGCTTTACAAACAACCAATTCACTTCCTTTACCTATGGAATATTTGTGAAGCCAGTAATGTACAAAGTCTATGGCACCAGCAGTTAACATTAGGAAAAGACTGATTTAAGAAATGAATGTAAGCAAAAGACAACCAAAATCCCCAAAACACAGATAGACATTTAAACGAATGTCCATAAAGAAGACAAGTGGTAATGTCTAAACCACTGCACTTAGCTTCTCAGTGAAACAGAGCAGTACTGTCCCCTGCTTCTGCTTGAACAAGTGCTTCCACAGAAAACTGAAGACTAACTTTAAAAATTTCTGTTAAGAAATATACTCTTAACCCAGATGTTTAAATCAAATACTCACTGCCAGATTCAGCAAAGGTCACATGTGCCTGTAACTTTCTTAATTCTTCCTCATAGCATCTGATTGCTATGATTTGTATTCAACATTTGTAGTAGTTTTACCATTCGGCATAAAAGCATGCAGAAATATGCAAGCCATCTAGATCCATCCAGAGGGACTGGTAGAAGGCATTGTGAAGGTTTCCAGCATGGTTCAATTTCATCAGCTTCCTTCAGCCACTGCACCTTCACGGCACATGCTGCTGCCATGCATGTCACTTCCAAGTGGCATTCCCAGTTGACACTTAGATCCTGAGTGATGCACAGTGAGGGCACTCACTTGATCTTCCTTGTACCTTCCCATTAATGGCACACTAAATTCCTTTGCCACTAAGGTTTACAACAAGATGTAGCTCACTAGTGTGATAGTTTGCACAGTCTTGAAAGCAGAGGGGATTTTCGTCAGGTGCAAGAGCTGGAGCAGCATGTGTTCTACTTGCCACGCAGCATAGAGGGAGAGTTGGGAGCTGTCTTGGTGAGCCTGGCATGAATAGATGCCTGCAAAATTCAGGTTGTGAATCTATTAAATTCACAATCCTTTTAAACTTTTGACACTCTTACGACAGAAAAATCAAGATTGCCCTTTATGGCAGTTTCTAGAAAACATTCTCTGTTAACTGTGAAACATAAGCTGGCAACCAGAGAGGCCAAGGGTTTTATTTACAGGAGCAGTTCCTGCTCCCGTAAACTGTTCTCTCCAGCAGTCTCAGACTTCCCACTCACAGCCCACTCAATCCCCAGCATGCACATCAGCAACCTTTATGAAGACAAAACAAAACAGAATAAAACAGGATTTTGTCAGAACAAATACTGTCTTGCTGCAACTGTCCACCCAGTTACTCTCTACTCCTCTAGCATAAGAAGCAAATGCATCCCATAAGAAAGAGCAAAATAACTTTCTGTCAGCAAAATGCAGGCATATTGCTTTGCATGGACAAACCTGGTGGCTTGCAAGCTGCAAGTGCAGTAGAGTGCATAAGGTTCACATGCACTACATATATCAAGCTGCATTTCCTGGCAAGCATCAGGCAGTACCAGGTAGCCCTTGCATTGCCCATTTTTAATTGTTGCTGTTTAGTTGTAGCCCCCTTTCTCCTCAAGGTATCACTAAGACACCAGCCTCAAAAAGACACTGTTGAATATTGTTCTCTCCTCTTTTTAGGAAAATGCTATTGCTTTAACCCTGTCTGTGGGGAAGGGATTTTTGTGTCTCATTTCCACCACAAGGGTAGCTGGACGGACAGTGAACATAATCAAGAAACTGGACCATTCCAGAGGGAACTCTAGTCTCCTGTCCAGATAATCTGATTCAAAATTTGGTTTTCTCTTCAGAGATTTATACCAAAATACAGTAAGCTCCTTCAGGAAGCACCAGTCCTGAGCCACATGGCCACTCATTTTTAAAGTTCCACCTCATCCTCCCACCTAAACACCACTGTGGTATGTAATCACCTGATTATCTGGTGCACTGGACACTTTCTTCCATCAGATTAGATTATTCTTCCATTCCAGCCCCCAACTTGAGGGGCTGGAAACTTTTTATTTTTTGACTTGTTTTCATCCTTCTCTCATTCTTTTTCTGGGGATATTACTCACACCTATTCTTCAGAGTTCTCAAGCAAAGTAGATTTTCAAAACTTGAGGCTTTTTTCCCCCTCCACAGTATATTCTGATAAAGAACTACCCCAAAACTTGAGTCAGCAGTGCCCTGGCAGCCAGGAGGGCCAAGTGTGTCCTGGGGTGCATCAGGTCCAGCATCACAGCTGGGCAAGGGAGGGGATTGTCCCACTCTGCTCTGCACTGGAACAGCCTCACCTCGAGTGCTGGGGCAGTTTTGGGTGCCACAATACAAAAAAGACTCAAAGGTAATATAAAGTATCCAAAGGAAGGCCATGGGGATTGTGAAGGGTTTGGAGGGGAAGCCATATGAGGAATGCCTGAGGTTACTTGGTCTGTTCAGCCTGGAGAAGAGGAGACTGAGGGGAGACCTCATTGCACTTAAAACTTCCCCATGAGAGGAAGCAGAGGGGCAAGTACTGATTTCTTCTCTGTGGTGACCAGTGACAGGACTTGAGGAAAAAACATGAAGCTGAGTCAGGGGAAGTTTAGGTTGAACATCAGAAAAAAGGTTCTTCACCCAGAGGGTGGTTGGACACTGAACAGGCTCCCCAGGGAAGTGGTCACAGCACCAAACCTGACAGAGTTCAAGAAGTGTTTGGACAATGCTCACGCACATGGTGTAACTCTTGGGGTGTCTTGCACAGGGCCAGGAGTCGGACTCAAAGGGTCCAACTCCTTGAGGATCCCTTCCAACCTACATATTCAATGATTCTGTCAGTCTATGAAAACTGTCTTCCTGCAGTTTCCTGCCCTCAGAGCACAGAAATACTAGTTTCCTAGAGCAGCTGATCATAACTGATGCTTTTCACTGTCTTGATATAAAATACTGGGACTATTGCACACTGCAGTCAACTACTAAATGCAAACCTTGGTTTTTAAGGCCAGAACTATAGCCTTAGCAGAGAAGCAAATTATCCAGAAAAACACAAGAAGAGGAGTGGTTTACAAAATAAAAGCTTTTCTCAGGCAACTCCTATACAGAAAGTCCAGACAGCACCTTCCTGCTCTTCTGGTACCATGCAGATTGTGTGAGTATCAGGTGTCTCCTCAACACTTCTTCTTTACACTATAAATAATACACAACTAATGCAGAATATCAGTTTCATTCTGTTCCTACTTACTTAAGACTGCACTGCATGCATTACCTTATCTCTAGCTGAATGCAAAACATCTGCCCAAACCCATCACTGGAGACTGAATTAAATTTCCTTGGCAGTAATATTATTATATATGCAGCATGTATACTTAGTGCTGTCTTTTCTATTTTCTGTCTTAAGCATCTTGGAAATGTAAAAGCAATTCAATTTGTCGCCTACTCAAATACTTTCTACCAAATAATCTAATGGGTCAAACCATGTGAAAAATGGTAATGTCTCTTTCTTTTGTCAGTCCTCTGACAGAAACCAGGAAAAAAAATACATCCCACACAACAAAACCAAGGCATTGTTTCTCAAATAGCATGTCACATTAGCAGAAATTTTACACTGACATCCTCCTGAATTCTCAATTCCTTATAGTATAATTATATATTAGGGAAAGTGATACACTTCTATTATTTTTGACAAAGTATCTTGCACAAGCAAAGTATAATTAAAAGTAGTGCAGCATTGAACACAAATGAAACCAGAAAGGATCATTCTTGAACAACAGTCACAAGGGAAAACTGCTGGACCACTGATGGCTGTGAGAGTCTTTCAAAGTGGTCAATAAGGAGAGATGAAAGGTGAAGCATTTTCATCAAGCAGATGAAAATAACCGATATAACTTAATTTACTTGACTTTCAATAAAACTTTAACAATATACCTCATGCCTTGGGGAGAAGGCATTAATTCTCACAAAAGCATTATGCAATGGGAGCAGCAGACCTTCCTGATGCATGAGCAGGACCTTCCTGACAGAGGGCTCTGGCGTAAGTCATGGAGCCTGTGCTGGTTTTGGGCCAGGTAGAGTTAATTTTCTTCACAGTGGCTGGTAAAGGGCTGTCTTCCGGATCTGTGCTGAGCACAGGGTTGATAATGTATAGTTTTATTATTGTGAAGTATTGAGTCCTGAACAACAGGCCCTGAGCCAAGGTGACCTCTGGATGAACCTCGCAACCAAATGTAATGTGATATTTGTATCCACTCATTAGCAAAATATGCATATTTGTATCCCCTCATTAGCAGAATATGTAGTGTGATAAGAATGAATTTATCTTTCTGTGTTTAGAGGCCGGACATGGCCATGAAATCAGACATCTGGCCTCATTTGGAGGTATATGGTCAAAGCCAACTCCCTTGGTTCCTCCTTAAGCCCTGGCCAGGCTTTGGGCAGAACCCAAGAGGAGGATGAAGCCAGATGTTTCCACACTAGAAGGTACCTAAGCTTTTTTATTCCACAATATAAAAGCCAGCCTACCTCACAGCGAAGATGGAAACCTCGCTTACAAGTGCACGCACTGTGTAGGACTTCCCAGTTACCAGCAGTGGCTCTCCAGTCCTTCACTGCGACCAGGGCTCCCCAGCTGATGTGTGCATCTGGATGTTCGTAAAGTACGAGGGTAACCAGTGATGTATCTTTCTTAATCACTACAGGAAATCTTTTGTAGTAATGATTAAGTGCATTGCTTAGCTTATCCTTTTGTAATGCTTTGCTGTGCTGAACTATAGTAAATTACACTTCTTCCTTAAAGTTGGTGTATATGTCAGTTGTACTGACCCTGCCCACTGGCAAAATGTATTGCTGAGCAGGGCTTACACAGAGTCGAGGCCTTTTCTGCTCTTTGTGCTGCCACAGTGGTGAGGAATTTGGAGGTGCATGAGAGGCTGGGAGGAGACACAGCTGGGACAGGGGACCCCAACTGAGCAAAGGGATATTCCAGACCACCTGACATCATGGTCAGTACATAGAGCTGGGGGGAAGAAAGAGAAAAGGGGGAACATTTGAAGTGATGGTGTTTGTCTTCCCAAGTAGGCATTACACACGATGGGGCCCTGCTCTCCTGGAGATGGCTGAACACCTGCCTGCCCATGGGGAGCAATGAAATAATTCCTTGTTTTTCTTTGCTTGTGTGCACTGCTTTTGTTTTCCCTATCAAACCACCTTTATCTCAACCTATGAGTTTTCCAGCTTCTATACTTCTGATTCTTTCCCCAGTCCCACTGGTGGAGTGAGAGAGTAGCTGTGTGAGGGTTGGCTACTGGCTGGAGTGAAATCATGACAAGGGCCTCGGTCCAACCCTCCCAGGTGCTGGTTGGCTGTGAGGAGGCTTTTACACCAGCCAGTACTACAGACCTCTGCTCAGCCCAGTACCAGAAACACTTTTCCTGGGATACCAGCCCTGGACGAAAAGTACAAGACCACAGGAAACTCATTGCACCTACAAACTGCAGTGTATAAATCTGACAACCCACAAAAACCCCAGATAAATGTTAGGCTCCTCCACACAAAAGCCTTGGTCCCTCTGCGCAGCCAGGATGTTCCCACCTATTACCCCCCACCCCCTATTAAGGCTACCAAAAGCTGCCCTAATTATATGAAAAGATTTGTGTGGTACCATCAAGGCAACACTGTGTGTCCTGAAAGCCTTCCTATTCACCAAGCCAGTCCCCAGACCTGACAATGACATCTGTGGGGATCAGGGCAGAGTTTCATTTAAGCAAAGACTCCAGTTCCTTACTCCTCACAGGAGTCTCAAGAACCACATGCAGATGCTCCTTCATCCTACTGAGAAGTCCCTTCTGAAGAATGATGGGTACACCCTGATTTTTCTGAAGAGCTACAGTCTCCAAAAAGTAAACAAACAAACAAACAACACACAAACAAACCCCAGTTCACATGAGAAAAAAAAAAGACAGGCAACTCCCTCGGAACACGTTAATGAAGATCACTGCCCAGTGGCCATTAGTTGTGGAATACAGGACAATTGATGGAAAGGACAGACATAATCTAATATTACAAATTTACCCCAGCTATGCTGGAGGAAACAAGCAAACTTATCTTCCCACACAGCAAAATGTAGGCAAGTAGTGAAACACAGGTGGAAGTAGACAAGGAAAGAGACCGAACAGCTAATGTCTACACGTGCTTACTCAGACTTTCTGCTTTTTCATTGTACTGGGACAGTGGTAGAGCATCAACAGTAATGAAGTAAAACACAGAGCAACTTATCTTCCACAGGGAAAAAAATATCATTGATCCCACAGGGCCAGTCCTAAGACTTCAAAATACACACCTACATGATGGATTCATACCTCTTGGTTTCATAAAGCCTGCTGAAATGGTTCCAGGTTTTTACCTCCCCCATCTTTACAGTATTATCCCATGTAAATACTCCTGCACCAGTTAAATGGTGTGTAAACTAAGCTAATCAAACACAGCCAAACTGTTTAATCAGTATCTAGGAGGTCAGAAGAGGTGACACAATTTCAGAGATGCCTGACTGGAAAGAGGTCACTTAGCTTTACAGAGTTAACTATTCAACAGGAAAGCACTGAATGCTAACACATACAAACACAAAATGCAATGGTTAATCATGAATATTTTTGATATATAGATCTGAGCTGCTATTTTTCTTTGACTCCTGGCTAGACCAAAACAAATTTTGGCCATCTTTATGAGACTGTTCAAATGCATACAGCAAACACAGCATGTTAAAGCAGATGCAGCATATTGAAGAGAGCTCAATTTAAGTGCAGAATGTTACTTGCAAATAAGAGGCTGGGTGAATAACCAACCTCCATATAAATTGCCTTCTGCTATATTTCAGTAATGCTTCACTATATCGTGGAGCTGTTCCAAAACATGACTTATTTGTGATGCTCAGTATAATGTACTCTCTTGTGGTCAAAAACAAATGCTAAATCCAAATTTACAAATTTTCTTTCCTCTGCCAGGCCACCTTCCATACATGTGAACACCTTGCTAAGAAAGGCTCCTGTACATTACTATACTGAAATCAGTCTCATTATTTCCGAACAGATTATTGAACCAGAGGAAAAAAGGTAACTGAAGGGTAGACTACTCGAGGGAAAAAAAAAACAAACAAAAAAACCAGGAGAAAAAAATGCTTAGAACTTAATTATCTAGTAAAACTTGCAAGCATTAATTGACTAGTGGTTTTGTTTCTGAGAGGTTAACTCATCTGTATTTTGCTGTATAGTACCTTAATGTCTAATACGTTACAGGAATGAGCCCTTAGACTATTTATGGTGAGACAAAGGGAAAAAAAATCTACCTTCTGTGTGTTTATGCATATTGCATATATAATTTTCTGGCCTTCCTCACTCACCCCCACAATAAGTAACTTCTGCTCCTCAAATCAAGACAAATTTGTGAAAACAGAATATCTGACCCAGCTCTGCCCAGCCAAAAAATCTTTGTCACCAATATTTCAATCAAGTCACACTGCCTGTTCAGCAAACACTTGGCACTGTGCCTAATTTTTAGGCTGATGCCAAACACCAGGTCAGACAAAATAGGTGGAATACTACATTGCTTGTTTAATTAATAATATTGAGTTCAGAGAAAATATGTCATTTATGGGATTCTTAGGTGTACACTGCTATGAAGTGAAGCTGTGTGCAGAAAATGAGATTTAATTGAAAGAGGTTGTGGGCACAAGTTATTTGCATGAGGTTTTTTGCATGTCTTGGCTTGGAGGGACTAATTTTAATCTTGTAAAGAGAATCCACATTGAAATGCAACTTGAAATCTAGAAGATTTGGAAAATATCCACCTGACAGTGGATAGTTAATAATAAATCGTTATAAACGCAAAACACAGCACTTCTTGTTAACTTGCTTATTTCCACAATAGTTATAGTAATAGTACTTTTGGAAATCAGAGATGGAAATGTTAAACTTGAGTGGTTTGAAATTAAGTCATCAGTACTCATCAAGTCTGGTAAAATTGCTAGGATACGCATATCTGGCAGAGAGTATGCCAACAACTTTACGGAACAGTTTCAATTGCAATTTACTGGTTACACAATAAGTGTTTGCCTCCTGGGTTTAGAAAAATTAATGCTGGCACTGTAAGAGTTCAGTTTTTAAAAGCACACCCTTGTTTTTATAGTTACAGATCAGAAAGTTAGAAAAAAAAGAAACCAGACATCATTCTTCCCCCTAACAGAGCTAAAAAAAGACAGTATGAAATCTAAATTTTGAACAGGAAATACTCACTTTCCTCATTAAACATGAAAAAAGGAAGACCCTATAAAAAGCTTTCAGTTACAACAAAATCTGAGCAAATATTTAACCTCAGAGTGTAGAGTGGCATGACCTGGTATGACTGTGGACTGCCATAGGGGAAAATCCACATGATGGAAAACAGAAAATATTCCACTGCATGAGTACTTGGGCATCTTCTGAATGGCTCAAGATGGCTCAACAGCAAGGATCAAAATCTCACAGATAAAAAAAAAAGAAGTGCCAGCTTCTACATTTTGAGAATAGTTCATTAATTTTTTTTCCATCCTGCAATATTTTGCAAATTCCAAGCTATGACATTTGGAGTGTTACCAGCTAAAATATGCTGGCTCCTTATGGTGTGTTGCAGCAGATTTTGCAAACTATCACAGGGCGATGAGGGTTTTCTCTACAGCTTTGGGAGAACACTACTTGTAACATAAATACACCCTCTCCCCTCCGTACTTAGACTGCAAAGATGCCAGGAGTATAGAAATGACAGTCTGTGACTTCAGGTTTAAGGAGAGGAGACAAACAGAAAAGTTACGCTGCAACACCAAGCGCATACCAAAAGCTTTCTTTTCCTAATTTTGGGAGAAGATAAGCTCTCTCATTCTAGAAACTTGCTACGCACAACTACATGGAAGTACCTGGTGTAGCCCACAAAAAGTGCAAATACCATGCCAGTGTGTGGCTCAACAAAACAGAGGAGGTTTCTCACTGTTCCAGTGCTTTTCTGCACCAGCATATCAGATATCAGCACTGCGACAAGGACAAAGCTGAAGATATGCCAGTCGAGAAGTGCTTTCAATTCACCACAGTGTTTTCCTCTTTATGCCACTGACATCCCTCTGCACACCTATTCCCATATGACACTGGCTATTGAACATGTTTTGATGCCTAGCCCTGACCTTCTCTCCTACCAAAAATTGTTCCCTGTCCCATCCACATCGGCCAGAGAGCAAAGTTGCCTCCTTCCCTTTGTACAGCATTTTTTGTTTACAAAAATTAAAAAAAAAAAAAAAATTGCTACGCAGCTTGTAATGTCAGCATTTTCCTCACCTAGCACAGAGCAGAACCCTACATTTTACACCTCACATTCTGTCATTTGCAGCCCAGATCTCCAACCTGTTTAGATGATTATGATATTTGATTCTGTGCTCCCATATCTTTGTGTCTCTTTCTGGCCTCATGCTCTGCACAAGTGCAATACAGAGACAAGTCTGTTACTTCTTACACTGTATCACTGAAAAGGACAGATTCCAGCAGAACCACAGCTCCCTCACCCCATAAGTCAGACCTTCTGTGCATGACCTCTCTTTTTTCTCTCATCTGACTATGGAACAGAATATGTTTAATAGTAGTAGTAGCAGTAATAATAATAATAATAATAATAATAATAATAATAATAATAATAATTTATCAGGAACTATTAATTTTTTAATCCCTGGGATTTGCCTCCATTTTCTGCCTCTACAGAAAGAGCAGTGGGGTGACCTCAAACAACTTTTCCAGCCCAAAGAGGGACATTACCAACACCTCTACAGTTCCATGGATGTCCTGAGGTTCCTACACTCNTATCATGCTAATAGACTATATTATACTTATATTATATTATAATAATACAGAATATAGAACAGAATTTAAAAATAAAATTATATTACTTATATGTATTATTGATCTTATATATGTATATGTATTTATAAATAAGCATAATTTTATATTTGTATACTATTAATATTTATATATGACACACCTTTACATACTTAAAAAATATAACAGAAGCTATTTTGGGTCACTACTGAAGAGCCTATGAAGTGTAGTTTACAACTTGTAAACCACAGTCCTCGACCATGTAGAAATTTGCACCTGCAAAGTAAACGTCTGGGTTCAGCAGAGGCATACTAGAAACTGTTTTTTATTTGGAGACAGGGAAGGGGGAGATAACTTCAAACAGGCTAGCAGTGAAGCTCTGGCCCTTCCCGGGCAGCTGTTGTCTTGGCACTGCTCAAACCTACCTTGGCTTGCTGCTAAGAGGTTGTTTCCCTGCTCTCCCTGCCCACTTAGTGGATATCCCTTACGACTACCCAACACAAGAGTAGGAAAGTGACTCAGATTCGAAAATACCTTTGGCTAGGGATGCATTAAAACAACACTGGTGGTCCTTTAATAAGTAACAATTTTATTTGAATGAAAACTTACAAATGGTTACTCGCGTGAAGGGACACCGTTAGCAAATGGCTGTATTCGTACACTTTGCAATATAATATGAAAAAGAGGAAGAAAGAGGATGGGGGGAGAGGGGAAGAGAAATAAAAAGAAAAGAGACAGAGAGAGTGAGAGAGATCACTGGTGCTGGACCCAGCCAACGGGGGCCTTTGATGTCCTGAAGTCCCACACAGTGTAGCTCGCTGTCCTTTTTACGTTGGTTTCTTCCGGCAACCCCCGCTCCATGCCTGAGCAGGGCGGGGGGTGGCAGCCAATTTATATGTAAATGAGGAGTATCGGGAGTAACAAAGAGATTACAAAGACTGTGGATTTTACATAAGGGCGGAACAGGACCGTAGTCACCTTAGCATCACTGTCTTTAATCTGGCTGATAGCAGCAATACGGGTCTTCCAACTCCTCAGGCACAACATCCGCACATCTCATGGCATGTCTCATCGTGTGGCTCCAGTTGCTTCATTTAATTTCACTTTATTTCATTAGAAACCTCTAACCTACTAGATCATCAGTGGTTTTGCTTTTCTCCAGCCTTAACCCCATGAGGATAGACAGTGAAATTCGAAATTGCTAAAATCAGTTGCTGTCAACTTTAAATACATTTTGAAAAAAACTGCTGTAGAAAATAATTACATCTTGGAGACCTTTCCTGCCTATTTCCTTCATGGAGATGCAGCTGCTCTTAGGTGAAGGGACTGAACAATCAAGCTTTCAAACTACAGCACTGGTGATGCAAGAAAGCTTCCACTGGACTAGATGAGACGTAAAGTCTCGTGTACATTTGGATGTTTGATCAGCTATATGGTTATGTTCCTGTTTTCAAAAAATGTTAGAGTTTTTTTTTTTTTATGCCTGATTGTCCACGCTGATCAAAGACACTCACTTCACTGAAGATCACAGGAAAACAATAGGGAAGACCATACAAAAAAAAAGGGAAGAAATAAATTGATTAAATAAACAAAACTGGAGAGAAATGGGACAGGAATCTCTTTCCTCCCCTTGTCTCTTCCAGTTATCTTGGGCACTATTTGTAAAACACACATGTAAAATATTTAAGATATGATGACTGCTTTTAGAAAATAATTGCCTTGAACAATAGAAATAAAAACTTGCAGAAGGTCACAGTACTCACTCAATGAATCTAACCCAGTGATTCTGCACTTAAAGGAAAACTTTTGTTCCTGCAACTTTTCATAGGACTAAAATCCTACGATGCCCGGGTCCAACAGTACTCATGTGATGTCTCTGAGCTAACATCAGTCAAGTGAACAAAAGTTATTCAGGTGTTGTTCTCACCTGTTGCTAAACAAAAAATAAGAAAAGGGAATAAAGCGTGAAAGAACTCTTCAGCAATACAAGGACCATGATAAAAACTTACTGTGCAGAAAATGTGGAAAATACCTGTAATTGAGAATAGCCCCTAGATCATGCAGAGTCATTTCTTAGCACACAGTCAGGCAAAGCAGAGGCGCTACAAAGATCAGACTAAACCCAGGATCTGAGACAGGTACTTTTCACCATACAATTCTCAGAAGAAAACACATCCTAATTGTGTATGTATGACTGTGGCTAAATTACAACACATTCTCACCATGCTGAAGGCACTTATTATTTTGTTTCCATTTTGAATGCTTAAGTTCGGACAGTCATACGATCAAGACCTTTTATTTACTTCAGGAAAAACACAGATGGTCAGTGGCCAGCCAGGAGTGTCATTTGGAATCTGTGAGGTGTACCTGTTACCACAGAAACAAGAGGACTGACACCCTGTAATTTCTGTCTTGCAAGAGAATTCACCAACATGACTAGTAAATAAAGTTCATAAACAAACAAATCAGAACCAAGGTCAACTAAAGGAAGATGAAGCAGCTGGGCTCCATTGGTCCTCTTCATTATTCATAGTACTAAGTACTATGAATAGTACTATAGTACATAGTACTATATCTTTTGAGTTCCTTTAACTTATTATGCAAATCAATCATGGAAACATTTGATACGAACTAACGCTCATTTTAAAATATTTTTCACAGAAAGGGAATAGAAAAGCCAATAAAAATTTGCTCTACTTTTAAGTCACTAACCTTCATCTCACCCTGTTTTACTTTGCAAAAAAGGTGTGTGGCAATAACCTTTGGAAGCAGAGTATTATGTTCAGCCAGTTACACTTGAATTACCAGATGTGTAACAATCCTCAAGAGGACCAATTGCCACACACATTTCTGCGAAAGTGCCTTACAAACAGCAGTTAATTTTCATACCACCTCTGTGAGCCGTGCATGGATGGGTTATCACTCCCAGAGCGCGGATGTGGAAAAACAGTGGCACTGTGGAAATGAGTGCCAAGGTTGGGATTACAGTTAAAACCTTCAGACCTCTTCTGTCTGCATTTTATGGCTAACAGGGAAGGAAGGCAGAGAGGCATAAGGTTGGGAGACTGAAAATAGCAAAGGATGTCATTGCTGAATCTCCAAGTCTCCATGGAGCTGCAGTGGGTGGACACGTGACAGCCGAGTCAAACTGGCACCCGGGTGAGGTTCAGTGGCCTCTTAAGGCAGGTGCAGCTGGTGACTGCCAGGTGTGAACAGCTAAGGCAGCAAACTGCTGCTGCTCTAGGAACTCGTGACTGTAAATCCATTATCACTGCGTGAATGAAACAGAATTATACTGTGCTTTTGAAACTTTCAGTAAGTTAAATTACAGAAAACTTCCTTTTTTCAACTACCAGTGCATAGATGCATCAGTACAGGAGCAATATCAATACATATTTGGTTACAAAAAAACCCCCAGATTGCTAACAATGGCTAGAGAAGTACTTGAACTATTATGGTTTCTCCACAAGTTTTCTTTCTCCACTCACTTTCTGAACATCTAGCTATTTAGTGGAATACAAAGAAAACTTCTGCTACAGTCTTGAGGTGAGTTAGTGGCAACAGCAAAAAACAGTAACTCCATGGTGTATCTCTCTCACAACAAGTTTTACACTGCATGTAAGACCGCCTATCATCTCCTCAACACTTTCTGTTAATACTTAAACCACACAGTACCTTTTTGCCAATTCTTTTATCTATTACTTCCCTGGGTGCAAGGTTTTTAAACCATCAAGTTTGTTTGTTAGCTTACCTATGAAGGATTTCAAAGAGCTGATAAACTTGAGCAAAAGGTTGAAAAATAGCTTTTCACTCAAAGCCACAGGCAAAAGGGGAAGATGGGCACTGGGCATGACTTAGCCAGGCTGAGTGGACAGGACAGTAGGTGAGTGAATGAACCATGTGATTTCCAACTTTTGTGTGGCTTTAGAAGTGGGCAAAACCAGGTTTAGCCAAACCTGAAATGATGTTTGAATAATCAGCCTGAGACAAGTGGCAGATTTGACGCCCAGGGCAATTTTTCCTGGTTTCTGGTAAAGCCAGTCAGTCAGAAATGGTCTGAAACCATGCACATGGTGCTGTGGGGCAGGCATGCATCCCCAGTGCTGTGCTGGCTGAGGAGGTTATTAGGTTAATTGCACAACCACGTGAGTACAGCACTGTTGGTTTGAGCTCTGAATTATACGGAGGAGAACTGAAGAAGCCATGAGAGAAACAGGAACTGGTCATTCCTGACCTGAAAAGACCTTTTAGGGTTATTCTGTTTAAAGGGGGAAAAAAAAAAAAAAAAAAGTTAAGAAAAACAAGCCTAGTTCCTTAGCTGAAAAGTTGCCATCCAGAACACAGCAAAGGATGTCATCATTTGTTTCATGCAAATTCTCACTGCTGCTATCAACCACACTAAGTGCTTAGTCCCACTTCTCTTCAAATCAACAGAAAAATGAAAAACATTACTGTTTGTGCTAGTTCACAGCCAAGCTTCAGCACCTATCACAGTTTTAGCATTGCAACACCACTGGCAGAGGTTGTATTTCTGAGAACAATAAGTGGAGGAATGGCAAAGAAGGCAGTCAAAAGCAAACTTCACGGATTAACAATTCAAATGTTGAAAGCCAGCCACATACAGGGATACCATTTTTACTGAGTGTATTGTTTTGTTCCTATGACAGATCTTCACTCACTTGAATAGAAATAGCTGTACTCTACATCTAGTACTACTGAACTGCCAGCTGTGTTCAGGAGATATTTATAACCATTAACACTGTAGATGGAAGGTGAGTTTTAATGTGTCATAGTTACTCCTCTGGCTGGAGAGCAGCTCTCTGACAGCTGGAATTGAATTGCAGAAAGCTCAGTATATCTCTCCATCGTTTTCACTCTTTTCCTTTGCACGTAACCCTCCCTTCCAAGCTTGCTCCTGTTTTCTGGCTTGCCTTATTGCTCCTGCCTCGTCTCGGTAACAAGCCAAGTTAGTGTGGAGCTGCCTTTCCCAGTGCTCACCCCACTGCCTGCTTGGGCTGGGGACCAGAGGGACCCCTCGAAGCTCCCCTGCGGGAGGTGCCAGAGGGCTCGAACCTCACGTGGGACCAAACCACACCGCCAGGCACTTGGCCCCCGCCCCCGTTCTCAGCGCAGCCGGCAGACCCCTGAGGCCCCAAACCACAGCTCCCTGAGCCTGCCCAGCTCTATTTCAGCCGGGAGCTGGGGGTGGGAGGGGGGCGGGGGCTGTAAGGGTCACTTTTCTTTTTGCAAGAGAATGCCAGGCGGGGCGAGGGACTCCACTCTACTCCGTATGTTGTGACAAACCACGACCCCTCAAGCACCGCTGCCTCCCCCTGTCCTCCATCGGCACGCCCCGTGTAGCCCGGGCAGGCACACCGAGCCCTGCCACTGCACAGCGCCCCGCGACAAGGCCGGGGGACCCGTGCCTGTGCCCGGTGAAGCTTCCGAGAGAGCCCTCGGCCGCGCACAAAGAGAGAGCGAGCCAGATACGGGAGTATCGCCCGCCCCCGCGGCGGGCAGCGCTGGATGCACACACACGCACCCCCGCACACGCATCCACACACACGGTGCGGCCGGGCGGGTCACGTACCTGCAGGTGCCTGTCCGTGGGAGCGCGGGGCGGGGAGCTGAGCTATACCGCCCGTATTGCATGGGGGGGATGAGGGCGATATCGCTCGGGGGCTGGGGCGGGGGGGCTGCTCTGCTCCCTCCGCCCTCTTCCTCCTCCTCCTCCCCGCCGTGTGTGCGGGGGTGTGTGGTACTCCGCGCCGGAGGAGGCAGCGGCGGGCTCCGGCTCCTGTCAGCCACCGGAAACCGGCGCCCGGTCCCCCGCACCGCAGGAAGTGTGCAATGGCACACCCGCACACCGGCCCGGACTGGCAGCGCACTGCAGGCTCTGTGCCGTGGCACACCGTACACCGCACACGCACAGCATCGCAGGATGTGTGCCGTGGCACACCGTACACCGCACACGCACAGCATCGCAGGATGTGTGCCGTGGCACACCGCACACGCACAGCACCGCAGGATGTGTGCCGTGGCACACCGCACACCGCACACGCACAGCACCGCAGGATGTGTGCCGTGGCACACCGCACACGCACAGCACCGCAGGCTCTGTGCCGTGGCACACCGCACACGCACAGGCACCGCGTCGGGCAGCGCAGCTCAAGGCTGGGCACAGCACGGGCCACTTGAGGGACACCCAAGGGACACCCGCCCGTCCCGCGGCAGCGGCACAGGGCGGCAGAGACTCCCGGGGGCTGAGTGGGGGCGGAGAGGGGGTCGCCGTGCCCCTCTGCGGAGGAACAGGGAACGGGAGCTCCGTTTCCTTGGGCAGGAGTGAAAACAAGGAGAGATGCATGCGTGTGAAACGGGGATGTCGCGCTAAGGAACACGTTCTCAGCTGACATAAAATACTGTAATTCTCTTTATTCTGGTGGAGGTCTGTTGACTTGCAGCACCTCAGCTACTCAAAGTGGGTGCGTCAGAGCAGCTGCTATTTCGTTGTTTTGTGCAGATACAGAAACACGCGATTTACTGATACTTTTTTTTAAGAGGTATCTGGCACGACTTGTTAATTTTTTGGGGACTATATATATACACACATGCACATATCTGCACACAAGCTGTGCCTGTATGTAAGACAATAAAAACTGCAATTTGTGTGTTGTGAAAACTCTCTTAATTTGCTTGCAACTAGAGACCCCCCTATCAGCAACATTACCCATATTGGGATTTTTTTGCAATTAATCACAGGAGGTCTCATTGTATGCTTGGACCATTTTCTCTGGGTGACGGCTCTCCCACAGTAAGCAAGGCACATGCCAAAGCAAACTGCTCATCTCCTCAGTTGGGCTTTTTTAACCCTGCATCACTCCAGAAGGAGACAGGCCTGGCTATCAGCCTTCTAAGCCGGCTGCTTCATGGCCCAGAGGTTTTCTTTCCTCATCTTCCTTATGCCAACATTTGCAAAATTTGAATGGGCTAACACATGCTACTAGCTATGATGGCAACAATGCTTACACAAGAGTATAATGGAGGCAATGTGGAAGTGTATTCATGCCATAAGTAATGTTCTTTTGGGATTTGCCTGTGAGGTGGCATGGGAATTTGGCAGCAGCATTACCTTGCCTAGGGAAGATTGCCATCCTTTCTGCTATTGTTATTTTCAGTAAGGTGTTATGGCCATTGTGCTGCAACCAGCAGAGGTCTATAATACTTAAATAATCAAGATTTCCGTAGTAGACTCCTAAAGATGAAGAACCCTAACAGAAGGAGTAATTATTCCAAGGAGTGAAGGGAGAGTCTGCCTCCATCCATCATGATCAATTACATGACATCCTGCTTTCACATCTTGCTTTTAAGGCAGGGACCTGTAGTCAAAGCACTGGCAACATGAAGAAAAAGACCACAACCTTCCTGGACTCTGCTGTGTCCACAAAGTCCTTCCAGGGACAGGAATGGTCTGATTTCCAGGAATATGCCCCCACAGTCCTGTACAGGCCATCAAACACACCTCCTGGGTCAGAGGCTGGATGAACAAGTACCCTGTTTACCTCTGAGATGGGGCTGCTGAGCTGTCTTTTCAAGACCAAATAGTTACACTTTCACAAATGACAATAAGAAATTCCTGAAGAGAAGGACTGCCTTCCAAACACACACTCCTCATCTCTGGGAGCCCTACAATCAAACACATCACCTGCAGGCAGGAAACACAAGGGGCTTGCTCTTCACTGTTGGTCTTCAGTCTTGATCACTCCTCTGCATTCTTTTTCTTTGTTCTCCTCTACTTCTCTCATGCTCTTCAGTGGCCACAGGACAAAATAGCCTCCAAGCCTCCCTCCTCCTCCACCTCTTTCTTCTCCTTCTTCACTTCTTCGTTGTTAGGAGCAGCCACAGGTCAATGCAGTATCTGCACTCATTAATTAAAAAGAGGGTCTGAAAATACTTCACAAACCTCTAACATGGTTGCTTGGTTATTGTGCCTGATCTTCATCACATGGTGCTACACAGGGCTGTAATTGCATCACAGAAGTTTCTGTTTCACATCATATGCTCTGTAAAAGAGCTCAGCTAAGCCTAGTACAGTGTCACCAGTACTTCAGCACAGAATTGCAGTTTTGGATGAGCTCGTTTTAGTTCACTGCCTCTGTTAGTAATTGCACTGGGAGGGCAGCGATCGTGTGCGCTGATGTTCCCAAGCACGAAAACAAGGTTTTCTCCAGGAAGGAAAGCTGCTGGTATTGACCCGACAGGACTGTGCTGGCTGCTGCAGGGTGGACAGACAGAGAGACTGTCCTTCCTCTGCAAAGCCAAGAGACTGCTGTGGTGAGGAGTTATTGCTGGCCATTTCTCCTCCTATTCCCCACCTGGAATAAAACACAGCCAGGCAGACATCTGACTTGGTTGGTGCGGACACCTGCTGCAGGTGCTGAGCATCTCTCCATAGATGGTCCACATGTCCAGGTAAGGCAGCAGGGTCCTATCATTAATGCAGTGGGCTGAGAAAGAAGGTGTATCACATCCTCATCCCAGAACTAGCAAGGATTTTATTCTGTGACCTCTGGCAACTCCCTAACCCACGTGCTGTGACCCTTCATCAGCCATAGCAGGCTGTGTGGCAAGGGTGAATTGTCTCACTCCAGATGCCAGTGCCAGGAAAGCTAGGGCTCATGGTGCTCAGTGGAAGCTCGTGCTGTCCCCTCCAGTACTCCTGGGCAGCCTGCCATCCCATTAACACCCATGCCACCAGCAGACCAAAAACATTGGGCAAAAGCAAAAGCATCCCAGATCCCACAAGAACTGAGCCTTCTGCAGAGAAACGCTGGCTGTGAAATAGGGTGTACAAGCTGCCAAACAGAAGAGAAAGGAATCTCCGTCATCCGCCTGGGAACACCTGACTGTCTGCTTGAAGAGAGGCCCAAAAGTCCTGGCAAGTGACAGCGACATCAGAGCAGAGATGATAGCACCTCACAGAAAATGTGCAGACACCAAGTGACCATATGGCTCTGTTGTGAACTGCTCTGCTTCCCCAGCCTCCCTCCAGCAGCACATCGGTCAAGCAGGAACAGAGCAAAGCTTGGCTCTTCCTAGGGATGTCCTCCAAGATGTGCACTGACTTGGTCTGGGCCAGTTCCCCTTTTGTTCAGGAGTGACAGGTGAGCTGGATTCTGCTGAGTGGTTTGTTTCTGCTGCCCAGCTCTGCCCTTCGTTTGACCCAGGGAGCAAGGAAGCTGAGTCACACCCCTGCAGTTTGTGCCCTGGCCATGCTTGCTCTCTCCTGCCCAGCTGAGCAGGGTGTGCCAGCACCCACACAGACTCTCCCGCAGCCCCCACCACCAGTCATGAGCCTGACCTGGTGCCAGAAGCTTTGCCAGCTAAAACACAAAGGTGAAACACCACTCCATTGAAATCCCCCAGCCCTCACAGCAGGAGGAAAGCTGGCCTGGGAGGTGATGAACAGGCTGGGAGGAAGACAGTTGCAATCAGAAAATACTTCCATTTTTAGCAGAAAGCTGGCCATACACTAAAGACCTACCACTAGAGTAGCTGGGATGAGAATGAAAAATGAGAAAGGCCAAGAATGGTCTGTTTGACCAGGTGTAAGTTTGAAATCAGAACTGATTGTACCACAGGAAGAAGGGCAGGATCAGGCCACTGCCACAACAGGCTTTTTTTGCAGCAGCAGTTCCCCACAGACTGCCATTATTATGTGTCCTCCACAGCTGCTCATCATGGCTGGAACCAGCCAAACGCAGATCATGAACTAGTTTTTAAAGGTATGTTTCTCAGAGGAACATGTGCCCAACCAAACTAGCTCCTGCTGTGCAAAATGTTAAGCTGGAACCACTTTCGAGTCAGCAAAAATTCCTAGCACAACCAATATCTTCCTGAAAAAGCCAGCCCCTTGAAAAAAGCAGCATGAGTTAAAAGATTCATCTTCCATTCTAGACTTCATTTGTCATGACCCAAGCAAGACTTTACCCTATCAGTTAGCTGGAGCATGGAGAGAGTAGTATCTGTAAGGTCCCAGAAGGTCCTAGAAGAGCTCAGTGCCTGGCCAAACCCTGTGGTGTCCCACACTGCCTCTTCCTGCTCTGTAACACTGTGAGGGAAGCCTGTTTACATATAAATGTAACACTGTGAGGGATGCCTGTTTCAGGCAGCCTTCCAACATGCAGGCAGACAGCTGGTTCTTCACTAAGGCTTCCTCTACCTCCACATCTGTTGCAAAGGAATGAACACCAAAAATCTGGGGAGCCAGATTCCCACCCCAAAAGCCTGTGTGTCAGTCTGGAATGCTGCAGTCCCCTCTCAGAGAATTAGGCATGAGCTAGACCCACCTGGCTGACACACTTCTCTGGGTGACAGGGCTTGGTGAGAAACAGGTGTCTGCAAGTCAGTATTAATGGGCTCGTTCCCTCGTGGGACATCAGTGCTCTGGAAGGGCACAGCAACAGGCGAGTCTGTGGGGCAGTGCAGCTTACAAACACCCAGCTATGAGGACTCAATGACAAAAGGCAGGTGGCAATTTCCTCCATGACTGCAGGAAGACAGATGGTCTGACTTGCAGAGAACTGGTGTGACGAGTGGATCTGGGGTATAGCAACACACACCTGAGATACTGGTGGTTTGTAAATAAGGAGTCCTTCTCTCATGACTGTGCAGACAGCTTTGTATCTCTGTGTTTTCAGTAGCAATGTAGTAGAACTGCACTGGTGTAGGCAGGGTCAGAATGAAAGCCATTAAGCACCTCTTTGGACACCAGCTTTCTGGCACTAAACTGGTATACTGCTATTGGGAAGTTCCTTGGAAAATTACAAATAAATATGGAAGTGAATAAGTTGCTTGTCTGTTGCGCTGTTGTGGTTTTTTTTGTTTGTTTTTTTTTTTTTTAGATTTCCTGAACAAAACACTGGAACTGTAATGTTTGAACAGCAAATACATTTACTAAGGCAAGGCAAAGCAGTATCAGAACATGATCCATTTGTTTAAGAGTGGTCCTTAAAGAGGAAGATCAAGCAGGCAACTTCTCCCTCACACTCCACAGCTTCTCTGTATGTAAGGAAAGGTTTTTAAAGCAGAATATGTGAAGCATCATATCTGCATTCCTGGAACATCTGTAATTAAATACACACAATATTTCAAAGCAAAGCACTGCTGGTTAATTTGCCCTTCACTTACCTGCCAGTCAAAAAATTACTTGTGGGGGGCACTACATGATGCCATAAGATTTTGTCACTTTGGAGAAGATTTCAGAACAATCTCACTTTTAGTAGACCATGGTCCTTCAGCTCTGTTGGTCATTCACCACAGCATCTAGTTGCACCCTGCTCAGCAGTATTTCGATACTTGTAATCCTGCTTTTATCATTGACCCGAAATCCCTGCTCTTTAGGTCAGAAACAAGGGCACTACAAGGATCCACAAGAGAGGAAGGCATTCTTCATTCTGGGACACTAATGGGACACAAGCTCTCAAGGAGCGTGATTCAAACAGGAAAGCTTGTGGAGGGTGGTCTTCTGCTCCAGCCGCCTGGACTGCTCACAATCCCTCTACTGGATTGCTAGGATAGGTGTTGTAAATACTGCTCTGCCTGACCAGGGCAGGGCAGACTAACACAACTGCATGAGCAGGCATTTTTCTGGTCATGTAGGTAATACCAGGCTGAATTAAAAGGGGTAACCAGGCAAGGAGTGTCCTGAGCTTGTTTCTGAAGTAGAAGGTTCTGTGGGATAACCTGAGGAGCAGGGACTCAGCCATCACAGTGCACTGTAAAGGTTCTGTCTTTTTCCAGTAATCACTGATTACCAGAAAACTCCTACCCTTCTCAAATTCCCTTTGGAGGTTCAGCACCCAGCCTATAGCACATATGAGGGCATGCTCATTTTCCTTTGGACATCCTGAAGGAACGTGAGGGAGTAAGTACCAGTACTAAAGACCACCCAGCTCACAGTCACTGGATTTGTTACGACTGCAGTTATTCATCAACTCTAAAAAAAAAAAAAAAAGAAAACCAGCACAACAAAATACCTAACTTCAGGTCAGAGCTATGATCAAAGTGAGTTAGAGTGTGATTGATGAAATGCAAAGCAGATAACAGCTTATGAAATCTTAGAGACATGGTAATGCCCAGGAAAAACACCCAGCTTTTAAGTCACTTCTAAATTTTTCATACCCTGTCTGGGGCATCTAACAACCTGACAGAAGAAAACTTGTTAGTTTTCTCCACTGAGAAGCTCAGATTGTCATGTTAGGCAGCTGCCTTTCCTTCACATGTGCGTGATGCTGAAGAAAGCAGTGCAGACATCACAAGGATACTTCACATTTACACCCAAGCATATCAGAGCAGAACTGACTTTCTGCTGGTCCTTCCTTTGTTAGTTTTGTTACTAGGCTGCAACTAACAATTAGTGTTAACACAGAAAAGGTATATGAAGATCAATCTACAAAGTGCCTTCGGAAATTCTCTAAAACTTCACAAGTGGCTTGAAACACCCTTGAGAATCCAGTCTGTGTGTATTCACAGTTGTGACCACACAACTGTTTTGTATTAAATTCCTACGGGTTTTGGTGGAACAGGATATATCTGTGGCAACAGCAGGTGAGTGTCAGCTGTTGCATGAAATATACAGGTAAAGAAGAGCAATTTAAACAAAAGCCTGAATCATTAGAATGGAAAAAGTGTGTAATAACAGCTCAACAAGAAACCCACTTGAGAGCAAGCAGGAGACTTGCACTACAAGTGTGTGCTAATTATATGAAGGAGATTTTTCTGAATATACAGTGTGTAATTTCTCTATATAGGATAAGGACATTGAGCTGTTTCTGTCTAAGAAACCAGGATGCTTTGGTCTCCAGTCTATGGCCTCAAGTTACTCCCTAATGTCCTTTAAAACACAGAGAGTGGCTTTAAAACATAACTGGATCATACTCTTCACCCACTCACACTGCTAGCTGTGAGTTCCTGGGCTCACAAAAGGGGGTGGCTCTCTGCAAATGACAAATGAAGGCTTTAGCAGACCTGCAGTGCATCCATTTCTGTTCCCCTCAACCCTGGACTGTTTACAGGGTGCCTTAAAGTGAAGCCACAAAAAGGTGGAGGGTGGGGAAAATCTCTGCAATGACAGGACTGGAATCATGGGGGAGCTGAAGTCATGGTTCTGCCACAGAAATCCTGGGGCTATTTCCAGCCTTTCATGCAGTTTCCTATCTGTAGCAGGCTGACAACAGAGTCTCCTATGTTGTGTCTTTGGGGGGATCTACTTTTCTTCAAAGAGAAGAAAATAACAGCAAAGAAGATTGTAAATATGAAGATGGGGCATTATTTACTTAAGATATCTGACTGTCACTGCCACAGGAGCATTTATTCCTACAGGAAAAAAAATAACCAACTGAGCCAGTGTTTCCTCTCAAGGTTTCTGAATTGAGGCAACCATGGTATTATTTTCTTCCCTCCCTTTTTGGCTTGGTTAATTTCAGAGTTTGAGAGACCAGCTTCAGTGAATAGATGTGACCTAGACACCGCTTTTACAGTAAAGTCTGGATCTCAAAATTCCCTTCTATCATATTCAGTTGTTTAGTTGAAATAGTAAACTATGTATAAAGAAATCATTGACAACATCCTTCTGGAGAAAATATTATTAATAGTATGAAATATATTTCTTGGTGAAAAAAATCCATCACACTGATTTTGTGTTATTTGCTCACCCAATACTACATCTCACACAAACTCACAAAGCTGTGACAAAGCTCATGATTGAAGATAATGGTATTGTACTTATCCCCCACCCTGCTAAAACTTAAACCATTGATAAAAAGGTCTGCTTTCAGAGTTGTTGCTCATGCCATGTGGCTCCTATCAGTGGGAGAAAGTGAGAACAGGGAAACAAGCTCAAAATTACTGCTCCCATTTAAGAAATTTGGTAGAACCCACTTTTCCTTGCTTCACTTTCTAGTCAGGTAACCATAAAGCTTGAGCTCAACCATGCCATGACAAAAGAGTGTGCACACTTTTCTGCCTCCTTGTTTGTTAGGTTCTAATGTGCAGGCTTCCCAGTCCAATCTTGTTATCACAATTTCATTGCATAAACCCTCTTTTAGCCCTGAGTAGCAAATGGCAGACATAACAGCTGCTGCACACAGACATGCACAAGTGACTTCACCTTTGCAATGGAAAGTGCCTTCTATGCACCCTTCAGGGCTCAGCTGTCACTTGCAGCCCTGCAGCCTTCCATCCGAGCTGCTGTGCCAGTCTTTCTCCCTTCTCCTTCCTATGCTGTTGCCTTGGCCTTCCACTTGCAAATCTCAGTAGATTCTCATAGAAAGCACTATTGCTCATAGTTCAAGAACCTCATCTTTCTTCCCCTTGTATTTTCCATCTGTTTTGTAACTTTAGTTTGTATTAAGGGGAAAAACAAGAGTTCGCAAATAGAAAAGTAGATAATAATCATGTAAATAACCTGTAAGCATTACCAGCCATAAATATGCACAAAGTGGAGTGACTGACACACACCACCTATGACTGCTTAAATGTGATCCTGTCAGCACTGACAGCATCATATATGGGAACAACCAAGAGGTAGTTTGGCTGGGTCCTAATGCCAAGGGCAGAGTTGACAGAGGAGAAAGCCTGACAACAATAATTATAGTCCCTTTCCTCATCTTCACCTCTTGCTGGCTCTGGAAGGGACACTCTTCTGGGGGCCACATTGCTTCACTTCCTGGCTGGCCACTTGTCAGGCACTTCCTACTCTTTCTATTCTTTTTCCCCTACAGTACCTGCAAGTTGATGTGTGGACCCCACTGATAAAATTCTGTGCAGGTAAACCTGTCTCAAGAGGTGTGACGATACTGTCCCCAGACAGTTGCCATAGTCTTATTTTCAGTTCCTGGTATAAATGTTGGGAAGCAGAGCTACAGGCTCCCCCTGTAAAAGAAACTGACTCTATGTATTATTGCTTGAGCTAGTTATATTTAATTAATTGGAGCTTAACTTTGCTATACAAAGCACCATCTTCTTCTAGGACAGAATGATGCATAGAACTAAGATTAAGCAAGACTCCATTATATAGACTATATGGATTACATGGGCATTATATGGACATTATATGAAGATTCACTGGGTTTATTTTTTGTCATATTTTAAGCTTTCAGGCAAACACTCTTCCAAACCAAGTCTCTTCCTAAAACATTACTCTCACTGATTATTTCAGTGGTTCAAATAAATATGACAAGTGCTGGTGCTCTGTCATCTAGAAGTATGCACCCTCCCTCATTCCTGCTCTGGAGCAGGGACTTTATACCAGGAATGAGGGAAGGGAGGTAAGAGGCTGCAAGGCACAGACAGGTATTTTTAAGTTGCTGCAAACCTCTTTATCTCACCGTATCCCACATTTGACCCGTGCTTTAAGCAGAAGAAGATCTCGGAGCACTTTGGCGAGTGTAGCCCCTACGCACGTCTGCCGCAGGCCGGGCAGCAGAGCGGGCTTGGCAGCGCCCGGGCGCGGCGGGGTGTCCAGGCCAGCCCCGCTCCGGTGTGCTGCCTGCTCCCTCTGCTGGCACCGCCTGCTCCAAACGCCGGCGGAGGACCTGGAGCTGCTGAACAGGGGGAAGAGAAGACGTCAAAACAGAGCCCTTAAGCACATTTCCCTCGCAGTACGATGAGCCATCAGTCCTGCCATCAGACACCATCACTAGTGTCAGCAGCCTGCAGATCGTGTCTCTCTTATGCACGTCTTGGAGCTGTTCTCTTCATTTATCATCCCCCCAAAAACTTGTACCTTTCTCTCCAGCTACTCACAGTAGTAAAACAGTCACATCTCTACTACAGCATCCGTTGCAGGTCTTGTCCTAATAGTGCACAGCAGACTTTTCTTGAACCTTCAATAGTTCAAGATCATCAGCCTTTTAAAATAACACCTGATAGAGGTGGTCAATTCATACAAGCTTTGTGAAACCAGTACAGAACAGAAAAATACTGTTTGTCTCCCAGTCAGAGGAAAAGTTAGTGCTGACTTCAGCTCTTACAGTACACGGGAAACATGCTGTGCATCCCCTAATCATGGGATAAGAACTCATATCTCCTTAGACATCAGGTAATTTAAAGATGAGGAAACATTATAAGAAATAAAGTTCTGTTAGGTTTACATCTCACAGTGATATAGGACAGTTTGCAATAAGAAAAAAAAAAAGAAGTGAAAATTAAAAAAAGCTGTCCTTGAAACACCAGAATTTTGGGACATAATTGTTCCTTTATCCCTTACGGCAAGTTATTTTAAAAAGCCACATTTGCTGTTGGGTATTTGTCTCGGTTTGAGAGGAAGTGAGGGGTTTTTTTGGGAAAGGTATAGTCAAACCAATCAGTGGTCAGATTTGAATATTGACACCTGGTGTGACCACTGAAGACAGGGATCGCCTCTGAAGACACACAGGGCTTAAAAGCAGAGAATTCCCAAAGTTCCTCTCTCTTTTCTGGCTGCAGGAGAGTGCACATCTCCTCTTCTGCCTAGCCACATGCTGGGTGGGGGAGGGAAAGCCATAGAGGCCTAGGCTGAGGTAGGCTGGAGCACTAAAGAGAGAGAGAGGGTGGAAGGGAATGGAACTGGGCCAGCCCCTGCAGGACGGAGGGGTGGAGACACCGAGATGTTTATTGTTCCCACCACCC
>VZSE01012634.1:77085-134162 GCA_013398275.1 Promerops cafer
TGAGCCAAGAGAGTGACTTGAAGGAATGACATCATATAAAGGAATGGAGTGAACAGAGGAAGATGAAGAGGGTGTGGTGGTGCCCTCTGTCTTCAGGCAAAAGAAGAGACCCTCGGCCCCGAGGGATGAGAAAATGGGGGGGACTGTTGTCCCAAAAATGAGACACGGTTGTTTTTTTAGCACTTGGCAAAGCATCCTTGAAGAACTCTGTGAGCAGTTTCAGTCCATGGACGGTGGTGAGAGCACTGTACATGGAAGGAGGATGTCATGATGGCAGAGTTTCTCGGGGCAGTGCCATGTGTGACATGAAAACATGGGAAGTTTCAACTGTGTTTTGTGGAGAGGACTATGGTACAAGAGAGACTCCTCTCTCCCCTGATGGACTGAGAATTGATTATCAGAATGTTGCTAACTTGATCAGGACTCCAAGATTTTTGTCTCACTGTGGTTTGGTGGAAATTGGGTGGGAGGAGGAGGAATGGTTTAAAAGGTTTTCATTCTGTTTCCTGTGTGTTTCTGATTCTAGTTTGTAGGTTAATAAAGTTTTTTTCCCTCTCTTTCTAAGTTTGAGCCTGCTCTGCTCTTTTCCTGGTCACATCTCACAGTAGTTAGTTGAAGAAAGTATATTTTCATGGGGGCACTGGCATTGGGCCAGCGCCAAACCATGACGGTATTATAATCAACCTGAGTTGTGACTTCCTTAGCAGTTACAAAATCTATTGATCTTATACTGCATCAGCAAAAGGTGAGGACTGTTGTCTTAAAACAGCATTGTAGTTACATAAGAAAGACCAGTATTCTGCTAGGGTTCAAAATTTAACTATAGCATCATCTTTTCCAGACTCAATGTTAGCATCACATCACATTTAATACTATAATTTCCTGGCATGAAAGCCATGAATGGCTTTAGCTTATCTAAAACAAAGAAACAGAATCATCAGAAAATTGAATGGATCTGGATATAGGCTGTGCACAGGAAACAGTAATATCCCTAGCGTAAGATTTTTGAGTGCTTTAGAAATTTTGTATTGGAATATACTTCATAGTTTTATCCACGTGGTAAAAATGTTAAATGAGAATCAGTGATTAAATCTCATACACTTCCAATATCTGAATCTAACAAAGTATTTCCATATATCTGTATCCATCTATATTTCACAATATTGAAGCACTTTGCTGTAAAGGAGGAGGCTGATTAATTGAAGTAGAATTTACTTTTCCAGGCCATCTGTAAAAACATGTCTGAGGACTTGATTACAATGATTAACTTAATGGATAACTTCTTTTTGTATCATTATTATTAATCTGTTGTCTTCTGACTCCATTTTGAAGCATGTTAAAGAAGGTTTGGAGCTGTTTTGAATAGCGATACTTGTGGAAATCAGACTTAAAAAGAAGTATAGCAATTTAACATTATGAAAGTTCTGACATTGCCTCCTGTCCAACACTACTTAATTAGTAAATATGTTTTCTGGAACAAGAAAAGACTCTGTAAGAGGAGCAAATTACATCAGATGTTGTATCCTGTTACTTAATGAAATTATTAGATTATAACTGATTTAACTCAGAAAAGACCATATGACCCCAATCTCTCAGGGGAGATGAAATAAATCAGGTTATTTTCCTTCCAAGTCCTCCTGGTAAAAGCAGTGCACATTTAGGAAACACTGCTCAGACATGTGCAGAGCACAAGTGCAACACACTGACTGGATTCTTTCTGAACATACACTGGCTGCTGTACTGTCAGTACCTGGTTAATAAAAGCAGTGTAATCTTTTGCACTCTTCCTGTTCACAGGACACAGGAGTGCAGAAAAATCCAAGCAGTTCTCGCCTGCACTTTCCCTTGAGCCACGAAAAGCTGAAAGCTCCTCCAGTCCCGGATCACAGAGCGAGATCTCTGCTCCCCCGGCAGCAGAGGCTTTTCTGGGCCCGGGTACCTGCGTCCCTCGACAAAGGCCTTTGCCCTCACCTGTGAACATCTTCACAAAGTCGGCACTCGACATGCTCATAACCACATCAGCTGTCACGGGAGGCTTTCCGAAGCCAGCGCTCCCACCCTTGTTCTTCAGGTCAATGTACCAAGTGCCTCCACCATCACCTGGGCAGAGAGTGAAGCGAGGTGAGAAGGCAGCAAAGGGTGCCGTGCCCTCCCTCTCTGTTGCCCCCGCCAGACGGCCGCGGCCGTGCGCGTTTCCAGCGGTTCCGTGGCAGTCCGCACGCTGGCCGATGCCCTGCAAGGAGTCGCCTCTTGTCCCCCGCGACGCCCCAAGCACCCCGTGCTGGGGCCGTGGGCAGGAGAGCCCAGAGGCTGCGCTTGGCTCACAGAGCTGGTGGCAGCTGGCGCTTCTCCCGTGGCCCCGAGAGCGCCCTGTCCGTGGCCACACCGGCCCCGCGCGCGGCGGCAGCGCCGGGACAGAGGCTCCGCGTGCGGCACGAGGGGCAGCAGCTCCCGGCGCCTGCTCAAGGGGGCCCGGAGCAGGAGCGTCGCACGGAACGGAAGAGGAGCTGGTCTGCTTCGGGACCAGCTTCCAAAGCGTTTCTGTTCGAAAACACCCGGTGCCTTTCGCCAGGCAAGGCTGAACAAGTGAGGGGCTTACCGGACAGCTCAAACTGAAAGACACCCTGAGTACTTCTCACATACTCTTCAGTCACTGCCCCTTGAATAACTCGGAACGTCTCTGCAACAGGACCCGATGGCGTGGCTGCAGCAGATTCTGTCTTAACCTTGGCTCCATCTGCTCCTTCCTGCTGGGATCCGCTGCATTTCTTCTTCTCTTTGAATGCCTGGGCAGCACTTCCAATAAATTAATTCTTCTGCAGAGGTTTCTAAACTGTAAATCAATTCACTGCTTTTGTTGCCAACTTTTGTAACTCTCTAAACACGGACAAAGGGTTTAGAAAGGAGACAATGTTTATTCTGCCCATGATGTAAGGCAGAGATTTTCCACTAATCAAGCTGACCATGGATTAAAACATGAGAGAATTCACACATTGAAATCTTCATAAACCTGCTTATGTAATACATAGTTATCCCCTGCCTACTGCATAATTGCTTAACTTGTGCAACCTTATGCAGTACGTGTCACTGCACCTGCGTAGGCCTCTTCGGGGGTTTCTAGTGGTCCCTGGTGGTTGTTCGGGGAGATGCCCCCTTACTCAAGTTTCAAGCAAAGTTCAGTTCAGGACGTGCAGAACCTCAAACTGAGTGTCAAAGAAGATGTCATCTTCTCAGACAATTTCCAGGCAGGGCATAAAATACAAAAACTTTCCATAAACATTGAGCAACATCTGCTTAACCCACCTGATAGCATCTTTTTGCATTTAAAAGAAGGGTTAAAGGGGAGAATGATACCATCAACTTCCATTTGGATCAGAGATCAAAGGAAGGGACAGGGACAGCGAATTCTGCTTCAAGACTCAGAGCTTAAAGGTCCAGAGAATTCTACTTAAAATACAGAGAATTCTGTATAAACACATCAACTTGATCAGCATTTTACTTCACCACAGTGAACCTGCACATTTAACAATAAAGGAAAGCTTTTGCAACTTACAAAGCCAATCAAGTTGAGCAGCCCCTTACAATGCTGTTGAAAGTCTCTCAGGTGTCTTCAGTATCAAAAAATACTTAGGTCTGTTCCGTGAGTGCCTACAAAATAACCTGCACTGGGACCCCAAGGAACTAACACCATCTGTCCCTGGCAGAACAGTCCTAGTGTGACTGCTCAAGGAGTATTTCCACCCGAAAGGAACACTTCCAAACTTGTCTCCTCTGCCCTGGCCTTATCCCTATTTTGACACTCTATAAAACCAGTTCAGCATTCTTAGTTTCCCTTCCACTTGACATACAACAATTCTGAAAGAGCAAAAGCAATGCTTTTCCAAAAAAAAAAACCCAAAACATTTCTGCATTTAATCTAAGAGACTGTAAATCATGCAAATTTCATCTAGGATGCAAGACAGACTGGTTATGATATAATATAGCAAGACTGGTCATATGACCCTCCTGAAAAATGTGCTATTTTCCATTTGATTTTTTTTTCTAGCAATATTCACCTGTGACCTTCACTATGAAAAAGGATTCTTCAAAATAAGGTACTGATTATAAACCATGAATGTTTCAAAGTCCTGTGGTAGGTAACATTCCTTCACTAGCTTTAAGTACAGAGGCTCTGCAGCCCCTCCCACAAATCTCACCCTCCAAATGAGAAAAGGGGTTTTGGCAAATAGCTTGAATGGAGTCCAAATTCCTGAGAGAAACACCAAACCAATCCACTTGAAATACAGAGGGCATTCATTATTACCAGCATTGATCAACTTGTATATACAGTGGTTTTTCTACTACATCTTTCTATCTTCACTGCTACCATCAAAACTAGAAACCTTTCAAAGCTGCAAAGAAAAATGTTTGAAGTTGAGAAACCGTGTCTTTTGCTGGTATGGAGTAAAAAAATAAATAGTTATGAGTTGGGGAATTCCAACCAATTTAATTATTATCATTTAAGATAACTATGTAATTATTTTGTTACTAAGAAATTAGAAAAAACACTCAGAAAAATTCACCTCAACTCTTCTTCACATGCCTTATTTATTTCTAATAAATTCCTACTTTTTTGCCAAATTTGGGAATTGCTTTTACTAATAGTATACCCATGAGTGTCCTCAACATTTGTTGTTAGATATCCAAAAGTTATTTAATATTCCAATGAAATAGTAGTGAGTTTAAAGTGAGTATTTTAAATATAATGGTTCTTCTGTTAAAAATTATCTTCTTAATATCTTGAAATAACAGCAATATTCACTAGGGCGCACATTTGTTAATGAATGGGGGAAAAAATACCATGCAGACAACGGGATGGGAATACCAGTGAACTATGCCCCATGCACGCCGTGTGATCTTGCACAAGTGGTTCTCCTCAGTTTAAGTCCCTTAATATTTTCCTTTTTCTACCTATTTCTATATTCATATGGAAATATATTCATTAAAAGAAGAAGAAAAGGCTTGAAGTGGGGCAGCAATTTTGTAGGGACTGTCCCATGGAGGACACACGGTGTTCTCAGAGCCGATTGCTGGCCTGAAAGATCATCTCCGTGTCTCCGGGACGCTCGGGGCCCAGCCGACAGCGCTCACTCGGACCTTGCTCGCCACCCCCTTCCGCACGGCTGCATTTCCTCGCCGCTCCGCGGGGTGCAGCGGGTCAGCCCCGGCTGAGGGCTGCCAGCGAGGCGCAGCTGGCCGAGGGAGGCGCTGGCAGAGCGCGCTGAGCGCAGCGCCAGCCGGGCCAGCCGGGGAGGAGTCGCCGCGACGCGGCACGGCGGCAGCGCAAATTAAAAGGCCCGTGGGCAAAATGCCAAAATTAAAGGAGTAGTTCCTGAAGGAGAAGGGCGCTCCACGTTCTCCTGCGAGTAGCTGCGGGGTCAGGAGCTATCTCCGGGTGGATACTGCACCATTGGAGGGAAGGGCATTTGGGAGAGCAGAGGGGTGTCCTCCCCCCTGCCCCCCAGGACCGTGGGGTTTCTGCAGTGCAGAGAGCAGAGCACAGGTCTGCAAGCACAGATGCAAGGGCGCTCAGCCCACGGTATCTCCGTGCTCCCCTGCTCAGCACACGGAGTGAGGGAGGGCGAGGTGCAGGGCTACCGCGCAAGCACCGGCAACACCGCTGAAACTCAGAGCTCAAGCCTTCAACCTTCTGTAGCGCCTGTTCAAATGCTTTCTGCCCCTCCATGCTAAAAAACCCTTACAGGAGGTAAACTGACCCTCCTGATACAGAAAAAAGCCCCATCACTCCAGTTCCCCTATGACATACTGGAGAGAAAAAAACAACCAACCAACCAACCAAAACAAACACTCGGCTGAACCATGATGCCCAGGGGTTTCTCCTGCAGGTACTTGTGAACACAGCTGAAAGTGGCAGCTCTCTACACACGGTCACGATGGCTCACTTCCATGGAGGACACCGCAGACATGAGGCTTACGGTCTGGGCATGCAGCCATGGCAGTCAAGATGTGTCTTGGTCATTCGGGCCAAGTGGCAGCAGGGAGAATGCAGGAAAAGCATGCCTGAAGATCTTAGCAAAGCACTATCATCTGTGCAGGATGTCAACCCTGGGAAAGCAGGTGGTATGGAAGACATTACTGTTGCAAAGTGCTCAGACAGCCTTTGGCCCCTTTAGCCTGCTCATGCCTCAGTCATGCAGGAGTCTGCAGCCCTGTGACACTGGGAACTACAGTGAAGTGAACCAACATCCACCATTATATTAATATACGGACTAGTTCATCCGCTCAGGGCTCACTTTTGATTTCTGTTGAAGTCAGTAAAACCATCTGTCTCAACTCTTCCAGCAGGTTCACACCTACCAGGTGATTTCCTGATTTCCCCTTCTGCGATCAGCTCCCAGTGAAACCTGAAGCCCTCTCAGGGCGCTGCACAGAATTTCTGTGAGAGCTGAAGGGGGAAAGACAAGCCAAAGGTGGAATCTGGTGGAAGATTTGCTAACCACAGTAACAGGTAGTCAGCATGGCAAGGACAGGAGGAGGTCAGAGTCTTCACTGGGCAGCAGAGGGAGGATGAGGAAAAGTTGCATGTGCAGGGCATGGAGGTGAGGGCTGACCTTGCAGTTATCGTGAAATAAGAGAGAGGGAGAAAGGACTAAAGGAGAGGATGAAGGACAGGATAGGTGTGGCTGAGTAAACAGACGATCCTACTGCAGGCTTTCTAATAAACAGAGAATCACAGTGTTAGGAAAATTAATCCACAAACAGCAGAGGTTTATGTCCAAAAAGAGACAGAGGAGTCCTTTTACTTTATTCGAATAAAGGGAGAGGCCATGGGGGATTTCCCCTGGGGTCTCTCAAATTTTTGGAGGACGCAGCCTCCTTTTATCCTAATTTCCAGGCCACATTTCCCCCTCTCTTTCCCCATTGGCTGAGGTACTTGAGAGGTACATTCTTCCTGGAATGCCTAAGATTCCCCTTTAATGCATAGCCCCCCATTTAATTTTTAATTCTTATGGAATTTATGGGTTTTCCCCATTGTTTCTTTCATCTTTCAATATCCAATTTCATTTATCAGCAAACCTACAGTTTGTTTGTAAAGGCAAATATCTTCTTTTCCATTCAGTGGAATCCTTTCCATTGTTTCTTTTATTTCTCAGTGCTAATTTTATCTACCAGCAGACCCACAGCTTGTTCGTAAAGATAAATCTGTCATTCCTCTCGACAGAATCATTAGAGTTGGAAGGGACCTTTGGAGATTATCTACTCCAACCACCCTGTCAATGCACGGTGACCTAGAGCAGATGACACAGCCTCCATGGGCAGCCTGTTCCAGTGCTCTGCCACTCTCAACATAAATAAGTTCTTCACGTTTCAGTGGAATTCTTGTGGTTTAGTTTATGGCCACTGCTCCTCTGTGCACCACTGAAAAGAGTCGGGCACCACGGTCTTGGCATCCATCTCAGAGGTATTTATATGCATTAAGGAGATCTCCTCTCAGTCATCTCTGGACTGAACAGGCCCAGTTCCCACAGTCTGCCCTCAGAAGAGAAATGCTCCAGGCCCCAAATCACCTTTGTGCTCCTCCACTTGACTGACTCCAGTAGCTCCCTGTCTCTCTTGTCCTGAGGAGCCCCGAACTGGACACAGCACTCCAGAAGATGAGATGGAGGCAAAGCTCCAATGATTTGAGCGCAATTGGCAAGAGACCAAAGCAAAATTTCACACACACGGGGAACGAAAGGATGCTGAAAGCCTTCCAGTCCCACCCTTCATCCCGCGCAGGCCTTTTCCCAGTCTCAAGTTAGCTCGCACACCCCAAGCCAGCCACCCGCACTGCGCCCACAGACCCCCGGCAGAGCGGCGGGGCCCGNGGGCTCTCGGGGCGGGCGGGCTGCGGCCGGCGGCCGCCGGGGGGTTTCCCTGCACACCCCGGAGTGCTGCCGGCCTGCGCGGCATGCGGGACTCGCAGCCGGCCGAGGGCGAGGAGTTGTAGCGGAGGACACGCGTGTCCCCGCTGGCCTGCGGGCCCGGGCCGGCCAAGGGGCCCCGGGCAGCACCAGAGCCCCGGGACGAGCAGTTCGGGTGTTACAGGGCACTTGAACGGTGCCTTTTGCAAGGGAAAAGTTACTGGAGGAGTTTAATGTAAATTAGGCAGTGTTTCAGTAATTTCACATGGAACATTTATATTAAAGTATAATTACTTACTATTACTACTACTATTGTTGTTGTTATTGCTATTTTTGTTGTTATTGTTGTATACTGTTATAGTCTTGAACTACTGTCTTACCTGGCAGTCAAATTTTCTTCCTATATAGGATCTTAATTTAGAGGTGTTTTCTGCCTTTTGGCTTTTCAGAGGCCAGCACTGCTAACAGCTGGGAAGAGAAGTTATTATTTGTTCCTGTGTGTTATAAACAGGATTATTAAATTCCTAACGTCTGTGCCAGCTGTTAAGAGTGTCCCTGATGTGACCTGAAGGTCTTCATTGACAGTCATCTGTGGTGGGAAAGGAACCAATCTTAATGGTTTCAAGATTGCAGGGCACAGATGTGAATTTGATGTTTTCAGTCTTATTAGCAGAATTCAACTATGATGCACGTGATGCAGATGTGACCTTCACACTACAGGTCATAAGAAATTTTAGCCAGGCAGATATACTTTATAAACTTTAAACTATTGGGCTGCTAAGTGAATTAAAAAAGAAATCCTTAGTCTTGTGACTATGGCTAACTAACTACCACCCTCTGAGCCTGACCAACCAACCAGTTTTTTATCTGTCAGGTTGCACACACATCCAGATCACAGCATCATGTCTTAAATATGAAGCAAAAATATTATGACAGTGTTGAAAGACTTGCATTCAGCCACTCCATTGAGCAAAGGGCCTACTTTTCCTACCAGTGTAGCAAAAGTCTGTGCGCTTTTGATGCCCTTCACAAGCTTCTGCTGCAGGTGAACTTTGGATTTCCTGACACCACCCCAGCGTGCCCTGGTAATGTTTCTAATTCCTTCTTTGTGGCCTGTCTTTGCACCCACTCCCTGTATGACACTTTTCTTGGGAGCAGAGTCACAAGTTCCCTGCATAGCCCTCCTTGTCTCGTGATACACCTTCTTGTCTTCCTGAGTAGACCACTCCAGCCCCAGGCAGGGCTTAAAGCCCCATCAGCTTTTTGCTGCTGTTTTCTCCTCCAGAGCTGCCTCCCACTGGACCCGATTTACCTCTTCCATGACTAAGGTGAATTGTGCTGACCTTATACTGGTTGGTTGAAGGTAGAAACTAGATTCTGGCCTTATTTCACTGAGTTTTACACTTTGACTATGTCTTCCACAGTTTAACTTTCCTCACTGTGCGTGTGACTGAACTCATGGCGGTAGTTTTTTGTGGTTCACTCTTCTGTTTAGATATTTTTCTTCCTGTGCCTTTCTAAGATTCTTTAAGATTCTGCAGATAAAAGCTGTTTGAAATGGTACCTCCAGGACATGGTTGACTTTCTGAGATCCTGTAGATACCTAGCCTTGCCTCGCCTCTTCAGGGGAAGAGGCATCTCCCCCTTTCTGCCCCATTCCAATTTTCTGCCTTTTGAAAGCAAACATCCTCCTAGAGAGAGAGATGGATGTGCTCAGATTTGAGGGGAAAAAAACACATCTGAAGCCAGAGGGGGATAAACAGTACTTAGTTTGGCCCAGTCAGAAAGGAAAACTAGTGGAAGCTCAGAGTGTAAGCTTTTTTAACATTTGTGATGTGATGTTTGTGATGCGAGCAAAAAGTGAATTCCCTGTTGCACATAGTTTATATTAATTCTTCAACTGAAGTTAAAAACGTGGATCTCCTGGGTTTTGCTACACTGTTACATAAAGCAAGAGAAACTTTATGTGGAACACTGAAACATCCCTTCGTATGGAAAACCTGTTATCTAAAAGGCTTTATCACTGAATATGTTTGTGGAGTTGATATTTCTCTTTTCAAAAATTCAATGGTACTGTGTAAGCCAGACACCCTTCTTAGGCTTTAAAGCTTGTTAGTTTCTCTAAGTTGATTGGACCAATTTATTTGGAGGACCTACTGGACTACACACAGTTACTGGGAGGCTGTTGAATACAGAAGATTAAAGAGAAAAATTGCCATTTCTGAAAACAAAGCTTTTGGCATTTGCATATGGTATTGTGGTTCCAGACTTATTACTTTTTACCCCATTGAGACATCAGGTTTTTTTGTGTTTAGAGCACTGTGATTAATAGATTACGGAGATTTGTGTAGGTGTGTTGTCTTGTTGGAAACTGGCATTTTGTTTTTACAAATTACTCCTTTTCCATTGTTGCAGAACATAGCAGCTCTGTTGTAAAACAGTGTGTTGGATCTTTTTACAGAAAGGGAGAAACGTAACTGGGTGGCCTGTGTAACCTTCTTTGTAGTGTTTGCAAACTTGGGGTGTGGTCTTAAATCAGTGGTACTTTTCTGTAGCTATAGCCATCCCTTTTGTGTTCTCCGGGCTGTTTTCTTAGTAAAAGGATGAAGGCATTTTTCTGGTTGGGAGACTGCACTAATTACATTTGCCCTTAGAGTCTGATAGAAGTCAAATGATTAACAGGTTCTGCTTTATTCTCCTCTTCTTTACCATCCACTTCACCTTTAGGAAACTGGCAGGATGCACTCTCTTCATCACAGGTGCAAGCCGGGGCATTGGCAAGGCCATTGCTTTGAAAGCTGCCAAGGATGGTGCCAACATTGTGATAGCTGCCAAGACAGCTGAGCCCCATCCTACTCTTCCAGGGACTATCTACACTGCTGCAGAAGAAAGTAAGTTGTAACAAATGCAGGTGCTGAGCTGGGTGTATACCCTTGCTTAATTACTGCACCTGAGTGGAAAAATGCATAGACTCTTAGTTCCAGTTCACCTTTACTAAAATAAGCTTAGTGCTTCTCTTGCCTCCCAGGAATGCTGTAATGTTTCTATAATGAAGATGGATGTGTGTATATAAATGTAAAAGTGCTATGCTATTGAGATGTATAAAATAAACATTAGATTTGGTTTTGCCTTCCCTGTTCCTCATACGACGTGTTAAAAGGTCACAATTTGAGAGTGTGATTTTCAGTGCTGTCTTGAAGCGCATCATTGCCTGAGAGATTCTCAGAAGGTTCATATTAATTGTCCCATCTGAGAGCAAATTTTTGAATGTTTAATTTTTTAATTGTGCAGTTGAAGCAGCTGGAGGAAAGGCTTTGCCGTGCATTGTTAATGTGAGGGAAGAACAGCAAATCATTAATGCCGTGGAGAAAGCTGTGAAGACTTTTGGAGGTAAGTTAAGGCATGAAGGAAGGCAGGCATTAACAGGCAGATTGTTCAAAGAGAAAACAGAACCGCCTGCCTTACTCATGTCTTTTTTTCTTTAAATGCTAATGTGAAATGGCTTACTTTAAAACCAGGGATTGATATTTTGGTGAATAATGCAAGCGCCATCTCTTTGACGGGCACTTTGGAAACAGCAACAAAGAAGGTCAATCTTATGATGGATGTCAACGTACGAGGAACCTATCTTACGTAAGTGCTGAGAGAAGGAAGCAAAGCAATTGTAACAGAATGTATGATGATATTTCAGTTTTTCTGAGAAATTCTGTAGCTGTCTTGCTGCCCTAAAATTTGAGATATTCTGCATGTGCTCACATGAAATTGCTCAGTTACTGGTCAACTGATTTGAATTAATATTTCCAAGAATTATTTGCTAGTTGGAGTAAACAGAAACCTTATTACTGCAGCCATTAGATGTTCACAAGCCCCTCCGTGTATGTAGGAAGAAAAAAGTCATTTGTTTCAAATAAAGCTCCAGGTTGGCTTTGTTAGATGTTGATGCTCTTCCATTTCAAGCAAAATGACTGCATTTTTGCATACATCAGGTCAATATCTTACTTGTCAGTTTTCTTCTCATAAGCTTCTTTCTCATCTTTAGAAACATTGTATAACTCACCATACTTAAAAGAGAAATGTTAAAGATGTAACTTAATGATCCAAAGTGTTCTCCACCTACTTTCGGCTTGTCAATTCTATTATTTATTTAAATGAACATACCAAGATTTGATTTCACAATTCCCAAGTTATTTTGCACATTTTTGGAGATGGATTTAGCAGGTTGAATCATTTACATTTACAGGATGTCATTTAAAGCACCCTCTTAAAATGAAGACTTTGATTTTCACAGGGTTTATAAAAAAGCCCATAGGATGATGGAGATTCTCTAAATTCAGATGTTGATTGGTGTGATCAGAAAGTTTTGTATTAAAGTATTACCATAGAATTATATAATAGTTTGGGTTAGAAGGCACCTTTAAAGGTCATCTAGTCCAGTCCTCCAATCAAGAATAGATTGATTGTAATTCTCCTTTGTGCAGATCAGTCTGGTTGCTAGCTCTTTATAAATTGCTGAATGGATTCAGCTGTATTGCTGTGGCAAGTTCTGTCTTGCCCAATAGCAGCAGTGATTCTCTTAATGTTACATCTAGCTATTCCAAATTAATGGGGAATTCTTAAAGTGTGTTTTTAGTCCTATTCTTCCTTGAAAAGATTAAAAATCAGGTTCTGTGTGCTGCAAGTGGAAGAGCATAAGAAAAATCAATGCCTTTCAAGGGAATGGTCTTTGTCATTGCTTTTGTAATTCTCAGTCGAGAAAATCTAGTAAAGCATTTTTGTCCTTTCTTCTCCTCGTTTTTTTATGTTGATTCTGACTGTAATTTGTAGAGACCTACTTTCAGTTTAATGTTCAGAAAATTACAATAGCTTAAAAAAAAAGTTGTGGAATTTTGCCTGGGTAGAGGCAGTGCTAGGGAAGATGCCCCAGCTTACAGTGTATACCTGTTGACATAGAATCATGGAATTGTTAAATCATGGAATGGATTGGGCTAGAAGAGAGCTTAAAACATTGTCTGCTTCCAAGGGCTGGAAGACACCTTAAAACATTGTCTGCTTCCAAGGGCTGGAAGACACCTTAAAACATTGTCTGCTTCCAAGCCCCACCATGAGTGGAGACATCACCCACAGACCAGGTTGCTCAGAGCCCATTCAGCCTGGCCTTGAACACTTCAATGGGTGGGGAATCTACAATTCCTTAAGCAACCTGTTCCAGTGCTTTGCCACTTCTCAGAGTATTCTTCCTAATTCTTCCTAAGAATTTCTTCCTAATATCTAATCTCAACTCACCTTCTTTCAATTTGAAGCCATCCTACCTTGTTCTCTCACTCCATGCCCTTTTGCAAAGTTCCTCTCCCACCTTCTTGTAGCCCCTTTAGGTACTGGGAGGCTGCAGTAAGGTGACTCAAGAGCTTGCTCTTCTCCAGGCAGAATAACTCTCAGCCTGTCCTTGCAGGAGAGCTGTTCAATCCCTCTAATCAACTTGGTGGCCTCCTCTGGAGTTATCACAAAAGTCCAATGTCCTTCCTCTGCTGGGACCCCAGAGCTGGATGCAGTGTTCCAGGTGGGTCTCACCAGAGCAGAGCAGAGGAACAGAATCCCCTCCCTCCCCTGCTGCCCACGCTGCTTTGGATGCAGCCCAGGACACGTTTGGCTTTCTGGGCTGGGAGTGCTCATGGCAGGGTCGTGTCCAGCCTCTCATCCACAAGAATCCCCAAATCCTTCTCGGCAGGGCTGCTCTCGATCCATTCATTTTGCCGCCTGTGTTGATATTGGGGGTGTCCTGACCCACATGCAGCACCTTGTTCTTGGTCTTGTTAAACCTCATGAGATTCCCATGGGGTGACTTCTCAAACTTATCCAGGTCCCTCTGGATGGCATCCTGACCTTCAGGTGTGTCAACAGCACCACTCAGTTGGGGATCATCTGCAAATTTGCTGAGGGTGCACTTGATCTCTTCATCTGTGTCGTTGATGGAGACATGGAATAACACTGGTCCCAATACCAACCCGTGAGGGACACCAGTTGTCGCTGATGTCCATCAGGACTCTGAGCCATTGACCACTACCTTCTGGATGCCACTGTCCAACCAATTAATTGTCCACTAAACAGTCTGCCCATCAAATCTTCTCTCCCCAAGTTAGATAAAAGGATGTTACGAGGAACCTTCTCTAAAGCTATACAGACTAAATGACACCTGTAGTGCTACCCTTGTCTGCTGGTGTAGTCCTTCTATCATAGAAAGCCTTTTGATTGATCAGGGAGGACTTGGCCTTGGTGAAGACCTTCTGACTGTCCCAATGACCTCCCTGTCCTAGGATCATCTCCTGATTCTAGGAGGATCTATTCCATGATCTTCTCAGGCATGGAGGTGAGGCTGACAGGTTGGTAGTTCCTGGGGTTCTCCTGTCCACCCTTTTTAAACATTGGTACATTTCTCTTTTTCCAGACACCTGGGTCTTCACCTGATTCCACAATTTTTCAAATATGGCAAGTGGCTTGGCAACTACGTCAGCCTATTCCCTCAAGATCTGCCAGTTCTGTTCTGCTGCCTTGTTTCTAAAGGCAGCGTTGCAAGGGTTCCTATTGACCAACTCCTTGAAGAACTGGAGTTTTGCTCTTCTGAAGCCCAGGGCCCTGACTTTGCTCTTTGCCTGACCCATTTCTCTCCAAACTGTGAACTCCACCAGTGTGTGATCACTGCAGCCCAGGCTGTCTCCCATCATGGGGTCCCCAGTTAGTTCATTTATGTTTGTGACCATCAGGTCCAGTATGGCGTCCCTTCTGGTAGGGTTATTACCTGGGTTAAGGAGTTAGCTACATGCATTCCAGGAATCTCCTGGGTTGCCTACAGCTCGCTCTGCTACTTTTCCAGCAGGAACTGGGGTTGCTGAAGTCTCCCAGCAGGACAACAGCCTGCAAGTATGATCCTTCCTGTAGCTGGAGCAAGAAGGTCTCATCAATAGGCTACCCTTGGTCAGGGACCTGTGGTGACACCAACCACAAGGTTCCCTTTGTAGCCTCAGTCTCTGTTTCTTACCCACAGGCTTTTACCTGCTCATTGTTGTTCTTCAGTTCACAGGTTGTACTTCAGAGATGGCTCATGACACTCAATCCACCTGTTGATGTAGAGGGCAACCCCTCCATCTCTCCTTCCTCCCCTGTCCCTTCTGAACAGGCTGTAGCTGTCAATGGCTGCAGTCAAGTCATGGGATTTATCCCACCAAGTTTCAATAATGGCAGCTAAGTTTCTTGGTTCCTATGCATTAAGAAATTGAGGCATCTGTTAGTGAACCTGCCACTGAAAAGAGTTGAAACCCCAGGACAGTTAAGGAGGTAGTGAATTATTTACTTGACTATTATAGTGATTTTGCTATTGAAGGTGTTGAAGTTGTTCCCTTTGTGGCTGAGAGTATATGTGGGTCCTGTTGGAATATGTGAATAGTTGATCACTAGTGTGGTGATGTTTTTGCCCTGTGAAGCTTGATTAAAAATTCTCAAGCAGAGATCAAATATAAACATGTACCCTAGGGCTAGAAAGGAAGTCAAAAGACACTTTCTGTAAAGTAGAAGTTCCAATTTACAGAGATGTGTAAATTCAAAGTAGAATTCTCTTAGAAGAGAATAGGGTCTCAGTTTTCTTCGGAATATTTGTAATAGCATTCTGCTATGCAGTATTATTTTTCAACATGGTTTTAAAGAAGAAACAGGTATGGGATCAGAAGAGAATATTTTTAGGACTAAATAATGCTCTGCTGTTAATTTTGGTTCGTGCCTTAGAGTGTTTTGTCGCCTCTACCAGAACTATTACAAGGAGATTATGGCTTCTGAGTGTCTGAAAAATTAGCTTTAGTCAAAGCTGACGCACTGGTTGGAGAATGTGGTCCAGTTCTCAGGAATGAATACTAGGCCTGAGATAAGTGATCTGTGACAGATTTTTTTTTGTTCTTTACATCAGTTAAATACTTGATATGAGAAGAGGCTTTGTCTTGGGCTGTTGTGAAAATACTGGTCTACTAATATTGTTCTTACTGTAATTATAGGTGTTCCATAAAATAAGAGGTGACTGATACGTCTGAATCTATCTTTCAGGTCTAAAGCATGCCTTCCCTACTTGAGGAAGAGTAAGAACCCACATATTCTGAACCTTAGCCCACCTATGAATCTGAATCCCATGTGGTTCAAAAATCATTGTGGTGAGTAGCATTCAGAGCCTTCATTGCTATTTTGTGAGAAACATGTAAGTACCTGGTGAAGTGTACAGTAGAGCCAGTGCAGAATGCCAGGTCTTGTATCTTTAGCACTACATACAGACTGGAACTAATGGTTCCTCAAAGCATTTTTTACCTGACCTACAAGAAATTGTTTTGTGGGAAAATGTAGGACAGGTTTCAAGGCATCATCCATCCTTTTTGTTTTCAAAACCAACAGGGTAACTCTGTGCTTTTCCATGGGAATTGTTAGGGTTGCATATTTTCTGCTCCAAATAGAGACTGAAACCCAACATTTTTTTCTTACTGATTCAGCTTCATGGTTTTTTTACTATTGATAAAGCTCAGTGTTGTCTTTTAATACGGAAATTATTTTGAGGTGAAAAAAGACCCCTATGTTATCTTGAAGTTAGTGTTGCTCATTTTAAAACTGTAGCAGAAAGTTTCCATTTTGGACACTTATCATGTTAAACTCCAGCAAGATCCAGTTCCTTCCCCAAAAAAGCTTCCTTTCTCAAAGTAGATAGGTAACAAGGATATAGAACTCCTGTCCCCCACTTCTTTTTTGTCTATGGGATACTAGTTTGGTCCTTAACAGCTACTATGCCTTGGGCATCTTAAAAAAACCTGATCACTCTTGTCAGTGTGTGGTGTATAAAAAGCATGACAAAATCAACATGCAGCTACGCTTCAGCTTTCTTTTTGGCAGAACATGTGTAGCTTTCATTTTGTTTGCAATGAAAAGACAGACTACAGCTTGTATCTGATGGAGGTGGCAGGTAGAAGGGAGAGATTTTGACTCTAGGAAAGTACTGTTTTTTCTGAAAGCCCTGTGTTTTCTGTGTGAACCAATTATCTGTTTTATCTTCCTTTCATAATTAAAATTAGATTTTACATAGACTGTAAACTTACTTGTTTTTTCACTTCTTATCTTAGCTTATACCATTTCTAAATATGGGATGTCCATGTGTGTCTTGGGAATGGCAGAAGAATTTAGAGGAGAAGTTGCTGTCAATGCTTTATGGCCTAAAACAGGTAATTATTTTTTGTTAATATTACTGAAATACTGACTTTCTGTATTTTGTCTGCTAAAGCTTGTTTTATTTGACACTGAATATACTTCAGACTTCTTCTGGAATAGATTCAAGTGACTGAGCAGTTTTTTTATATGTTATTTTTTCATCCTGCATGGGTTCTGGTTTTCATTGCTAGTTCTCACTAGACTGTTGCCTCTTTGATCTAAACTTGTCTTCAGCTAGTTTGAAATCACATGGTTGAAGCACGTGTATACTGTTTGGCTTGCCTCTGCTTTTTCTCATGCCAGTGAGAAACACACAGTGTTTTGGTTTGGACAGAATCACAAAAATAATTGTGTGCTTTAATGAGTGGGTATTGAACATCTGTGTATGTAGTCCTATTTAGAATTCCTTGCTAGTTAAACTGTGAGAGCTTACTGACAAGATAGATACCTCTGTACATGTGGAAATAATTTTTAAAGGACCTATTCGTAGAAGTTTTGGCACAGTGCAGTTCTGTGAAGAGTTGTTCACCGAACCATCTGATGGCAAATTACAAGGAATTAAGGAACTCTGGAAGAAAAATAGCTCAATGCTCCCCTGTTGTATTAGCTTCAATTTGCTTTGTGTGGGTCAGTGAGGATAAGGGCTGCTGTTTGAGGTTTGGCCAGCTGTTTGCCAAGGACGCCAGTCTCTTTTCCCCAAATATGTCTATGGGCAGAAATGATACTGGGTGTTAAAATCTATACCAGACAGAGGGTCATCCTGCCCTTTAGTGGTGTAAGCCCAGTCACTGTGTTAGAAAACATTACAACAGTGTTTATTTCCTTAACAAGTGCAAGGAAGGAAGAAGGAAGAGGAGATAAAAATATGAACCAAGATCCCCTTCTGAGGATGGTGCTCCAGTTTAAGAAGTGTGTGTACATAGACACTTTTCAATGTTTTTCTGTTAGGAATTGCAGGCCCCTTTTAACCTTTAGTGGGAACTGGAACTCTCTGATCTACTTTCTCTAAAGTGAGAAATGTGAGGAAAACTTAACTATTTCAGACAAAATCAGCCAAATTTCTCAGCTTGAATACGGTAGGTAATCATCACTTGAACTGTTGGGTTCGTGTGTCTGACAGACTTGGTCTTTTTTCATTGGTCTGGATGCTTGCATCTTAAATGCTTCCAGTAAATGGATGCCTCATAGTTCTGCTCACTCTGTGAGTTCTACCCACAGAAATATTTTGGTAAGGGATTGACTTTTAAAGTTATAATTGCATCGTTCATGATAATTATATCATCACAAAACCTGTATGATTTTGAAGACAATAAGGTCTTTATCTGTAATGTACTGGAGGCAACTACATGCATAACTAAAGAATATGGATTGCCTTGTGGTGGAGTCAAAGTTCACCTTTCAGGTTTCAAGTGTGGGTTGTATTTTTTTATTTCTGAAGCAGTTAAAAGAAATGTGCACTTGTTTCCACATACTTGTTTCTTGAGTGCCCCAGGAAAACCTCAAAAAATTTTCAATGAAGATTTCCCAGTATCTATGTTGTCTGGAATAGAACCATGAAACCTGATTCTTGGTCTTTAGCTCCCTAGATCCTCCTCATCCCCTCTGTCTTGTATTTAAAATGGCACTGCTAAATGGGTTTTATATCTTCTCAGAAGATATAATCCAGTAGGTGGGAGTAACTTGGTTTCTCATTAACAGAGGTGACCTTTTACCTACCATTGTGTGGTTTTTGGTCATTGACTGATTTAACAATGTATATTGCCTATGAGAGTTAGGGATAGCAAAGGAATTAATTCAGAGTGTCTCATTCAGATAGGGAGATGGTATGAAACTGCAGACAACAAGTTTGACTTGTTTTTTCATGAAAAGGGTGTTACAAGATTACCTGTGTCTTGTAAGTGCACATATTCATATGCTGCATAGACACATGTGGATCCTCCACAGCTTTCTTATTCTGAATATGCTGGAAAAAAACATCCACTACTATTGTGGAAATGAGTCAGTGGCTTTATGGGTCCTGTTAAAAGCTAAAGAATTGCTTTCTGCGGAGACCAGCTGGTTATACTAGGTATTTATTTTGCAACGTGGCTGTTTTCCCCCACCCATCTGAATAATTTGACGTCTTTTTTTTCATGGCAAGGGAAAAATGAACCAGTGAGAATTTCTCCACCCTCTTTTTCAGAGGGGCAGCTATCTTTTTAAGCAGAAGTTATATCAAGTCTTACGTTGCATAGTTGAATACATTATTTCTTTCTAGTTTTGTCTTAGACTGCAGCACTCCAAGAATCAGTAGTAGTACCTGTGTCTCAGATGTGGTCTGGTATTAAAGAATGTCTGTGATGGTATTAATAAAACTTCTATAAAATCTGACATTCTTAATGTGGGGAAGTGAGAAACTCAAACCAAATACAGTTATATCTTTCTCTTGAGCATTACATTTCCACTATGTCCTTGGTAACATAGCCATACCTACTACTGGTAAGAGGGGAGCACTCTGGGAGCTGCTACTGGTTACAGAGTGCAGCTAATACTTGTTCCCTACAGGATCATGCAGAACATGAGGCTTGGAAGTGCAGGAAGATTCAATTTACAGATGAAAACAGTATATATTCTAATAAATGCTTTTTAAAATAAAGATTTCTCTATGTAAGATGCTGCAAAGAAATAAAAAAGTCATTTAGCTTTTTATAAAATCAAAGATATACAAGCGAGCTTTTTATTTGCAGAAGATCATGCCTGCTCATTCAATGATGCCTCCATGAAAAGTGATGTGACATCAAGTATAAAAGAAGATCATAATGTGTGAATTCTCCAGTACAAAAAAAATGTGCTTTTGGAGGGTTTATCTTCCAAAAGTGAGAAAATCAACTTCTTTATTGTGATCATCCAGAGAGGCACTGTTACAGACTTCTAGGGTATCTAAAATACAGTTGCAAAATTCCTAAATTAAAAGCCCACTATCATCTCATACAAATAGGTTTACCCTAAGTGTTAGTATGGATGCCAGGATCAGTTCAGTAATCTGATTCTTTAAACACATGAAGGTATGTTGGTAATAAGATGCCAGAGTTCTCCATTTATCTAAAAGTGAAAGAGGACATCTGACAAAAGGGCAAGGGCAATCTCATCACAAAGAGTGCAGAGGAATTATAGAGGCGTCCTGGGACAGAACTGGAAATCTATTGATGTGCATTAGAGGCAAACCTGCATCTCTTTATATGAAATGAATGTAATAATGTGCAGCCAGACTACAAGGCAGTAGTGTTTGAAACCTTTTTGCTTTAATCTATGAAGATAGGGTGACTGTGCTCAGAAGAATAATAGTTAACAGTAACAGAGAAGCGACAGACCTGTGGGCCCAGAAAAGTGAGCAGCTTAATGAAGCCTCAGAATAAATATATTTAAGTCAACAGAACTCGATAAATTTCATCATAGTATTTGACAGAACTCTTCTCTGCACTGTTGGTAGTTATTCAAAAAAAACAAAAACCTTTCAGGGCAGATACCACTTCAGAAGACCAAAAAAAGGCAAATTTATTGACTCTCTTAAAGATGAGAAAAAGACCTAGGCAGACCTGCATGTATGTACAGTATATCTATTTGTCACTTTTTATTTAGACATGTATTTGTAGCTGTTGAGTTGATTTGAAAAAAAAAAAGAAGCTGAGGTTGCTTAATGGTAAAAGAAACCTAGAAGTTAATTCTCATCATAGAAGACTAATGTAATGAAGTCAACAGGGAAATCTACATACTTTTGCACTCTCCTAGAAAACACTTGGACAGGAGGTCTCAGGCCAGTGCTGAAGACTTCTGTCCTTTTTTGCAGTACATACTTTGAAAGGTGAATGAGTGATCCAGCTCAGATACATGTGTCGTGCACAGTGCCTTTTTTTTTTTTTTTGCTATTTAAGGAATATTTGGATCATTTCTGTATCAAAATTGCTGTTACTTTGTGTGGAATGGAAGCACTGAAAGGAAGACAAAAATTTGGTTTATCCTCCTGCTTCCTTGATGTTCTGGCCTGATATGTAGGAAAGGATTTGTGAATCTGTCTCAAAACTTGGGGCAGAGTGTTGAGTTTTAAAAAGCAGATGGGAAAAACTAATGAAGCAGAACATATGAGGGAAAAACAGTAAGATGGCAAATGTCAAAAGCTGCAACCAGACAGCCTTTCCATGGAATAGGATGAAAAAAATGGAATGGATACCTCAGCCTGGCAGAGCAAATCACAGACTTAGACAGAAACATGCCACAATATTAATAGCTCCCATAGGACAAACATAAAGAAGACTAGTGGAATGGCACAGAAGTAATAGAATTGCTTAATAAAAGAATCAGAACCCTAGGAGATGTGGATTTTATTCTTTGGTCTAACACAGCCTTTCTGTGAAATACTGAACAAATAATGTGAGGTTTTGTTACTTGGTTTCTCATTAACTTAGGAGAAACACCTTAGTAGCTTATGGGAGTTATCAAAAGACTAAAATTAAGCATCAAGACTTTCAGTGTGATAATCATCAAAGCTAATTCCTCTTTATAACTGATGTGTCATAGATTAACTTTGAGGAAAACTGTTGTCCTCTTAGTTTTTCATGTCCTGAACAACTGGTAGAAAACTGGTGGGCTGATAAATACATAGAGGGATGTGAATGTCATAAAATATTCTGGCCTTTTGGATTCCTATGATAGTTTATGAATTTTTACTGTTGCTTTTAAAGAATTATTTGTTGGTTGGTAGTATTTCACAGCTTCTGTCTTCCTAGAGTTTCCTTTTGTCTGAAAGGAAAATAAAATTTGTTTATTTGTGAAAGAAGTCAGAATTCCATGTCATCAGTGTTAAAGCTTTGTTTTCTTACCCTCCAAACCTTCTAGCCATACATACAGCTGCTATGGATATGCTGGGAGGAGCTGGAATAGAAAAACAGTGCAGGAAAACGGACATCCTGGCAGATGCTGCATATTGCATTTTGACAAAACCAAAAACTTTCACTGGGAACTTCATTATTGATGAAGTTCTGCTGAGAGAAGAAGGAGTTAAGGATTTTGATGTTTATGCAATTGCACCAGGTAAAAGAGATCTTTAAAGGTGAGAAGTAAGTTCAAGAAGGAGGGAAGCATATATGGAGAATATTAATACAGTTTTATTTCCCAGGGTTCTTAAATTAGTTTATAAAAAATGTTGCTTTGCCTCAGCTTTGAAACTATGCCTTACTGGAAAGTCTATATGCATCCACTGAGAGTTTAATAATTAAATGCCTATTAAATTAAATCAAGAAATTCTTTAATGAAAAGAAAACCTACCTGCACTGTAGATGTATATATTAATATTTAATAGCTCATGAGATAGATTTCTATGTTTTTCTTCTGTGATATTCTTCATTGCAACCTTAGAAGCCTCCTAGGTTAGATTTTAAATGAACAAAACTCTAAACATGTTATTTCATGCTTTGTTTTTCCTTTAAATTTACTTATAAACTGATATACAGTACTACTTGACTGTAGTTTCCGATAAAATAGATTCCTACTGTGCAAATCCAATTTACTTGGATTTATTATTACATTTTCCTTCCTCTTAGGTCACCCTCTGATACCTGACTTCTTCTTAGATGTTGAAATTGACGCTACAGCTATGAAGCAAGAAGGATATGGTAGGGAAAGCGCTGTGTGTACAAGTCCATAATTTCCATAATTAATTTCATTTCACAATAATGAATGCTCTCTATTTTTCTTTTTTCCCCTATGAATTTGGACTCCACTCAAGCTTTTTTTAGCAAAAACCCTTTTCTCATTTGGAGGGTGAGATTTATGGAAGTAACTGTGTAGTTAAAACTGGGAAGAAAATCATACCTCTTGCAAGACTTTCATGGTGTAAAGTCAGTGCATTGTTTTGAAAAATTCTTTTTTAATCATCTGAATTGTGGTAGTAGGGATGTCACAGGTAAGTATTGGTGGAAAAAGAAATAGACTGCAAACAGCATATTTTGCAGGAATTTCTCCTTTGCTTTGCTCATTTATACAAAAGAATATGACATAAAACCTCCACGGTTTCTTACATGAAACGTGCACAATTGACACAATTAAAATAACTCTTGGATGAAATGTAGAAATTTTTTTAGAAAAGCTTTGCTTTTTCAGAATTGTTGTATGTCAAGTGGAAGGGAAACTAAGAATGCTGAACTGGTTTTATAGAGTGTCAAAATAGGGATAAGGCCAGGGCAGAGGAGACAAATTTGGAAGTGTTCCTTTCTGGTGGAAATACTCCTTGAGCAGTCACACTAGGACTGTTCTGCCAGGGACAGATGGTGTTAGTTCCTTGGGGTCCCAGTGCAGGTTATTTTGTAGGCACTCACGGAACAGACCTAAGTATTTTTTGATACTGAAGACACCTGAGAGACTTTCAACAGCATTGTAAGGGGCTGCTCAACTTGATTGGCTTTGTAAGTTGCAAAAGCTTTCCTTTATTGTTAAATGTGCAGGTTCACTGTGGTGAAGTAAACCACTGATCAAAGCAGTAAATTGATTTCCAACTTAGAAGCTGTTGCAGAAGAATTTATGAAAATACCCATGTTCTTTACAAGATAGACAAGACAGAAGTATTTTGGAATGAAAGTGATGGCTGTTAAAGACACTGATTTTTTCTTCTTAATGTTGTCAGGAGTAGTGTATGGATAACATTAGAAAACTGTTGTGTGAGCATCTGTAATGAACTGTAAACAGTCAGAATTAGAATTTTGCTGTGGTTTTATTTTCACATTTCTTTTGATCTATCAGGAATTGAAATTTATAGCAGAATTACCTTTAGCGATGTTCACCTATTCAGATTCCTGGGTGGATAAAGCATTCTTTATTAGTATTAATACTGAAATGGTAAAATAATAATTTTCCCTACTATGAAGCTTAAATCTTTTCAGGTGGAGTACTCTGCTTGTGTTTCTATATTAATTTTTAAAGTGATTTGCATTTGAAAGAGAAAAGTAATTTTTCTCATAGGTGCTGCCCAAGAGAAGAAGAAATTCAGCGGATCCCAGCAGGAAGGAGCAGATGGAGCCAAGGTTAAGACAGAATCTGCTGCAGCCACGCCATCGGGTCCTGTTGCAGAGACGTTCCGAGTTATTCAAGGGGCAGTGACTGAAGAGTATGTGAGAAGTACTCAGGGTGTCTTTCAGTTTGAGCTGTCCGGTAAGCCCCTCACTTGTTCAGCCTTGCCTGGCGAAAGGCACCGGGTGTTTTCGAACAGAAACGCTTTGGAAGCTGGTCCCGAAGCAGACCAGCTCCTCTTCCGTTCCGTGCGACGCTCCTGCTCCGGGCCCCCTTGAGCAGGCGCCGGGAGCTGCTGCCCCTCGTGCCGCACGCGGAGCCTCTGTCCCGGCGCTGCCGCCGCGCGCGGGGCCGGTGTGGCCACGGACAGGGCGCTCTCGGGGCCACGGGAGAAGCGCCAGCTGCCACCAGCTCTGTGAGCCAAGCGCAGCCTCTGGGCTCTCCTGCCCACGGCCCCAGCACGGGGTGCTTGGGGCGTCGCGGGGGACAAGAGGCGACTCCTTGCAGGGCATCGGCCAGCGTGCGGACTGCCACGGAACCGCTGGAAACGCGCACGGCCGCGGCCGTCTGGCGGGGGCAACAGAGAGGGAGGGCACGGCACCCTTTGCTGCCTTCTCACCTCGCTTCACTCTCTGCCCAGGTGATGGTGGAGGCACTTGGTACATTGACCTGAAGAACAAGGGTGGGAGCGCTGGCTTCGGAAAGCCTCCCGTGACAGCTGATGTGGTTATGAGCATGTCGAGTGCCGACTTTGTGAAGATGTTCACAGGTGAGGGCAAAGGCCTTTGTCGAGGGACGCAGGTACCCGGGCCCAGAAAAGCCTCTGCTGCCGGGGGATCAGAGATCTCGCTCTGTGATCCGGGACTGGAGGAGCTTTCAGCTTTTCGTGGCTCAAGGGAAAGTGCAGGCGAGAACTGCTTGGATTTTTCTGCACTCCTGTGTCCTGTGAACAGGAAGAGTGCAAAAGATTACACTGCTTTTATTAACCAGGTACTGACAGTACAGCAGCCAGTGTATGTTCAGAAAGAATCCAGTCAGTGTGCTGCACTTGTGCTCTGCACATGTCTGAGCAGTGTTTCCTAAATGTGCACTGCTTTTACCAGGAGGACTTGGTTTGGTTTCTAAACCAAATGCTAAGGTTTCACTGTGGTGGCATTATGTTTTCCTGTGCAGAAGCTTTTTCCATTTCCTTTGATATTCTGATGGTTCTGTTTCTTCTTCTTAGGTAAATTAAAGCCAACTCTGGCCTTCATGACTGGAAAATTAAGGATTAAAGGAAACATGGCACTAGCAATGAAGCTTGAGAAGATGCTTTCACAGCTTAATTCTAAACTGTGAGGGGAAACCCATACTAGCACAACAGTGGCCTTTCATACATAACTGCAATGCTGTTTTAAATTTTTAGTCCTTGTTTTTCTGATGCAGTTTAAGAAATACTGATAAAATGTGAGATTTTTATAGAAGAAATAACTCAATCTCATTAAGAAGGTGTCCATGATTAAACTAATTCCTTCTCAGGAATGCACTTAGGTTCTAGGTGTTTTCTTTATTTCTGCTCCTCTGGATCAATGTAGGACATCTTAAGTGAGTTTTTTCCCATGTAGTTGATTGTGCACATACCCCATGGAAAAGGTGGCTAGAGCAAATGTCACCCTGCAGATCAGTGCTAGAAGCCCTATGCCAAATTTACTCAGCTGGCTTGGAAGTAGAAGTAATGTAGTCAGTTTAACAGAGCTTTAATTACACCTGGTAAATTATTATCTCAAATTTTTCTTTCCTTTCATGTGTTTATTACCTACATGTGTTCTCAAACCTCTATACTGCACTGAGTTAGGCTGCACAGCCATACTGAGTGATAAGCAGATTTTCTTCTTACGCAAAGGTACACTCGCACACATGCATGCTCATGTGCTCTCTCTCTTTCCCTCCCCCCCTACATCCCTGCAGCCAGTCGTTTCCCCTTGCTTCCATTTGGCTGGTGAAGATTTAAGCTCACTGGTAAAATGATGCGTGCCTCTACTTTTTAAGTGCCCAAGTGCACACATGGGCTGCCACTTCATGTGACAGCATCTGCAAAGCCAGATGGACCAACCTCTTAAAATGTTTATTCATGGCAGCCAAAAGAACTGCCCAGAATCTGGATCATGCACTCTTCTGAGCAAGCTGGGAAGGTTGCAAGACTTAGGATTTATTTCTTAATTAATTTAGAAGCTCAAAAGTTTAGAACTTTTTAAAGCCTGTGCTTGTTTAAAATTGCTTATGACCTGCATTGAGAAGGTCACATCTGTATTGCTTTCATCACAGTTCACAGAATCACAGAATGGGTCAGTTTGGAAGGGACCACATTGGGTCATCTGGTCCAGCCTCCCTGCTCAAGAGGCGTTGTCCTAAAGCACATTGCACAGAATTCAGTCCAGATGGTTCTTGAATATCTCCAGTGAGGGAGACTCCATAACCTGTTTGGGCAGCCTGTTCCAGCGTGCAGTCAATCACACAGTAAAAAAGTTCTTCCTCATATTTGAGTGGAAATTCCTGTTCATCAGTTTTGCCCATTGGCTCTTGGCCTGTTGCTTGGTATCACTGAGAAGAGCCTGGATCCATGCTCTTGGCACCCTCCCTTCAGATACTTGCAGATATTGATGAGGTAAGGCAGTTGAATTCTGGTATAAAACTAATTCACCTCTGCCCTGCAGTCTCTGGAATCTTGAAAAACAGTAAGATAGGTTCCTTTCTCATCAGGCACAAGGGGCTGGGGGTGCTGAAGGAGGGAGAGAGAGGAGGTAGCTTATGCCATGTTGGTCATTGTGGTAGCACAGCGAAGGGTGGCTCTAGCCAGGGGGCAGCGCCAGTGGGCTGTAGTGTGACCGCTCCCAGTCCAGCCCACCCGCTGGACTGCGGTCCGTGGCTGTGCTCAGCTGAGCCACCAGCACGGCCCTCAGCCTGAGGCTCCATGCGACCTGTGTGCCCTAACTACCTCTCAGTGGCGCCAGCCCCAGGGGCTGTGCCCAAAAGCTTCAGGCTCCACTGGGCAGCGTCTCCTCGCTACCCCCATCGTGGTGTGTGAGTTGATCACCACTTAGTCCCTGACTGCTGGACTGCTGACCCCAGATTACTGTCAGTCTGCTCAGACCTGGCAGCTGAAGGATAGCGGAAGTGCTGGCATGCACCAGGACATGGAAGCGAAGGCTGTACATGGGATGGGAGGGAAAGAAGATCCAGCACTGGAAACCAGAGTCCTCTGGAGGAGACCAAACATCTCAAGTGATGGTGATAATGCATACATACTGCTGGCTGCTGTTAAGAAGACCTGTGCTCTGCTCTCTGCACTGCAGAAACCCCACGGTCCTGGGGGGCAGGGGGGAGGACACCCCTCTGCTCTCCCAAATGCCCTTCCCTCCAATGGTGCAGTATCCACCCGGAGATAGCTCCTGACCCCGCAGCTACTCGCAGGAGAACGTGGAGCGCCCTTCTCCTTCAGGAACTACTCCTTTAATTTTGGCATTTTGCCCACGGGCCTTTTAATTTGCGCTGCCGCCGTGCCGCGTCGCGGCGACTCCTCCCCGGCTGGCCCGGCTGGCGCTGCGCTCAGCGCGCTCTGCCAGCGCCTCCCTCGGCCAGCTGCGCCTCGCTGGCAGCCCTCAGCCGGGGCTGACCCGCTGCACCCCGCGGAGCGGCGAGGAAATGCAGCCGTGCGGAAGGGGGTGGCGAGCAAGGTCCGAGTGAGCGCTGTCGGCTGGGCCCCGAGCGTCCCGGAGACACGGAGATGATCTTTCAGGCCAGCAATCGGCTCTGAGAACACCGTGTGTCCTCTATGGGACAATCCCAACATGCTTGCGGGTGTCTTTGGCCCTGTCCTTTGAGTAGGGTGTAATGTATGTGTTTACATGCTTCCTCTGACTCAGTTCCATCAACTCTCATGGGGAAATCTTCACTACCTGTCTCCCTCTGTTAGGAATATGTCTTTGGGGAATACTAGGTTTTGGCTGAATCTTCCTCTCAACTTGCCATTGAACATACTGTTTTCAGGAGGGAAGAAAAACTTCAGTTACTTAATTTCTTTTCTGAGAGACCTTTTTGTTTATGGTATAAACTTACATAAGCTCATTCAATTGTAAACATTTTTACTAATTTAAGAGACTTTACACCAGCCACAGTGAATGTATGGTACAGGCTTCCAGGTACTCTGGAGACAGTGGAAGTCTATTCAATTCCACTAGCTCTACAAGAGCCACTCCAGGGGTAGTACATGTGCTTTTAGTGACTCATGTTAGCCCCTCTACAATGATTGTGGCAGAGATTGTTCAGTGGCAGGAAAATAAGATATCAAGTGCCTGGCACAACACTTGTTTGTTCAGTATCAGGACTTTGAATTGAATTCTAGAAGATTGAAGGTCTTTTTAGAACTGGAATTTGCAAATGGCAATACATTTATTTTATCAATGTTTTAAACAGCCAAGCATCTGCCTTCAGAGCATCTTCTGGGGAACAGCTATTTCTATAGACAGCATTATTTGCTACCACTCACTCACAGTCTGCTTAGCACAGCAAGATCACATTTTCAGCTCACAAGGATGAAAATATTAATGACCTGTACTGCATATTTTAAAGTTTTCTATCTGTTACCAAAATAGGAAAAACAAGGCAGTTTCATGAATAAGCTACAGTAACTTACCTACTGGCACATTTAATTTACCAGGATTCATGGCAGTGTTTCTTTTTAGCATTTCTTTTTAGCAGTGGTATAGGCACAGGCAGGAGACTAGTTACCATATCAAGCATTTGCACCTGTTCCAACTTACAGAAACTCCCAAAACTACAGTCCTATTTAGTCAGAATTCCATTTATTTAATAAAGAATGTTTGAAATATAGCTTTACTCATTACTCAAATAACTCATCTCTATTCCTTTGCTTGTGGTCTTATATTGGTTTCACATTTTGCACCAGCATTAGCACTGTGTGTGGTCTAAGATTGCCTTTTTTCCCTCTTTTGCCTGTACACCTACTCCAAGGTTTCCTGGAACAGTCCAGGATATTTGATTATCCTTATGTCAGTCCTCAGAATAGAGGAAGAATTAAAAACCTGCCAGCTCAAGTATTTTTTAAGCTATCTGATAGGAGATTGACTTTGATCTGGTTACGCATGATCTGGTTAATCACATCAAAGTCTAGCCAAATTAGTCCAGGTTTGTAGCATTTTCAGCTACTCCTCACTGTCTGTGACCACCAATGCTCTGCATGTGCATCCACAACAAGGCTCTCAGAAAGGGGAGTAACCTACTTCACACACAAGTGAGTGCATATTTTGCAGCCCTAAGGCACATCACATGGGGCAGAGGCAAAAATATGAGGAGGCTTAGAGAAGGCAGCACAAACCACCACTATGAAGTGCCCCTGCAGTGTTACTGAGGGCATTATGAGGACCTTTCCATGATGGAAAGTGTATTTGTGGGCTCAGAAAAGTCACCTGTGGAGTTGTGAGGATTGTCCATGAGATTATGTTCTGGGATCTTCTGATCTATACAGAGCAAATGAAACAAAAGACAGGCACTTAGAGATAGGGTTGACATTCTCATGTGCCAGGTCTGTACTCCATGATTTTTCTATTCAAGATCCCTACTCCTCCATGTTTAAGGTGACAGGCAAACTACAAACAGAAAAAAAACCCCCTCCATTGCCAGCTGAAGCATTCCTAGTCTCTTCCTGTGTTTTCCAAGCCACAAGGGTACCTGTAGCTCAGCTGTGCTGGTATAAAACTGTGTGGCCCTGTTATGAACCAGAATGGGAAATACAACCAGGGAAACAATGTCTTTTTTCTTCAAGTTAACCCATATGAATTCTGTAACTTTGTTAAAATAAAAAAACCCAAGAACAAAACCAAAATAAACCAACAAAAACTCAAACTACAAACCAAAAAAAACCAAAACCACAAATCCACAAAACACAGCAAAATCTAAACAAAACAGCAAAACCAAAACAATAGAGAAAGACAGTTATATTTTGTTCCATAACAGTAGGAAATAAATAATGGAAGCTGGATATGTAAATCTGGGCATACATGGATCTTTGTGCAGAACAGAAAGTATACTATGAATGTATATGCCTTCAACACTAACTCTGGTACATTATTTTAAGTTACTTCTTCAGTTTGTGGTTCTGATTTACCTGAAGTCGGCAAAATCTTTACAGCTAGTCATGTAAGAATTTGGACAAATCAAACTATCTGGGTAAAGCATTTCTGTCTGTAGGATGTCCTCTCTCCTAGAAACATCTCCTTACCACCTGCTGCCCTTGAGAATTTCCTTTGATGTTCAGTTGGGTGTGTTTCTCCCAAAGACCTCTAACCTGCAGCAGTGCCCCTGGTGCCTCACTGAACCATGCAGCCGACTCAGATACTGTGTTACACTGCGATGATTAGTGTCAAGCTCAGTTATTTTTGCCTCAGAAACAGCTGGCTTAATTGCACGTGTCCTCTGATTATTACTGTGCAAACAAAAATGTGGAATAGCAAATATCCTGAGTTAGGATAAGGACAGCTAAAACACAGAATTCTATCAGAATTCATTATCTAGTTAGGAACCACATTTTCCACTGCAAGGTATTTCATTATCAATTCTAAACAATTTTTGAATCCTTAAAAAAGTATTTCTATGATCTTGCTGCAATGGAAACATCTTTCTATGCATTCCGTAGTCTAAAATCTGAGTTGGTTGAAAGGAATTGATGATTGAGAGAAATTAAGTTCAATAGCAATGTATGAAAGCTTCAGAAAGTGACAGAAGGCTAAAGAGCTGTAAAATGGAAACTGTGGTCAACCTCATTAGAGGTTTTACTGTCATTCAAGCAGTTTTCCTCTAATGGCATGAATGCAGAATATGGGGTGTGGTGTGATATGGCATGGTAATGGTTATGGATATGGTGTGGCATGGTGTGGCATGGCATAGCATGGCACAGTATGGTGCAGTGTGGTGAGGTATGGAAAGACCATTCTGCTCACAAATGAAGTGCGCAAGACTATCTTTACATGAAATAGCTTCCCTTGCCAAATGAGACTGTGTGTTAGTAATTCACCTTTGATAAGGATTTTCTGTCTTCTCTAGGGAATTTTTAAATCAGTGTCTCTTTAAGGTCTGCTTCTCTGGGTTTTCTGTTTAAAGCATGACTTCAGTGCTTACAGGCAAGCCCCCCTTTTTCATATTCTTCTATCTAATAAGGTCATACTGTGCAAGTCAATGAAGTTATAAAACCTATGAGTCTCACCGCCAGCCTAGAAAAATGACGCACGTGTGGTGAGTGACAGTTGCTGTTTAAATTTTCTTTTTCTTTCGCCCCCCAAAGATCTTCGCAGTTGGCTTTGAGGAGGGAGCTGCTGCTCTGGAAGATGCGTGGCAGCTGGGGGAGGGCTGGAAACATTGGCTCGGTCGGTTAGAGCACGGTGCTAATAACGCTGAAGTTGTGCGCTCGATCAGCCGCGGCCCACTCCTTTAAGAGCTGGACTCGATGATCCTTGTGGATCCTTTCCAGCCCAGAATATCCCGTGACTCTGTGCAGATCCCCGAGGAGGGCACAGTGACTAGCTAGGCGATTCTGCCCTCGCTGAGGTACTTTAGGAAACCGGGAGCAGGAGGGGACGACGCAGAATTTGACCACACGGGGGTGCGTGTGAGTGGCAAGGATGCGGCCGCCGCCGGAGTATTTCGGGAAGCAGGAGACTCGCCGGTAAAACCCCACCGGGCAGGGGTTTCCGCTGACTTCACCGAGCAATCAGTGAAAATTATCACCATGTTGCCTATGTGTACTCTAGACAGCACGGACGCAATAACTTCATGCTTGAAAAGCAGTCACTTAAAAACACCATGTCAAACCTGGGGGATTTTTACCTACAACAGGAAGGTAAAAGATCACTTTTTATGACTTGGATAAAGTGGGGGGAAAAAAAAAAAAAAAAGAAAGAAGGCAGTGAAGAGAAACAAAGTGCACAGTTTAGGGATGCCAGTCCAAGACACACAGAAAATACCCTGAAGATCTTAAATTTCGCGTGTATTGCTGCAACAAGGAAATATTCCCTTAACAGCTAGCATAATGACGACAATGAAGCAGCAGGGAATTAATCTGCAGAAGAGATCCTTCTCGATTTCTTAATTAAAGCAGAAAGCAGATCGTGCCAATAGCCATGAAATTCTAAAGAAAAAAATCCTTAAGGCAGAGAATGTCAGTCTGGAGTAATAGCATCCTGCAAAAATATTAATTATTAAAACTCATCTAAGAATGAAGTGAAAGATATTTGAAACAGCTTGAAAATTAAGTAACATCTATCAGTTTTTGTTTTTTTTTTTTTGTGCTGTTTTCTTCTCAGACTGAGCTTAAATGAAGAAGAAATACATGTACTTTTTTTGGGGGGGGGGAGAACACAAGGTCATCTTGACCTATCTCACAGATAGAGTGTATTTCTAAACCCTTGATGTTTTTACCTGACCTTGAAGATAAGAGAAAAATCTCGGAAGGACCAAGCAGTAGAGAACTGTTTTTAAGTTATGAGAAAAGTTTAATCGTTCTTGACTTGAACACTTTTGAATCAGGTCAGGAGGCTTAAGCTGAAAATATTGCAACAATTCCAAGGAGAGAACATCAAAGTCTCTAGCTTTTTTCTTACTAATCAGTAGATAAAGGAAAGCCTTCCATTATTTAAAAAAAAACTAGTGGGAGACTTAATTATTATTAATTTGAAGCCAGGAGACAAGTCATACATTCAAGAGCTAAAGAGTATAACTTTGATAAAGCAGTGCTGAATATGTCAGACGTGTATTCTTTTTACATTCATTCAGCCTTTAGTGGCTGAAGCCAAGAGAAACTTTTAAGCAAGATATACTGATAAGTGTTTTGGCTTTCCCTCTCATTTTTATTAGACTAAACCCATGAAACCTGTAGGGAAAGAATCATACGAAACTATTTCATATTAAAAGATTGCATGGCATTTCTCAGGGATTGGTGTTGGGACCAGTGGTCTTTGAACATCCTTGTTGGTGCCACAGAGTGGGATCGTGTGTCCTCTCAGCAAGATTGCCAGTGACACCGAGCTGTGTGGTGCAGTCAGCACAGCTGGAGGAGGGGGATGCCTTCCAGAAGGACCTTGCCAGGTTTGAGAGGTAGGCTTATGCAAACCTCATGAAGCTGAACGAGGCCAAGTGCAAGGTGCTGCACCTGGGTCGGGGCAGTCCCAAAGGCAAACACAGGCTGGGTGGAGAATGAATTGAGAGCAGCCTGAGGAGAACAGCTTGGGGGTGTTGGTGGCTGAGAAGTTTGACATGACCCAACAGTTTGCATTTCAGTCCGGAGAGCAGGAAGTGTCCTGGGCTGCATCCAAAGCAGCGTGGCCAGCAGGGTGAGGGAGGGGATTCTGTCCCTCTGCTGTGCTCTGGTGAGACCCCATGTGCAGTGCAGCATCCATCTCTAGGGTTCTCAACAAAAGAAGGAGCTGCTGGAGTGAGTCCAGGCCACAACCCCTTCCATGGCAGGGGGCTGCACTAGCTTTAAAGTCTTTTCCAACATAAACCTTTCCATCATTCGGTGATGAAGATGATGATTTTCTGTTTTGACAGAGTAAATAAGGAAAGTCCAAGTTGTACAAGTTGCTGAAGACTACATCCATAGTGTCTAATCCTGCTAGCATTTAAGTGCATCTTTTCTTCCAGTGTTTCAAACATCTCACAGACACTCATAAAGCTGAGAGTTTCTGTTTTCAAGATTACGAGAAAAGAAACATTTTACCAATATGACAGAATTTTTTGGTTCATAGGAACTGTAGTAGGATAACCTGCTGTAAGACTTAGAAATTTGACAACTTTATACAGGTTTTCTAAATTCATTTATAGGACATTCTTTGGTTGCATTTTGAAAAAGCATTACCATTTGCCATTTCCTATGCAGATCTCTCAGGCTGTTTTGTAACAATATTGTAGTTCCATCAGGCAAATGGACTGTAAAAAATATGCTGCATAGCAGAATGCTTTTGATTTAAATGTATAGCAAGAAATTTCTGTGAAATAAAAACTGCATTAACAAAGCTGGCACTTGGCCACAATTGACTCCGTTGTGGTTGCTGCAACCTGTATCACCTGCAAGGTTATTTACTTATGGAAACTGTTGGAGCACAGCTTGTCCCACTGCTGTCCTCAGGAGCCTCTGGTACAGGTACAGAATATATAGCCTAATCTCAGCTTCACACTGCAGATCTTTTATGTCATTCCTACTTGTTATAAAAGAGTGACTCTTACAAGTGTTGTGCTGTAGCAAGTTGCTCTAATACTTAGAGAGAATTCCAGTTTCCTGCTTTAGCTCATCTGTTCCTCAGCCTCTTCATACGAAAGCATAACTATCAGCTCTGTCAGAGAAAAAAATCCAAGTGAGGGAGTGAAGGGATGAGGGAAGGCTAGCTCTCTTCAAAACATCCCACTAACATTTATAATTAGAGTCTACTTTTAAAAAAGCAACAGAACACCTCCTTTGTTTATATCTTCAAATGCACTGTCAATGTAATGCTATCAGAGTTGCTGCATCCTTACTCTTCAGGCACGTATGCAAGGAGGAGGGTACAGTGCTTTCCTCCCTCATTCCTTGGACAAAGGATTAAGACTATCTGACTTTTGTGTTAAAATTTAGAAAAGTAAGTTATAATAACACTAACTATGCATCCTAAACACAGAGAGATAGTGAGTATTTGGTTCAATAAAGGTTCTCTTTTTTGTTTTCTCCTGGATAACTTGCAAATCAAAGCTTCTAATTTATTAGAAATTGACAACAAAAATGCAGCAGTGTACCTTTCACAGCAGTTGAGAAGATAGGTACCAGAATACAGAATTAATTAGTCATTCCATGGGTTTAATAGATCTGAAGTATGTGTGAGAACCACAATTGGAATATGTGTTATGAAGAATAAAGGTTTGAAAATGAAGGTGTTATGAATCATTTACTTGAAAGTCAAATTAAAAGCTAGAACCAAAGAGAAACTTTATATATCATGTGCTGTTTCTTTTGCTAACAGCTTTTTTATTTCTGCAGTGATGGTATAGTAAGTTACAAGCTCTTAAGTGGAGATATTGAAAACAAAATATTTTCTGTGCAGCATTTCCAGCATCACAACCAGAGCTACCAAATTGCCTACCTAATTGCCACCTTAAAACTTTAGCTCATTTCCTTTAGAAAAGTAATTTGTGTTTTACAGTTAGCACACAATTTTAACCATGGGCTGGAAAAGTAGGAACAATGCCATTAATCTGTAAAATATCACATAGAAGAAATACTGCTGTATATTTTTTATCAGAAGTTTTTGAAACCTGACTGAGAACTACATTCTGGTTTCATTGACTATAGTCCTCCTGAAATCTAACTATAGGTAACACTATATGAAGAGTTACAAATAAAAAGCTAATGCTTCACCTGAGAGCTGAGCTACAGAACAGAAACTTGTAACTGAGTCCCAGTTAGTCCTTCTCTCTGCAGGTGTGCTTGGCCCCAATGAAGAAGATGAAAATGTAGTATCTTTGCACAATTTCATGTTATTTTTGGACTTCCATATGGTTTATTCCCCCTTGGTAAGTATGTTAATAGAAATGAATGTGGATTAGTTAGTCTATTTGCACTTTGCTAAAGGGTGAGAAAAGATAATTCAGATGTTAAAGGATTTTCAGTGCAAGAAAGGGTTGCTGAGTGGTGTGCAGTAAAGAAAGGACTTTGAAAAAGAATGCAGCAAAGACACTGCAGACTGTGCTTCTTTTTGGCAGTCACTACTATGAAACATGTTCCCAAGGAGAGATTTTTCTAAAAGAGGAAACTAACAAGGAGATTGCTCATGTCTGCCACACTGCTGCACTTCTGATGAAAAATAACATTAATGGTAGTTGGAGAGATTTATTGCCACACAGATCATGCATGAATCAAAGCATGACTCTGTCACATTTTCTTAAAAAACCCTACACACAATCTCATTGCAGTGTTTCAGAAAAGAAGGGAGCCCCTGAAGTAGCCCTTTAAGAGGCCTCTGGACAGGAGAGCGGCTTTTCCAATTGCTCCAAGAATGCCTGCCATGACTGAATGGATATCTTGTCTATAGCAGATTTGTTACTGCAGGTGTTCACAGACACTGGGGTTGAGGAGTCTCTCATAATCAGTCAGATCAATCTAATTTAAAACTACTGGCCTCCTGAACTTAGACAGATGTACTCTCATCAACCTTGCTTTTAGTGCAGAAAGAATTCTCTCCCTTTGTTGCCACATTGGCATGGGTCTGTGGCTGGAGACATGGGCACCTCCACATGTTCAGGTGGCAGCAGGATCTAGGAACTCTGCCATGAGCACCTGACTGAGCAAGCAAAAATGCGCAAGAGAAAGCAAAGAATAGGCACTGCTTGTAGAGGTATACAAATAGGTTGGTTTCCACTGAAACACCAACAATAGGTCATGAGAGTTTATGTAAAGACAAATTACACACATTCTGCTGAGGGGTAAAGGCAGCTGTCACCTTCAGGTGGATATTTCCAACAGCTGTTCTCAGCTACCTGCATTCAAACACTGATAATTTATTTTTGAATCTTCCTTGTGATCATTTCTCTCTAATAAAAAATAAATTATCTCAGCTTTCATACATGTTCAAATATTCAGTAACAACTGTAATTTCTGTTTCCTAAGCTTAGATTGTTGAGAGGATTCCTACATAGAGTTACCTCCCTCATGTCTTCTGTAAAGGGACTTTTACTTTCCTGCTTGCACAGCAACTGCTGAACCCCCACAGTTTACCTTCAATATACCGGGCCTTGTACTGCAGTAGTTGCACATTAGCTGATGTGACTTCTTTCCAACAGGGGTGCAAATTACTGCAGGCAATGTTTTAGCTTAACCACAGCTCCCTTATTTCGAAGCTGCTCACAGTCCATGTTCCATTTCACTTTCTGAATATTGCTGGGACTTTAGGTCCTTACCCTGCTAGGAATATAAATTAAAGGAATAGCGCATCTTTTGTTCAGGCAGTCAGCCTGCCCACGGAACCCACCACTTACTTCTGCGTGTTTCCTAAATGACAGATGCAGCCCTGTCTCACACAGCCTCTACAATTACCTAGGAAATTATCATACATGGATCATCTCTGTGTAGGGCATCTCTGTGAACCATGAAACATGGTCTCCTATACTGAAGCAATACACAGAGATAAGTATAGCACCGTTCAGCAACTTCACAATCTGCCTACTACTGCCTGTCTCTGTCTGTGTGCCAGTCACTTGAATTAATATCCAGTGGAAACAGACAAGTAAGGATTACGCTTCAGTCTATGACTGAGCAAGTTGCCACAAGCATCAAGTGGGCTGGAACTTTCCCATGTAGCTCTTAAATCCTTAAGCAGCAGAGGGAAGATCAATCCTTTACAATTCACCACTTGATACTAAGTCACTCACTAAATACAAATGTTCAGAGTAACTCAGAACAATTCCAAGTCAGTCATCTGTGAATGAGAATACTTGTGGCTAGAGGCTTAGCTCCTACAGTAACCCAGTCTTTGTCATTTTGGCTTTTCTCGTGTCTCCTTGTACTTCTGCAGATTTGCACTGACAATACCAGACTCCGTGTGCAAATAGCAGAGTGCAGGATCTTTCTACCTTTCCTCTCAAAATGCTGCTGCTAAGACTTTCATTTTACATGTCTTGGTTCAGCTGATACATTTTTTCAAAGCCTTATTACGCTATATGAAACTTCAAGGATCAGGTAATGATTAGATTATTGGAGTTTCCTGTTGCTTTTACGGCTTCAAATGGAACATTGTAAAAGGAAAACTCCTCTTTGCTAGCTACCAAATCATTCAGTCCTGTTAAGATCCAGTCCTGAAAGATGTTGAGAATTCCTCATTGAAAGTGAAACTCAAACTTGAGTGCAAGTGCACCGCAAACTTGAACAAGCCATCAAACTCAGTGAGGAGAAAGATAAACTTTTACTTGGCTCTGTGCATTATATATGTACATGTGTATTTGTGTTTGTCTTAAACTTGGTCTTCCAAATAATGAGAATGAGAATAAAAATACGTGCACAAGGAGAGGCTGCAGGATCAGTAAACTAGTTGGTTTGTTATAACGCACTTTTTCCCCAAGTGGAATCACTCCTTTGTAGCACTCCTGCAGATTCTGAGTATTAGATCTTTCTTATTTTTATGTATCAACATATGTCTTGTTCTTGCTCATGGTATAAAAATTAGGAGCAATACTCCATGATGAAAAGGCATCCTACGTAATCCTATTGTTGTATAAATCAACCAGTGACTCAATTAGTAACTGCATTCAGCAAAGTACAGGCCAGTATAGGATTTATCCCGACATTTGTCACTTCAACAAATAGCCTAATTTTATTCTGAGCACACAAAGCTGAGCAAATAAAGCTAATTACCTTAGTGAGGTAGGGCATCTGACATGGAAGGAAACTGTGCCTGTACCAGTTTCATTTTTTCCTAGAAGAAAGTGAGAACAAGTTACTGCAAAGAAAAACTTCCCCCTCCACACACACACAGACACATAATGCTGTGTGTGAAATGCCCACAGCCATTTGAAGCACCATGCAGCACAGTTGCAGAAGGTTAACAATGGTTTACCAGGAGTGGGTGTTTCTAAACCAAGAGTTGGTGTTGTTAATACTAGACAAAGTTCTCCCTAGTGATAGGCAAAGCACGGCTTGATCAGCCAAATGTTTCCTGCTACTACACATCCACACAGCTGTCAACTCTTCCAGCCACAGTTCCAGAGAAAATTCAGGCTGTGAACACTTCCACTGGGTGAGGCCAACAACTTCAGCCTTCTGATCCATGCAGAAACCTCTCTGGGGAAAGGCACACTTTCTTTACAAAGAATTGCCTGAGAGGCCATCTTATAGAGCAGTAATTTTATAGATCAAAGGGAAAAGACAGGAAATGTGCCAGCAATCAGAATTACTACCTTCTGATCTATGTGGTATTCTAATGAACAGGTCAAAGAAAAATTGTTAGAATATGTTCTAAGCTGTCTGCTTCACTTATCTGAACATTATTTAAAAAACAGTAATAAAACAGAAAAATTTTAAAAACCCAAAGCAAGAAACCCACAAACAAAACAAGGAAACACAAAATAAAATAAAGAAATAAAACTTTCCAAAACAAGGACATAAGCCAAGCCACTTGAAAAAATATCAATTAGAAATTCAGGAGAAGAGGAATTCAAAACAAATTAAGAAACCTTTTTTCTAGAATAAACACAAGGACAGCCCTACCACACTGAAATAATATCAAATACCAGCAGGACTGTCAAAAATAAACAACATGATTTATTTTTGACAAAGGAAGTCAGTTAATCAGTAAGTCACAGTGAAACACAGTGAATGAGGAAAGCTGTGATGCTAATGCTTGGAGCAATGACTTAGGTTTACCAGTATTCTTGATGAACAAATATTTACTGGAGCATGAGAAATATAAGCATATTCAAATACACAGGATCAGGACTGAATCAATCAGCTTCACTGAAATATTAGTAATTAGGCTTATTAAAATAAAACCAAAACCTTACACAAAAGGATGATACAAAACTGTGGTTTCTGTATGTGACTGGGTTGAAAAAAATCAGTCTACAACCTATAATGTGTGTTAAAACTATTCTAAAACAAGGGGACAAAACACACCACAACCCAAGCCCAGGAGAAGTTGGTAAATGAGTTTTCTTTGTTACCTGACACCACAAGATTATAAAATATTACTTCTCATTAAGCCAAAGAGAATCTGTATCCGCTGGTTTCAGTGGCTTTTATTATAAGAAAAAGCTGCCTCGGTCTGTGCAGTTATTTCCGTCAGACACTGTGCAGACCCAAAGGTCTGACCACAGGGATCTAGCTGTGAGCTGGGACTTGACAACTATGGCCTGTGACAGTACCTGGCAGCACCCCCAATTAGCCATTCACCACTTTTCTGGTAAGGCACTGCGCTCCTGAATCCTCAGTCAGCATCAACTTCCAGGCTCTAATCCAGGACCTCTTTGACTTCAGGTTTCTGCATATCCTCCCTAAGCTACAGTTTAGTTTTTGCATAATCTTATTTTGAGATTTGGATTCTGAATTTCAGCTGTCCACTGTGTTTGGCCATGTCCAAGCTTTGCTGTTTCCCACTTCTGGTGTAAAGAAGCTGTTTACAAGAACCCCAGAAGACTGAAACCCTCAGGTTCACACCTTAATCCTTCAGAACACCTCAGTTCCACATACACAAACAAGCTGATGGTGAGTTTACTTAGTATTTCTAGACACATAGAATCACAGAATGTTTTGGGTTGAAGGGACCTTAAACACAATCTAGTTCCAACACCCCTGCCATGGGCAGGAACAGTTTCCACTAGATCAGATTGCTCACAGCCTCATCCATCCTGGATTAGAACACTTCCAGGGATACAGCGTCCACAGCTTCTCTGTTCCAGTGCCTCCCACCCTCACAGTAAAGAATTTCTTCCTAGTATCTAACCTAAGATTTCCCTCTTTACACATGAAGCCATTCATTCTTGTCCTGTCAATACATGCCCCTGTAAAAAGTCTCTCTCCAGCCTTTTTGTAGGCCCTTTAGGTACTGGAAGGTACTATAATTTCTCCCTGGAGCTTTCTCATCTCCAGGTTGAAAAACTCCAACCCACTCAGTCTGTCCTTATAAGAGAGGTGCTCCAGCCCCTGCTCATTGTCACTGTTCTCCTCTGGACTCATTCCAACCGGTCAACGCCCTTACACTGAGGACCCAGAGATGGGTGCAGCACTCAAGGTGGGGTTCCACCAGAGCAGAGCAGAGCAGAGCAGAGCAGAGCAGAGCAGAGCAGAGCAGAGGAACAGAATCCCTTCCCTCTCCCTGCTGGCCACGCTGCTTTGGATGCAGCCCAGGATATGGTTGGCTTTACAGACTGCCAGCACACATTGTCTTATGGTGCTGCCAGCACCCAGCATTGCTGGGTCATGTCCAGCCTCTCATCTACCCCAAGTCCTTCTCCTCAGGGCTATTTTCAATCCATTCTTGGTCCAGTCTGTGTTTGTGCTTAGTATTGCCCCAACCCAGGTGCAGAACCCTGCACTTGGCTTTGCTGAAGTTTATGACATTTGCATAAATGTCTCTCTCTTGTCTCTCTCAAGTCTGTCCAGGTCCCTCTGGACGGTATCCTTTTCTCTCCAGCATGCTGGCTGTACCACACAGCCCAACCAGCAAACTTGCTGAGGGTGCTCTGGCTGTGTCACCAACAAAGATACAAATGGCCAACTCTGAGGAACACTGCTCATCACTGGTCTCCACTTGGACATTGAGCCAGTGATCACAAGTCTTTGAATGCAACCATCCAGCCAATTCCTTATCCACCAAGTGTTATATCCATCAACTGCAGCTTACAGACAAGGATGTCATGTGGAAGAGTGTAAAATGCTTTGCCCAGGTCCAAGACAGATGATGTCAACCATGCTTCCTTCGTCCATAACTGCTGTAACTCCATGGTAGAAGGCCACCAAATTTGTCAGTTGTGATCTGCTTTTCAGCAAAGCCATACTGGCTCCATTGCTTTCGCTTCAAAAAGGGAAGTGAAAACCATTAGAATGACCCTAAACTTCTTTTAATGCAGTCTTCTTCTTTACAGCTCACTGGAAGCTGAATTGCTTTCTTCTAAGAACCAGAATTGCCTTCTCTCCACCCACACTGAGATGCTAAAAATTGTCTAAGAAAGCAAATAATCTGGCCTCTTCCTTTTTATAACAGTGCATTACCCTTCTCCTTGGGTGATTGATATGGTACGATTACAGACCTCTTCCACAATTTTCTGCTAGTGAACATGTGTTCTTCAGAAACAGTTAACTTGTTCTTTTCCAGCACATATTTTGTGATATTGAACAGGAATCAACAGATTTTTATTACCAGTCTTATGCCAAGAGCTCTGTGGAGTTTTACTGTGGTATCACAGTGTGAAGACAAAGCGGCTGAAATGGGACTGTAGCAGAAAAGCTTTTTATAAAGAAGTAGTCAGTGGTTCTCTTTGTAAAAGCAATTCAGACCCGTAGTGGTGCAACTAAAAGCAAGCTTCTTCTCTTTTGCACAAGCAAGACATTTCCATGATAAACATTTTGTTAGTCTCTGTTACCTTATTTTGTATAGTGTCAAAAGGATTATTTAATTTTTTTTGCCTGTACAGCTACATTTAACTGAGCTGTGTTCAGCTATAGGGGTAAGTAATCTTCCAGATTCCTCAATCTACATTATTCATGGCAGAAAAAGCTTTCCAGTGAGCACACCAAAATAACAGGCAATCTCATGATCAGGCTATTTCTATTTTGATTGTGTTCCTACATTGCAGCAGTGGTGAGGACAACGAGCTGTGTTCATTTTGTGGATTCTGCATGCTTTAGCTTATGTATGTAATATACAGAAAACCAAGGGGAAAACATAGAAGGAATAGCTATGCTATAGTCTTCATAGTAACATATCTCAGAATAAGTTGATATATGGGGGACACTGATTGTAACATCTGCACAACTAAATGCAGATGGCTAGAAAAATTTGTGACTAAGCCAAGTATAATTTCTTATTTCTGTTTGATATCTCACTGATGCAGATCTTAAAATTGTTTTTAAGAAAGCCAAGCCCAGAGAAAACCAAAACAAAAAGCTGAAATAAAGTCATTACCTTCTTCAAAGTGAAGTTTTTAATAACTCTGTAATAAATTACCAGTGAGTACAACTAGCATAAAGGCTAGGCTGACAAAAATCTCACTACATAACATATTATCCAAGGTACAGCCTCCCCTTTGTACATTCATGTACTTGAGCATACAAAGAACTGAAGGGCCAATGTAAACATGAAGAATAATTAAAAAGACTCCTGCTACATTTTTCTTTCATTTGATATGCTGAAGCTAACTGCAGACAGGGGCAGATCACCTGTGCCAACAACAAAAGTCACTGTTTACGTTTCCCATTTGAAAATGAGGTACTCTTATTTCTACCAAAGTTCTTTGGACAGCTTTGAACCATGCGGGTTCCTAATAAATGTATCTTATTTTAAGGCAGTCTGAAGCATCAGATTATGAGTAGCCATTTATGCAGAAGAAATTATACATTCTTTAAACACCTTGTGAGCCATCTAGTGTTCCTGGCCTTGAAATTTTCTTCAGGAAGCTCTATTTAGCTGGTGTTCTCATAGCTATGGATCTTGACTACAGGGTGGGCAAGGAATGCAACAAAAGAAGCATTTCTATGGGGTGAAAAACACCATAAGAAAAGGGACTGGATTTCAGCATTTGTCATGCTGTCAGCAGCAGGAAGAAGTAGGGCTGTGATATAACCATGCACTTCTCTATGAAGGATGTATCAGAAGAGACATTTCAAAGCAAGTAAAAATGGGGTACTCTATTTCAGTGAGACTAAGCAAAGCTGGCATGCAAGACAGCCTATGAGATGCAAAGGACACTGCTGGGTTTCAGCTCCAGCTCAGCTGTGTCACCTTGGGCAATTATTTCTATGCATGTTCCTCTGCCATATTTTATCTACCTGTATTGTGAACTCCACAAGACAGACCTTTTCCCCCAATATTTTCAAGACAGCTGTCTGTGAAAATGAGCCACATTGCTACCACAGGATAGGAATATTCTAAAGTACCAATGATCATTGATCACACTAGCTTTAATACATCCATAGGAGAAGGACCTAAATCTTGGGAAAAAGTGAGTATTCAACAAAGGCTGAGAAATAGTGTCTCTTTGGAAAAAGAAATTTTAAACAAAAATCAAGGTACCATAGATTAAAACCAGGTTCCCCAAGCTTTAAAAGAAGGCTTGCAGCTTCACATAGTATGTTCATTCAAACATGATTAATTATTAGTAATAATCATCAGGACTGTTGCTGCTGTCTTGTACAAGTGTTTGTAGAAATTAGCTGCAGCAAAGTTTACATTGGCATGGTATTAGTGCCCACATGTACTGTGCTGTTAAAGAGTGAACAACAGGTTGAATATGTCTCCAAATACCTGAGAAATACTTCAGAGTCTAAAGTGTGCAAATTCCTCTGTTGTTGCTGTAACCAGGATAAGACTCTTCAGTTTTACAAGTTATTTTCTATAACATTTATCTTGCAATTCTGACATCTGTCAAGGAGGCAGTGTAATGCAGCATATCTGTCCATGGTTTACTGTTTTGCAGATCTTTCAAGACAGAATATCTGTTACTCGAGTAGGTGAAATACACTTCAGACCTTCAAAAAATTATTATTTCCCTTGTTTAGTGTGTATTTAAACATTTTGAGGTTCAATAAAGTTTCTCCCCACTTGCCATGATACCCTCAACGACTTCTGACCCAAAATACTACCACATTTAAAACTTGTGCCTTGGAACCCAGCTTAGGCTTTGAACCTACAGAAAGATCTGCCACACAGATGAAACCTCAGTTTCTCTTTTCTCTTATCATCTCTTTGCTTATGAGATGCAGATATGCAGCTTAATATTGAATGGAAAGGAAAAGAGATGGCTGGAGGGCAGTTGTGAAACAGAAGTTGCCTCTCTTCCATCCTTCAAGCAGTGTGACTTTTGTAGGGTAAGAACAAATGTCTGACCATGCCCTCAGTGTCATTCTGGAGATCAACACAGAGCAACTCTGCCACAGCAGCAGGAGATTTGAGTGTCCTATCACTTTTCATACAGAAAACTGACCTGAAATAGTTTTATTCACAGCATCCTTACAAACTATAAAAGAACTCCAAAACAGTACTGGTGTTGGAAACACCCTAAACAACTTCTTTGTATATGCCTCTGGCAAAGACATATATGCCCATCTATAATGCTCTGTCCCAAGGAGCCATTGAGACTGGTCCAGTTCTCTTCTGGGAACTTGGCAAGGGTTAGACAAAAAAAGTAACAATTTGTGATGGCACACTCTGGGTTTTGTTCTCACTCAAGGTTATACTAACAGGAATTAACAAGGGTGCTTTACTACAGATAAGGTCTGATTTTGTTCTGAAGTCTTCTAGAGTGAGGTGAAGCACAGACCATTGTGACACTCTAATCATCTTGGAAGAACACAATTTCATAGGTAAAGAAACAGGTCAGCTACATGTTCAGTCCTGTTCATGTAACATCTGTGGGGGTCCCACTGGATTCTGTGATACTGGCTGAACATTGGGAAAACTGGACTTGACCCTAAGTGTGCATTGTTCAAAAACATTAACTTTTTAACACCAGTTTGTTTGTTTTCTTGTTTGTTTGCTTGTTTGTTGTGAGCATGTGTGCATGTAACTCTACTGGGGATGTAAACAAATGGCAAGGTAACAAGAAATAACTGATGTCAGATGAACAGTGAATCTGCTCCAGGCTTGCAAGAGTTACCCTGAACACATCTATGACAATGAATATGTGGACTTTCTGGATTTAAATTTTAAAATACTCACAAATATGAACTGAGTAATTTGCAACCATAAGGATTCTCTCAAAAACCCCATGTATTAGTATTTCATATTCTTCAAAATAGTATTATTGTTGTTTAAAAAAGCTCTTAAGTAGTTTCTTTAATCATATGACCTCTGGGTGGAGTTTTTCAAGACACATTTTCAGGTGTTCCCTCCTGAACATGAGAAAGTAAGATAAACCATTTCTCTCTGTCTCTCTGAGTTTACAACTACGCTGCCTTGGTTTTAGCCACCTTCCCAGCCCACTGCTGCCAAGTACTTCTTGGTCACTTTTACAATAATAATACAAGAAAAACTTATGGTTAATTACGTTCTTTCTGACACAATGCCCCTTCAAGCCTTCTAAAAAATCATTGTTATTGATACAACTGACTACATCTTATATTATACATGTTCTTAAAATACAGTTTGAAAACAGAAGCAGAAATAGAAACACACTTAAGGATTTAGCCCAGTGTCCCCAACTCAGAAATTAACTCTTTGCAACTTCGATCCGGTATCTCATAGAGCCTGATTAAGTCCTTGGATTTCAGTACAAAAGACTTGCAGAATTAGGCTCTGGTTCTTAAAGTACTGCCCTTACTGTAAGTCAGATTAAAATGACTGCTATCCAGTGCATTATATTAATTTAAGTTCTATTTTTAGCCAAATACAGTAGGCCACTCTTTTATACTACATCTTTATTCCTTCAGACTGTAAAGGGCTCTTGATATCCCAATATTTTATAACTGATATAAGGCACATCCTCCAAATCTGAAGTCTTCATACTATGATCAAAGGATATTTGTACTTGAAAACAATGGGGAATAAATATTACCAGGTATTCCTACTCTGTCCAAAAAGAGGAACACCAAAAAAATGCTACAAGATACATATAAAGAGACTGTGTACTGCAACTGGTTGGCAAAGTTTCTCAGTTGTCAGACATTTCTGAGGAGCAATAGGTGGACACCTGGTGGATGAAGAGGAGTGGAAATGCGTTCCTACTCAGGGAGGTAATAGGAACTCCTCCCAATCCCCATCACCTAGCCAGGTGTCACTTCAGAATAGGTATGAGGCCCTGGATCTAGAGGGTCAGCCAGAGGATGTAGAAGAAAATTACCTGCCCAGTGAGCCTCCCAATTACACTTCATCTGTCAGACAGATCACCACCTGTGACATTAAAAAGAAAAGAAGAGTAGTCGTAGTGAGTGACTCCCTTCTGAGGGGAACAGAGGGCCCCATATGTTGACCAGACCCAACCCACAGCGAGGTCTGCTGCCTCCCTGGGGCCCGCGTATGCGATATTACTGAGAGACTCCCTGGGCTGATTCAGCCCTCTGAGTATTTCCCACTGCTGATACTACAGGCTGGCAGTGATGAGATTGAAAAGAGAACTGTCAGGGGAATAGAAAGGGACTTTAGGGCACTGAGTCAAGTGATTGATAGGGCAGGAGCACAAGCAGTGCTCTGCTCAGTCCCTTTGGTGGTGGAGAAAAATGTTGAAAGGAATAGGAGAACACTTGTTCTTAACAAGTGGCTCAAGGTTTGTTGTCATCAGCATAATTTTGGGTTCTTTGATCATGGGGCAACTCTTTCAGCACCTGGCCTGCTGGAACTGGATGGGCTGCATCTCTCTGAAAAGGGTAGACGGATTTTAGCTCATGAATTGGCAGAACTCATTGAGAGGGCTTTTGAAGGGGGAAGGGGATGCAGCTTCCTTTTGCCATTATTATATTTGTAAAAACATTTTTTATTATCTTTTACAAAAGTTGCCAAATTAAGTGCCAACGGCATCCTGTATCAGGAATAGTGTGGCCAGCAGGAGCAGGGAGGTCATTCTTCCCCTGTACCTGGCACTGGTGAGGCCACACCTCGAGTGCTGTGTCCAGTTCTGGGCCCCTCAGTTTAGGAAGGACATCGAGATGCTTGAACATGTCCAGAGGAGGGCAGCAAGGCTGGTGAGGGGCTTGGAACACAAGCCCTGTGAGGAACAACTGAGGGAGCTGGGGTTGTTTAGCCTGGAGAAAAGGAGACTCAGAGGTGACCTTAGAGGTGATCACTCTCTACAACTCCCTGAAAGGTGGTTGTAGCCAGGTGGGGGTTGGTCTCTTTCTCCAAGCAGCAACTGATAGAACGAGAGGACAGAATCTTAAGCTGCACCAAGGGAAATACAGCCTGGATATTAGGGAAGAGATTTTTACAGAAAGGGTGATAAAGTACTGGAATGATCTGCCAGGGGAGGTGATGGAGTCACCATCCCTGGATGTGTTTAAGAAAAGACTGGATGTGGCACTCAGTGCCATGGTCTAGTTGAAGAGTTAGGGCTGGGTTGGACTCGATGATCTTGAAGGTCTCTTCCAACCTAGTGATTCTGTGTGTGACTGTGTGTGTGTGATTCTTTGGAAGGAGCAAAAATAAAAGTCTGCTAGGAGCATGGTGGATTGTTTCATTAGCCTGTCTTATCCAGTCAAACACTGGAACAGGCTTCCCAAAGAGCTGGTACATTCCCCAAGCAAGAGGCATTTGGACAATGCCCTTAAAGAAATGCTTTAACTTTTGGTTAGTCTTGAAGGGCCTAGGCAGTTGACAGGATGATCTTTGTAGGTTCCTTCCAAATATTCTATTCTATTCTATTCTATTCTATTCTATTCTATTCTATTCTATTCTATTCTATTCTATTCTATTCTATTCTATTCTATTCTATTCTATTCTATCTTGTTGCTTATCTGTAATTTACTAAAGACTGAGTCCTGTGGGCCAGTTGCTGGGCAAACACAGAGTGCGTGACTAGCCCTGCCCTGAAGAATGGGCAACCCAAAGAGAAGCAAGAGGTTGGGTACATGAGAGAGCAGACCAACAACGCAGTCATTAATAGAGCTGTTGTAACTCTTATAAATTATGATTTTGACAGATGTCCACCACCTTTTGATAGCATTATCCGAGATACCCAACTTCCCCAAATGAGTATCTTCTCCCACCTGTGTTCAAGTACAGTCATACACAAAGCTGATTGGTCATTCCTTAGAACTATATGAGAAAAATGAGTCATTGAGAAAGAAAAAAGAGAGGGGAAAAGCATTCTCCTAAAACCTGCGCCAAATCTCTATAGGTCAGTTCCTATTCCCCACACTCACTTCATCTTCTGCTAGATTATCACCTCTTCTTTAGTGCTACTAGGTCAAGTGCTTGTAAGATGGGACTAATCTGAGCTGGCAGAAGCAGTCTTCTTAAATAAGACTAAGGGCACCTTTTTTGTATTATTTTCTAGTTCAGCCTAACTCCACTTCTCATGTTCATTTTGCAATTTTCTTTTTCACCTGACAGTTAGTTAAAAAAGCAGAAGAGGACTATGAATGGAAAAACATCTTCACATAGGCAGATGTAGCCTTGTAAATCTGCCAGGAATATGGATGGCTCCCTGAGCACAAAGAACAGGGTTTATCAAAAGATCATTCAGGAGAGTCTGTGAACAGTTTGGTGTATGTAAGAAAGCCTAGGTTTAAGTCTAGGCTACACACTGTTACCAGCAGAAATTAAAAGCTCTTCCAATGGAGTAAGCATAAGACCAAGAACAAAATTACCAGATTTGGTCTCAGTCCTTCAGCACTTTTCTAGGCATTTAGACTATGACCTGATAAAAGACACAAACAAATACTATGCTACAGCCTAAGAAATTTTGGCACAAACAGCTTAGTTTAGAAACTTAGTATTATTTAGATCCACAGGACTGCAAGTAGAGAGATTAATCTTCAGAAATCGCCCATATGCTAACTGTGACCTGTTTGTGACCACATATGACCAAAACACATGAGCAAACTTGAGTTCAAACTCTGAAACTCTGTGAATTCTTTGGTACCAAGTAATTCCAAAGGGTTGTGGAACAGAATTGTTAACAATTGTTAATTGTTATTCTTGTAGTCAAGAAATACATACAAGCAACACTGTGCAGTTACAAATGATCCTTATTCCAGATGTCCAGAAATTAAACGTATAGAAGTTGTTTCCCTGGATAAAACTCCTCACTCAGTCATGTGTATGCTTGTACACTTAGATATTTACAAAGTTCATGTGAGATAGTTCTTCTGTATCTGTTTATGAAACAAAGCCTATAGAGCTAAAAACAGTAATTTGCTAAGTATAATGTGGGAATGAACTCTAAAATCACACTGGAGCATCCTAAGGGACAACTAACTAATGACAGATGTATAGAAATAACAAGTCATGAACATGATATTCTTTCAAATTAATCAAAGTCTGTAAGGGGCAATATGAATACTAAGAAAATTAAATTTGGCAGTTACCTACCAAAAATAAATTATTTGAATATTTGGAAAGGAAAAAATAATGTAAGTATGCTAGACACATAAAATAAAGGTCTGCTTCTATTGTTAGAGCCATGCACTGATAGGAAATTTGGTCCATTAATGAAACTTGCTACCGTAAACTCATCTATAACACTGGAAGAACATCAAGAAAATTCTTCAGGGAGAAAAAAAAGGCGCTGTGTGATAATGATATTCCACTATAACAGTTATCAGCTAATTTGCCATCTTGGAAGCTCTGCTGTTTCCCTGACACTTCCAAATATGCTACAAACAAACAAACAAAGCTTACCAGTGGAGGGTATTGTTATGTCAAGCTGTAGAAGAAAGGCACCTGGAGGTGCTAACAAATTTATCACGCAGGTGTTATGTCAAGATGTAGAAGGAAGGCACATGAAGGAGGTAACAAACCTGTTATACCCATGTGGTGCTGTTCACACAATGAAGTACAAAGGCTTCTTTACAGAAAAGATGTATCATTTCTCCACTATTAGACACAGCAATAGCCTTATTTCAGTTGAATAAAAATTGAGAAAACTTATAGTTTTACAGAAGAGAAGCTGTACCAGAAATCCATGTCACAGAATGTCAAGATGTACATATAATAAATTAGTCTGTGTCCTAAAAAGTAGATGGTTAAAATAGGCAAGATAGATGTTCCTCTTCAGTCAACAACCAAGTCAGCTAAGAAACACTAGGCCAAATGATCTCAAACATTCAGTTTCATTACCAAAACTATTACATCCTGAACATATTCTCATTAGCTACATCAGCTACATCATAACTGTAAGTACTGTTAAAATACAAAGCAAATAATGCAAACAAGCCACTTCCATCTGGGGAAAAAATGGAGTGAGAAAAACATGTGATAGAGTGTTTTGATGTTATCCAGAAGGCTTGGGGGAGGAATCTCTTTCAATAGAAGATGGTATCACTACTCTGTGTCCCATCAGGAGAAAAAAAGTAGGAATACTTCTTCATTCAAAAGCAATCTCTGCTTTTTCAACAGATATTCTGCTCAAAGGAAACTGTGACCATTAGTTTTCTTCCAAACAGCCCTTCACCACTAGTGAAGATGAAAACCTTTCTTCTGGTTTTTCTTCATCTTGATATCCCATCTTCTTTCTGCCTTTGAAATAAACATAGTCAACAGGAGAGCCCCCACCCAGTACATCCCTGTCAGGAACCTTGATGACAAATAGGCTTTGGTTGCCCTGACAAGCCTATCCCAGAGCCTCCATCTACACCTTCTGACTAGAGCCTCCATTTAGCCTCACGTCTGTGCCTTCAGTCTCTGCTTAGCTACATCATAGGTACACTTGCCCCTACTGTGCCTGTATTGTTTGGATTCCCCTGCCTCTGGTGCAAGGGGACAGCACTGTGTTGTCAATATCACTGCCTGGCCTGCCTCGTGGCTGCTGTCCTCAAACCTCCTTTTGGGAAAAAGCCTCTTCTTGCTGCTACCTGACTTTCCCACTATGAAAAGACAATTGCCTTCCTAAAAGAGTCACACTTGTCCTTACAAATAGGTCTGTAACTTCTGCCTCTGGAAGCCCTCCTTAATAACAGTCCTTAAATGCTTCTCTGATCTGTCACATCCAGTAACATCTAATAGGTTTGTAAATGGTGGCAGTGAGTAACTCAATTCAATATAAAAAAAATGCAATGGGAAATAAGAAATAATATTCTGTGACCATCTCCAAGTATGTATTATGAATTAGAGTAAGAACATACCAAAATTTTTGATGCATCCTCAAAACATACCACCTTATTATTGATGCTTTGCATACATACCCAAGATTCATACTGATTGGATCCCGGGAGAAGAGCAATGAAAAGGACTAAGAATTAGATTTTTGCTGCCATACTCACTGCATGGACTCCTATTAAATTTTTCTACTTTTTTGTCTCAAGGACAAAGGGTATCTCAAAACAGTCAGATACAACAGGAAGTGTTTGGTACTGTCTTATCGGCATTCAAAAATGGTTATCCTGAGAGTTGAAACAGCAAGTACTCCATCTTGCTCTGTGCCTGTCTTTTGTCTCCTGATCCTCTGCTCTGTGATTCAAATGGCTACCTTTGAGCTTAAACATGGATTTGGGGTGATATTCTGGTGTCCTCTGAACTGGCCAATGCCAAATATTTATTTTAAAAACTAAATATATTTATCTCACTGGGGGTGGGGGCTGTATATTCCAAATTTTACAGATTCTGTCAGGTCTATGCACAAATACTGATTTTGGAGCATAATTTTACATCTCAAATTTGTTACATTTTGCATCAGTGTTTTCCTTTGAGGTCTAGTAATAATTTAAAATTTTATATTAACAGGCATAATCATAATGTCTTTCAATTTCTGCCATTCTTAAACATTACACACCATTTCAAGGCTCTTGAAATCCAAACTCTGCCAAAGCCTTTTGTTCTTCTCACCTGTTCTTTTGCCACCTTCTAGAGCATCCAAAGATCTTGCCAGCTCTGGACTAAATGGAACAGTCTATAGTTAACAGGTTAGCTATGTTGTTTCCAACACTGGCAATTTAGTTAGTACATTCCATGAGGCATACATATATAAATTAATTGCCATTTGCCAACAAATGCTATTTAGGTTTACTGGGATCTTAGAATGATTTTACATTGAAATCAGGAGGTAAAACATGGTCTCAAATGGTACGTGAGTCCTAACTAAAAAACCATTTTCCTCATGTGAGGTTATTACAGACTTTATAGTGAAACAGTGTAGCTAAATTATTTAATGGTAACTTAATCCATGACTATAGCAAGACCACATTTATTTTAACACATTCTCACACTTACCTGAACAGAAATTTCTCGAGTTTATCTCAGGAAAGAAAAACAACCAGCTCTCACTCCACCCCACCCTCTGCAAAAGAAAAAAAAAAAGATAGGGCTGCTGAACCATGTCCACACAGTGATTTCAATCTGAACAAAACTCAGGTTTTTAATAAATGCAGCTTTTAGGAGTTTAGCAAAACAATTTCTCCTTTTTCTTTGCTGCCAGTAAAATTCTACTAAATTTTGCACCCAGTTTTCTGCAATGCATCAGGCCCCTTAGTGGAAGACACAGAATGGTAAATCACAATATATAATTGTCACCTTGAGTGGTTCCCTTAAAGGAACTGATTTAGTCAGAGAAAGCATCTACTTTCCTTTTCCTCCAGAAGTGATCAGCAGAGTCAAAGATGCAACTTGTATTTCTGACTCTCGGTGCAGTGAGCAGTTTGGTGGAGTAGCCATACCCTACCAGGAGCTGCCAGCCTGTACAGTGCATGGTTAACCTGAGAGGGGTTGGACCATGCAACTCCATGGCTGCTCCTTCCAGATATCTGCTCTACTACACTACTGTATTAATCCTAAACAAAAAGGTGGAGGAAGTTACTCTTTTAAATCCAGTTTGTGGAGTGACTTTGCAGTTTAGTTGCACCACCACAGCTGAGGAGCCAGTAAAATTGCAGTGAATTGCAAGGTTTAATCACAACTGTTATTTCTTCAGCTGCAGTCTCTAGTTGAAAGCCTTGTGTTGTCAGGCTGGAGCAAAAGTCAAATGACCTAGTCAATAACTACCCCGCTAAGAAATCTCTTAGTTTTTTTTTCCAGGAAACTAAACAAAGAAGTTCCTACTAGGAGTGGTACTGTATAGTATTCTCAGAAATATAATGTATCTGGTTATATAAACATAACATGTTACAAAGAACTGGAGTTTTAGTAAGAGATATTGAATTATTCTGAGTAAATAGGAGCTACATAAAATGGATAATAGGTCCTCATTGAATAGAGAGCAGCTTAGAAGACCTTTTACCTGCCAAATACTAATTTATGTCATAAACACTCAAAACCATGGAACTACAATTACAACTCCAAAACACAAAAACAGGTAATTTGGTTTTGGTTTACTTTCCTAGTGTAAGCAACTGTTAGCAATATGGACAATAAAAATATCAATGAGAGAAAAATACAGTAGGTGTTAGTTTCTTTAAACTTGATAGAGTAACATCAAAGACAAGTAATGTTTAGTAAAATACGGTGTTGCTAAAACCAGATAAACATAGTTTGTTTAAAATAGATCAGGTCGACTAATTGCATCTGTCTAGTCGTATTTGTATGCTGAGCAGACAAAACATCATGCACCCAGGCCCTGATGCTATAATTGGATCTTTTCATACAGATATCTGTTCTTCCTCGAAGTCCTATTTAATTAAATTACACGATATACCTCTTTAAAGTAAACAAGACCATCATTCAGTTTATATGTCCATATAAAAGAGGCAGCTGGAAACAACACACGCATTCAACACAATCACACACACCTAATTTACAGACAGCACAACTCCACGGACTTCCCTAAAGTTGCAAGAAACTGAATTTGACATAGATAGGGAAGAATAGAATTTAAATTAATGAGAAAAAGAGAAAAAGCAGCAGACATAACCAATCAGAGAAGCAAGCATAAATTAATAAATAGAATAAGTGGACCAATTAAAAACAAACAAATAAAACCACAAATGAACAAAACCTCCAAACCCCAAACAAACAAAAAACCACTAAAAGTGCAACAGGTGAAATAGGAATAGAACTCCCAAAGCCCAAGTTTGCTTCCTAGAAGTGTTTTCCCTCATATTATCTTTATTTCTGTCTCTCCCCTTCACTCCTTGCCTCCCAGGAAGGGAATGATCAAAGTTTTCTTCCTTTCTGTTGTTCCCTGCTTGTGTTAGCAACCAGCTCCCAGGCCCTATCACAAAGGATTTATTTTCTTTTTCTATTATAACAATCTATCAAAATTTCTATTGGCTTTGTGAATTGCAGTTGAAAGTTAATTTAAAAGCATTCTTCAATGGCAGCAAAGTCTAGATTACTGGCAAAACACACTTCTTTCTATTTTTATAGTGTACAGAGCAATTACAGGAGAACCCTTATAGTATTTTTAAATGACGTTGTATATTTAACTTCTAACAAGAAACATGTGTGCTAAGGGATGAAACTGTATGTCATTTTTCACAATCTGACCTCTAAAGAAAAGTTCTTTCAAAGGACTCAAAAATCCTTAATTTTTAGATTTATACATGTATAAAAATTTAATTACTAACATATATAAAACATATTCCAATACATTGGGGATATTGAATATTAGTATATTCTCATATATGTGTATGTACGTTCTCATATTAGCATATCTAAAATAGAATGTCTATTAGTATATTCTCATATATGTGCATGTATGTTCTTATATTAGCATAGCTAAAATAGAATATCTATGTTCTCACTTCCTTTTCTCATAATAACTGATTAAAACATAATCCTTTCTGAGTCTGCTGTTATGTCTAAAATTTATTTTTGAACCTTACGTTAAGACTAAAATTCATTTTTTTTCAAACAACTACTCCCCAAAGTACTTCTTTGATCATGGTGATTTGTCTTGTTCCTGTAGTTTGTGGGGGAACAGAAAAGCAAACTTCTAGATACTCCTGTATTCTTAGGAGTTAAATCTATCAGACTCACAGGACATTCAAGAATTATCCTGTGACTGTCATCTGTTTGATTGAGGCTACACTTTTCTTTAACAACATAGCCCAGAAAAGGAATTAGCTCAGGGAAGTCCACCCTACACAGGACATAACCAGAGGAACACAATTCCTTGCAGTTACATGAAACGCAGGTGTCTATCTGCTCTCTCCAGGGCACCTCCTGACCTTGGGCTCCCACTTCTAGGGAGCAGGATGTAGACACAGCTCACTTGAACTTGTGGCTCACAGCCACAAGCATGTCACCAGACCTTGACCGGCATCACTCAGCTTCCCACTGTACTCTCCAGTCAGGGGACCAGACATCTGTCCCCTGTCCCACTTATGGATCTCAGAGGCACCAGCTTGGGCTGTTATTTTGTTGTTTAGTTATTGCACCCAGAGGATGTGGATGTCTGAAACTCTGCCCTGGGAAACCTGGGGTCAAGATGGTGAGGAAATCTGGTGTGACTGTGTGAGTGGGGGCGTGTAGCTCTGAAGGGGCCTTGGTCCCAGCTCAGGTGGTGCAAGAGTGACTACCAAAGTGGCTCCTGCTCAGGTCGGGAAGTTTCCTTAACATATAGCTCAGCGAATTTACAAACCCACATGTCCAGCTTTAACACGGACAGGGACTGACCACCTTCTAACAGTGCAACAGCCAGCACTGAGGCCGTGCCCCTTGGAGAGATGGCATGACCAGAATCCAGCTCACGGCTGGTACCTGAATCCCATCTGGTGGTGCCAGGTGAGTGGTCGGCTTTCTCCCTCTGTCCAGGCTGCCCTGGGTGTCCTGTGGAACCCAAAGGGCAGGAGGACACTGGGGCCCTCAAGGGATGGCAAAGTCCCTTACCAGTGGCTGCCCCCTGACCTGTGAGTGCCGCCCTGAACCTTGCAGCACTACAGGCTGGGGGAGGAGTGGATAGGAAGCTGCCTGGCAGAAAATGACCTGGGGGTGCTCGTCGACAGACGATGGAACATGAGGCAGTAGTGTGCCCAGCTGGCCAAAAAGGACAATGTCATCTTGGCTTGTAGCAGCAACAGTGTGGCCAAGAGGAGCAGGACAGTGACCATCCCCCTGTACTGGGCATTGATGAGACCATGCCGCAAGGGCTGCTTTCAGTCCTGACCAAGAAAGACACTGGGGTTCTGGAGAGAACCCAGAGAAGGAAAACGTAACTGAGAAAAGGTTTGGAGCACAAGCCTGAAGAGCGGCTGAGGGGCTGCACAGCCTGGAAAAAAAGGAGGCTCAGGGGAGACCTTATCGGTCTCTACAACTGCCTGAAAGGAGGGTGTCAGTCTCTGCCGGGTCGGGGTCGGTCTCTTCTTCCAGGCAACCAGCGACACGACAAGAGGAAATGGCCTCAAGCTGTGCCAGGGGAAGACATTAGGAGGAACTTTTTCACAGAAGGGGTAATTAAAGTTTGGAATGGGCTGCCCAGGGACGAGTAGAGTCACCGTCCCTGGAAGCGTTTAACGAAGGAATGGACGTAGTGCCATGGTCTAGTTGACATGGTGCTCGGTCACAGGTTGGACTCGATGACCTCGGAGTGTTTTCCAGCTTAAGTGATGCTGAGAGATCGATACCGTCTTCCCGTACTCTGGGGCGGGCTGCCAAGGCCCCGCCACAGCAC
>VZSE01012634.1:134530-205649 GCA_013398275.1 Promerops cafer
GGGCCGGTTTTCCGCCCCGCGGGGGCCGTGGCCCCGCGCCCGGCTGCGGGCCGGGATGCGCCGGGAAGCGCCGCTCCGCGGGGCCGGGCGCGCTCCCGTCCCTCCGCGGGGCGGAGGTGGCGGCGCCGCTCGGGGCCTCCGCTTGTCCGGCTTTTAAACTTTATTACGGAGTTACCCCTACTAAGATAGTAAAAAATCCTTTGGCGCACGGGTTTCTTAGCGGTGGATCGCCATGAGTTTTTGGGTATTTGCGGTTTCACGTGGTAGTTGAAGTTTAGTACCCCAAATCTGGGGGCTGGTTGTCTGTATCAGAGAAAACGTGGAGCCGCTGCTGTTTGCCTTGTCGCTGGTGCCTGGTGGAAATGCATATGTGGAAGCGAACTGATTGACATCTATTCTGCAGGGTTAATCAATAATCAGAGTGGTTATTCATGTAATGTGTTTTTATAGACCTTACTGAAAGCCTTAACTATGCAGCAGATTGTTACAGGGATGAAGTTTCTACAGCATTGTCGTCCTCAGAAGATAAAAATATTTTTAACAAGTCTGAAGTATTGTGCTCCTATTGCTGGGATAGTGTGATGGTAGCTGACTGTCCTATGTCTTGATAAAGTTTCTCAACTTGAAACTAAGTAATAAACCCGAGTTCATTGTGTGTACTGCTAACTTCCCTCGCTGCTTTTTAAGTGAACATGTGATTGCTGATATTTTTCCTTTACCTATTGATATTTCAAAATCCAAAGTCTGGAAAACTTGGCCATGGTGGGAAATTCAACTGTCCCAGGAAACTAACCATGCCTAATGTTTATTTTTTTCATCATAATTGTATGCAGAGGTGAAAATAGAAATGTTCACTGAAGTCAGCACTTCCAACTTCATGCAAAGATGTAGATGTTACACTAACTTCAGCTTGCATCCTGCATCTCGGTGACATGTAAAACCTTTGCTGTTCTTAAAATCTAGGTATTCTGATACAGAAGTTAAGGCTTCTTTTCCCCTTGTGATTCAAAAAACTTCCTGCCGTCTTTTTACACACTTGTAGAAGAAGCCTTTATAGGGAGATGTGTTGACAAGAACAGTCCTTTATAAATGCTGATTAATCAAGCAGCAAATAGTCTTAAGAAGTATATTTTTGAAGAATTTAATGTTAAAAATGTACTGAGTAATTCTGCTATGATCAGCATTTTTTCACATTTGCTTTAAAACTTCACGTTGCAAAATTTTGAGAGAAAATTAAGAAAGTTCTCACTGGAGTGAGAATTGTTTTTTTATTAATCTGTCAAATATGCTTATGGAGGAACTTGTAATTTTGTTTTGCCTTTGTTCTATTTGAGAATACAGTTTTGGTTTTTTTTTCTTAAGTTGAGGAATTGCTGTCTAAAGTGAGTGTATGATTCCTCTGCTGTCATACAACTGGTATGATGAGTCTCTTTTCCCAAGTTTTTTTTTTTTTTTAATTTTCATAAAAGTTTTATGATTTCATTTGAGAAAGGAGGGAAAAAGAGTCATCTGTCAGTTGGTCTACTGCCCTGAAATAGTAATAAAGATAACTTAATGTTGACATTGTTTCTGGTTTGGGTAGAAATGATGGAGGTAAAATACATGTAGTTCTTAAACTGTACAAATCTAACATTGCAAAGTAGAACCTCCCTAATAAACTTTCTTTTGAGAGAGTAAAACAAAGACTATAGACATATTAAATGTGAATCAACTGAGTGTTTCTAAAGACGTTTTCTGAAGTAGAGCCTTTATATGTTTCAGTGAAGATACAGGTGGTTGGTGATAGCTGTAAGTTTAAGTGTGCTCTGAGATGCCAAGTGCTGCCTGTAACACTTAGGAAGACCTGGGGTTTTTGGGTGATTTGGGAGTGTTCTTTTTTTGTTAGAAGATCCTAAATAGCTTTTGAGAATTGAATGTCATTGGTTGATCTCCCAACTGTTAGTTGAAAATGCAAGCTGTTAAGATAGGTGTTGGTTAAAACTGCCCTAGTAAAACTAAAGTAAACCAAAATTTTTCATAAGCCATCTTGTGACTTTTTATTTTCAAGGGCATTTAATCAAAAAATTTAAAAAAAAGTAAAAGAAGCAAAATTAGACTTCCTTGCTGCTTTAATACAGAACTGAAATAGAGGCATCAATTTATCTCTGTGGAAAAATGAGGCGAAAGTAGATCCAAAACTTATATTTAATGAGGGTGAGAATATATAAAAGCAAACACAGACAAATAGTTTTTATTTGGATCAGAAAATTTCTGTAGAAAGCTGTGAGAATTTCAGCTTTATGGCAAAGAAATTGGTTCTTTATTTAAGCTCATTATGTTAGCAGGAAAATGTGATTCAAGTTGAACTGATAAAATTCAAAGAAACCAGAGTGGTGTGAACTGTAACATTTTTTGTTGGCTATCAAAAGCAGACCAGATATGTACCTAGACCTATGGGTGTTTATATTTGAGGTTAGTGGCCTCCTTGTGGATTAATAAGAGGTAAAGTCAGGAACAACACTAAACACAGCAGCTGTATTTTATTTTCAAATTAAATTCAGTCATTCTGGTACCAGATTAAATCTTCAGGTAACAAGACTTCGGAATTCTGGAAGATAATGCTCAAGCTTTGAAAGAGTCATCAACCACTTCCTTCTTATTATCCATAGATTTCTGGCTCAGAAGCCTTTTAAAAAAAAAATTATATTCTACATAGAATTACATAGTTTACTTTTTCCTGTAGTTGCTTTATAAATACCTATTTTTAACCCACTTTGTGTTATGTGCTTGTGGAAAACATGTAGTATAGCCTAGTATGAATGAAGTTATCTCCCCTTCTGAGCTTGCTGTTCACTCCCCAATCTTGTTTACTACTATCTGATATAATCAGAAATGGAAATCCTCTATCACAATCAAAAACATGAAAATAGCAAAACATAAATAAATCTAGTTTCCCTAGCAGTTGTCAAATTGCTGTTCATTTGATTTGGTCTGTAGTCAAGAAAATTAATCTGCTTTGTGTACCCTGTCAGGGGAGATAAGCAGTTGATTTGGGTTCTACCAGGGAGTATTTATCAGGTTTTCTGCTGAACTAATCCTGTGTTAAGTGATAAGCACAAGTGTGTGTTTGTCAACTTTCTTTTAAAGAGTATCCTGATTAAACAAAATCTTGTGTCAAAACATGAGGATGAGAGTTAGTTATATCATAAAATTATGCCTGCAGCTGCTGTTTCAAGGTACAGTTCTTAATTCTTTTGCATGCATTAACTGTTGCATGTAACTACACTTTTTCTTTTGATTTTTCTGCTTTTGACCATTCTATATATTTTGTACTTTAGTTTTATTTGGTGCTGCATATTTTTAATGAAAGATTATATTTAAGAGACTTCTTTCCTTTTTATTTTCTCATTTCAGCATGTGAAAATTGTGCCTATTTCTTCAGGTCTGTGGACGTGAGTTTTACATTGGAGTTAGAGGCAGCATTTTTGACACACTTTGCAGAGTGGGTAGGTGAAAAGTATTTTGTCTACTCCTGTTGATACCATTCTTCCCTGCTCTTGCTGTTTCCCTCTTGGCTGAAGTTGTTCAAACTCAGGTCTGCTGCCAAAAGAGCAGCACCATCCTCAGCAGTGCATTTCTGCACCTCCCTCATAGTGTAGCAACTGTCACACGTGAACTGCATGGTGAAATAAAGTATTCTGGTACCATGCTGCCTTGCAGTTGTTAGTCACTGCGCTGAGAGCTGTGAAAACACGAGGGTGAGGAATGACATGACTGCCTTTGCTCCTGCAGCCATAGATCAGCTTCAACTGACCAGGAAGCCACACCCTGAATTTCTTGTGAAAGCCAATGGAATGAATGCTCGTATGATTCAATGAACCAACCATTATCTTTGCAATTAACTTCTTTAATCACACTGAACTACTAGTAATTTAACTTGTTGCCATTCTTATTCATTAAAAGACATGGTGTATTACAAGGGCATTTAAAGTCAAGGAGAAGATAAATCATTCTTTCTGCACAGTGAGTAGTAGAAGCAAAGGAATCAGAATTGTGTTTGCATATGTACACTCTGCAAAGCATGCATACTTCACACAAGTGCACAAGTGTATGGTGGGCTCAGTGCTCTCTATTAGGATCTTACCATTTAAAAGAGACATTACTATTTTCTTGAAAGGTGGATTGCATTAATCACAGTAATAAGGAAGATCCAAAACCAGTTCACATATAGGCAGAAATCAGATCTTACCATGTAGTCTACTTTGGGTGGGACCAGACCATATGGCAAAATCAGGGAATGGTAAACTTTTCCTTGTCTGTAGGTTGCATGGTAGCTACAACTGAAGTGGCACATGAGAAGGATGTGACAAAATTTTAGAATATTGCTCCAGCTTTTGATCCATCTTTCTAGGTCATTCCAAGACTGCACTGCTTTGGAAAAGACAACAAACATTTTTAAAGCAAGCATTCAAGGCACATTTTTACATATGTCCAGAGTGATAACATACTTCAAGGTCTGCATTTGAATGTGTAAATTATGCTTGAACACTTTGAGATAGTCTATATCTTAAAGGTCTTTTCCAACTTAAATGATTCTGTGGTTCTGTCTGTCTTCAGGCTATTAACCATGTTTTCTAGGCTAAACACAAATACTGCTTGGGAGTCAGCATGAACTGCATGATGGTGCAGTGATCCCAAAGACCACTGGAAATTAAAAGAATATAGCATCCAAGTATTTTATTAACTTGTAACATTAAGAGGTGATGTAGTTTAATTAATAAATTGCATGTTGTCCCTCTTGGTATTTTTAGACCTTCTTTGTCTTCCTGATTGTGCTCAGCTTAATTAGGATTTTGTTTCTCTATTTTTTTTTCCATTTCTGTATGTTTTTTTGTTGGTTCACTTCCTCATTTATTACACACGATTCTGAACTAATTTTCTTACTCTTTTGATTTGTCAGTTCATCTGTTTCTGTTTTCTAGTCTCTAATTTGTCTTTCTTGCTTCATGTATACAGACAAGCTGTTTGTTCTGGTCTTGTGTTACGAGGAAAAGTACTCTACCTTCACGTCTATTCTTTCCCCTTCATCTTAGTTATCTGCCCTTTCCCAAAACACAATCAATATTGAAGTAATTAATGTGAAGTTATTCAGTGCACAGTATATGACATTGAGTTTGGTGGAGGCTGTAGTCCAAAACCTAGTTTCTATGGAGGAAACTTCTTGAACTCAAAAGTAGGTGATATGCTTGTTTTTATTTGATTTCTGTCAGTGCTAGAAACTTTTTTTCTCTATAATAAAACCTGGTAGAGAAACTGAGTTGTCTTAATTGTCATTAGTTTGAAATTCTGTCATAGAAGATTCTCTTTCTATATAATTTTCTTCTACTGCGTACAGCCCTGCTTGTAAATGTACAATGGTTTTCTAAAATAAAAAACACATGTATGGAAGTAAAATTAAGTGCTTTAAAAGTGAAAAAGTAACTTGAAAATAACTCTTCATTGCTGAATCTTTCCTGCAATGCTGCATAACATACTGCCTGTAGGGAAATCAGTTTGTTCATGGTAATTTTTGTCTTGCCTTCACATAAAATAAGTTTCAACTGTATGTGTGTATATGTATGTACAGTAATGAGACTTCTATGTATATGAAAAGGTCATTCTGTCTGTACTGTTCCTCTGTAGCATCTGCTCTATATAGCTTATTTTTGGTATATAATGCTTGCTCTCTGTAGGGCTGAAGATTGGACAATAAATGCAGTCTTTGGTGTAGAATCCTGAAGTAACAACATTACAATTCATTAGAATTTTTTGTTTATTTTTGTGAACTTTATTTTGGACACATAGGGTTCATCTATTTTGTGTACAAAATTGGTATTTTTAGTGCATGTGTGTAACAAGTAGCCTAGCATGTTGTGAAGGATGTTATGCTCTCGCAGAGGAGCTATTTATCATGGTACTGTTACATGATTGCTGTTTCAGTGTGTACCTTAAAATATAAGGAGAGCAACTCAGAACACACACACACAAAAAGCAGTGCCTCAGCAGGATCCAGGGTTCTCAAAGCATGCAATCCAAAGACTAGATTTGAACTGTCCTAGACTGAAAAGTGTTAGTCATTCAATTTTCAACTAAACCGTCAAATTTAAAACTGTAGGCTTTCCAAAGGTGGTAAGTTGTTTAATAACCAGTATTTTATAAAGCACAGAGTATTAATAGGGTGCATGGATTTAATTATTGATCAAATTCAGGAGCTGTATTTGCTTCATACGTTTTCTTCTCAAAATCATGTTTCTTGCATAGCTGGTTGTATATTTTACTGTTAAATCACTTCACAGTATACTTTAATCAGGGAAAAATCATTTTTTTACCACCTAACTTGTATGTTCCATTGAGAGATGGAAGAAATGAAGACAGAGGATATATCACTGTGAAGTAAAACTGAAGGGAAAAGTTCATGTTGTGTGACTGATGTAATATTTAGGTGAAGGAATAAGCAAGGAGAAGAACTTGTCCATGTATACTGAAAAGATGAAGCATTGATTTCAACAAAAGATGCATTTCTGGATATAGGGGAGAATGTAAACAAAAACTGGGGTTTATTGATGCTATCTCCTGAGTCTGCCAACAGGCTGAGATTGACTTTCCCCTCATTTATGCAACTAGTGTATTTATATGGGAGCTTTCATCTAAAGGATAATTCTTACAGAGACTAGTTTATTACTAATTTTTCCAGAAGATGAAGTGGAGGTGGGCCCGAGAAACAGAGACCACTGCATGAAAGAGTTTGTTAGAGTGAGAAACTGATAAAAAACATTGCTAAGGAAGCAGAGAGGAAACCAAATACACATGAGACACAAAGGACAAAAACTGTGGGGTTTATAGGTGTGACTGTGTTTTCCTTGCATACAACACTACTCTCCTAGAAAGCATTAAGGAGTAATTAAAAATTCAACTTGTGAATAGAAATATTGGATGTATTGTTGATCTTGAGGCAAATCTTTCACCTGCTAGAACAAGAGCTTATTCAGCTCATAATTTGTGATACACATCATCAAACAGACTTTTATTACTTTCCAACCTCTTTACTTTGTGTGCAATTCTTAGAGCTCTTAGTCCTAGATTTAAATGAGTGTTTGTGCATATGATTTTTCCTTTAAAAAAATGTAAAAATTCTTCTCTTTTGGATGAAATCTTTAATTGTGAAGCAGAAAATTCAATAGTCAAAAACCATACAGTCAAGAGTATGTGTCTTCAGAGTGTCACAGTTAAGTTAAGACTGGAAATATTTTTTTATAACTATTTGTAAGGCTCTGAAAATTTGTAAGTTAGATAAAGTAGTTTCATGCTTTTAAGTTAAATGATTAATCAGTTAAGAGTCAAATCTTTTTGGTATCTTCCTATGAATCTGTGATGGTTTTGGGACACATAGGAAGTGAGTTTCCTCCCTCCCCAATATTTTCTTAAACTAAGCTGTATATATTTAGTTCTGCAAAACAATAGGAATCAAAGTAACAGAAGTAGATGTCTTCTATGCTGCAAGGTAGAGCTGATGATAAACACTGTATCCTGGAATTTTTCTGTTTTCAGAAGGAACTAGAATTAAAAATGAATGCTAAAAGGAAGGCTTCAGATAGCAATCAAAATTTCTGCAAAATTGCTATTGTGATCCAGCTAGCTGTTTCTTTCTCTTCATGCTGTGCAAGTTAAACTACTTCCTAGTTCATCACATTTTTACTTATATCATGGTGTTTTTCTTTCTTTCTTCCTTTAAGCTGTTTACCATCACCTTTGTGTAATTTGCTAACATCTTTCAGTCTTTTTTTTCCAGTTTTTTAAAATATGTGTTATTACATAGCATAAGTGTTGTTACAGATCTCTTAGCAGTTGTTTTAAATAGAGGAATCTCTTCTAGCCTTTCACACACACTAGTTCTTTTGTCAAAACCCTTCCTGGATTTTGCTGTTACCATATTGTTTGGCATTAGTGTCATCGTTTTGTTCTGTTTCTTTCAGCTCTACTTCTTTCTTGATTTTAACTTTTAATAATAAATTATAAACCAGATTGTCATGTTATGGTACTTTATGAGGCTATGTAAATTTTCTTCTGACCAAATTCAAGAGAGATAGCTTACTGGATCCTGGATGTTTAGGGCATGATTTCTGCATCGTGAAGTATAAAATGATGCAAAACCCTCCACAGTGTGGCATTGTATAGATACATTTGTGACTTTAAGTGTAAAACCTCTAAATTTAAAGCTAAGTATCTTCCTCTGTACAGCACTTCATTCTGTAGGGTGTTTATTTACAGATATGCTCCCATATTCATTAGAATGAAGGCTTCTTGTAAGGATTGTGTTGAGTGTTCTAATGATAATTTGAGAAAGATATATATGTGAAAGGGATATATTGCAGTAACTTAAGTAAATTTTCTTCACAAAAAAAAGGAGTGTTAACTCCTGAGGAAAACTTAATCTTCACATATTTAAGGCTTAAGCTAGCTAGGAAGCATAGACATCAATCTTTGTTTTTAGTAAAGTTTGTATTTATACTGTCAGAAAACAATATTATTGGAAATAGTAAATGAGTGATATCATCACAAGGAAAAGCAGTCATCTTTGATGACAGTTTCAAAGAAAGCTCTGCCTCTGTGTCATGATGCCTGCTGGATCTCTGAAATATTCAAAATGGTATATGGCTTATAGTCCTTTTGGATGAGCTTAAAGCTTTAACACTAAGTAGAGGTATTTCTGACTTCAAGAATGAAAATGCATATTTTATATTAATTGAAAAACTAAGCTTGTCACTCAGTTTTACAGCTCTTAATAATCATGTGCTCAAGGTTGCTTTTGCATATTTTGCATCTTCAAGAGGAAAATGTTATTCGCTTATGTTCTTGCCCTGTATCTAGCATAAATGCTAAGTATGTAATGTTTTTCTCTTAATGTTTTAATTACTTTTACATAACTCTTCGAAAGTGTGCAGTACCTTGTTAGCAGTACAGGAGGGACCTTCAGTAGTTGGCAACAGAGGCAGTGGAGCAAGGTGTCTTGCTGGCAGAGCCATTCAGCAGTCAAGCCTACAGAAGAACAGCTGTCAGTGCTAAGACAGTGCTTCTAGGGTAACTGGTGATCAGCAGCTTGAGCCTGTGTTTGGGGGAGGTCTTTATAACAGAGGAAGGGAGGCTTGCTTATTTGTGATCATTGCCTATAATTTCTTTCTTCTTCAGCTTTCTGAAATGGTAGACTTTATCTATGTAAGGTCAATTTATTTTTAATACAAATATATGAGTTTGAAGTTTCCTGTAGTCTGGCTCCACTTCCTTTGAAATCTTTTTATTTTGGCACCAACAGCATTGTACTTCATGTTAAATCCCCATTTTGGAAGTAGGAGCTGCCATCTCCTTTGCAAACATGAAAGAGGAAGAAAGAGTAAATGAATATAGCAATTATCTAGAGACATGCTGCAGAAGTAGAAGATAATGGAAATTTCACTCTTTTCATGACCCTTAGCATTTGTTTTCACAGTCAGATTCTATAAAAATTAATAAAGTATGCAGTAGAATAGTTAGTTTAAAAATAACTATGGTTTATCACTGGTATAGCTTGAAATTGTCAAAGGCAAAATTTGCCTTTTAGGGCAAATTTCAAGTAATTAATTTGTTTTGCCACATAGAATCTTGTAGGAAAATGTACAGTTTTAATATACGTGCATGGAGATTGGTCCTTTTTGAAAGAATTATTTTGCCTTAAAATTGCCTATGCTCTTTTTTCATAATGAAACCTGATCATATTCTTCCTGACTTAAAAATAATAGCATAGAAGGATGACTAGATAAATTCTAGGAAAACCATCAATGCAAATATAAGTTTCTCTGGAACTATCCCATTTCTAATTAATTGAACTGTACTGAAGAATTTGTGAATTCTAGAAAATAAGAGAGGAAGAAAATACTGCAGCTGAAAGCTGAGGGGAGGGTAATAATGGTGTTACTTACAGCTTTTTTAAAATTAAAAGATTGTTTATATGATTCAGTGATTCCAGAAGTAATGCTAAATAGATACCCGCCATGGTTTTAACATGTGGACATGTTCAAAAGAAGGATTTCGGAGTACTAGGCTTACCCTTCTGTTTCCAACTATATGTGACTCACAAAGATTTTAGAAACCTAGGGTTGCTGACTCTCGCATGTTTGTTTTATGTTTTTGCTATGAATGCAGTGGGTTTTATCCTGGAATTGCAGAATCATTAGCATAAATTACTATCAGAGCTTTAAAAATCGTAGAAGAGCTGAAGTAGTTTCAGGACAGGAACCTGTTGCTGTAGTCAGTTGTGTAATGTTCCTTGTTTAGCCAGGGAAATTGATGTGGTAGGTGCAGAAGAATGTTTCATTTCATTAACCTATCATTGAATGCCACGCTTTGTGGTGGCCTCTTACTGGACTGTTTATTTGGCACTATAGATGTTACCTGTTTTTAAAGAAATGTCCAAAATCAGCCTAAGCTTTCTAAGCAACTGGTTTCTAGTTCCTACTCAGTAATACAAAGAAAGAATAAGCTTAATGTAGCTGTAGCTGTTCTATTGCTCTTGCCTTACCCGTCACCAAGTAATAATCCCCAAAATATGCAAAAATGCTGCCTTGAAGTGGGAGAAGTGGAAAGTCTTATGCTGTAAAAAAAAAGAGTCTTAGGATGTTAGGAGATGATTAATGTGTTTGGAATGATGGAATGAGTGCAGGAATAGAGGAGGGTGTTGCAGCCTTGATTTGGTAGCTGTCCTTGTTTTGAACAGTTCCATTTACCTTGTTACCACAGTCTGAAAGAAGGAATATTCACCATGTAATTTGGTAGAGTCCTGGCACTCAGAAGACAGGTGCTGCTTTCTGTAGGATAGGCCTTGTGCTGGAAGAAGTGTTTATCAGGGAAGGGTTAGGCAGTATAGTTACCTGTCCTGCTTGCCTGTTCACTTTCACTTTGTTGCCTCATGGAGAACTGGTGCAAGCAGCTTGCTGAGGTTAAGCAGCTGTCTTACACCACACAGTTGTGCTCTGAAAACTGAAATGGATGTGATAGCACAGGGCAGTGTGAGCTCCTGTCTCTGCTTAAAGAAGTGTTTGTCAAGTGTCTTTGAACTGTGGACAAGGAAGGATGTCAAGGTAGCTTTATAGGCAGGATTTGGCTGCTCTTTTGGCTGTTTTTCAGCTGGACTTAAATAGTGGATAACCAAGAAGTAACCAGTGGAAAACTTGTATAGAGAGAGATTAGGGGCATGGTAGGATTCTCTAGCCTCTGTAGAAAGATTCAATTAGAATCCTGTAAGACATTATCTAGGTCACACTACCCTCTTGTGTGGACTTTTTCATCACTAAAGGCCTTGCAAACCCAGAGCAGCCTGTAGCAGATCTTTGTCACCACATTAAATGTGTCTTGTTACAAAGTATTTTAAAAATATCTCTTTTACCACAATGTGGGAAAGAAAGAGATCAAGCAGTCTTTACAGACAGAAATTTTGTAATTCCTTTGTGTGTTCTCTATGAGCAGAGTTGTGAAGACGCTGAAGAAGTAAATGTTGTCTTTTTCATTAATCCAGAGTATCTCAAACATACACATTTTGTACTTCAACTTGCACAACTGCCATGGTGTCAATTTATCTTTGTAATTTTCTAGAACATTTTTGCATTTGGTTTGCTTTTGCTTTCAGTCAGTGACTGAGAAGGCTTATCATTTATAAGCTGGCTAAATAAGGAGATGATGAAAAGCATCTTTTTAGTATTCTTGTGCTTGAGAAATACCTTGGTCAGCCACCTGCAAAAACAGTGTCATTCCTAGGAGTTTTCATACACTACATCCTTCAAGGGACATGCTGTAGTTATTAAATGTACTGTAATTGTGTGGGTGGGTATATAACTTAGTATTGATACAAAAAGTTAACAATTGGAGTAGTGTTTCAGTGGAGCATTCAGACAATAACCAAAAGTATAAGCAAAATCTTCAGGTAATATTCTAAATTCTTCTGTAAGAAACTAAGTTTTGTAGTCAGGGCTCTAGAGTTAGCAAGCCTAGGCCAGGCCAATTATTCTACAGTGTCTTGATTTATTGTTTAATTGTTTTGTTTCATTTTTTAATGCAAACATAGTTAAAAGTATGTCAAATTAAAAATACTCCTTGTATCTGGTTAAATATATGAAGACAGTTACACATTTGAAATTATGATGGTTCCCTGTATTGTAAGAAGCCCAAACCTTTGTCGATCTTTTATTAAACCAAGTAAAACAGTTGCATAGGTGATGAGCTTGGGTTTTAAAGAGTTCCTTTGTGTTTTGGCTGCTGCAGTGGGTTAATGGTTGTCAGTGTAACGGCACAGTCTAGGGAACTGTCTTAGGATATAGTGACTGAATGTTGTGTCTGTTTTAACTACAGGCACATGTCATGGATGAAGGTTGTAATTTTGGTGTGACTTTTCTCCTGTTGAAACTGCTTCAGTCCACCATCCTGGAGCAGCAGTTCATTGCGTGCTGCAGTAAGCTACAGCGTCAGTTTTATGGTTACAGGCCAGTTACACAGAGAGCTGTAAAACAGGTCGCTGCAGCCATCTGAATCGTGTTTCTTTGTGTGTGTGCTAAAAATGGAAGAGGTTGGAAAATATTTTCTTCTGAAAATGTCTGAGGTGTTTTTTTTTAATGCCAGTGTATATAAAATTATATATGAAATTGTAAGAATACATGTAATACACCATGTTTTTTTCACAGCCTTCTAGAAATACGCAGAGATTTCTTCTGTTGAATAAATGATAAGTTAAAAACCAAATTAAAGCCTTCAGAACAGGAGTTGCATCAGTAGCAGTTTTTCTTCCTGCCCTCCCGTAAATAAAAGGAAGGTTTGGTGTAATAAAGGACCATCATTAATTCTTTCTACTACATCTGCATGTACAGCTTTTGTTTAATTAGCATGGTATGCATTTTACAATCAAAATATGCTCTTTAGGTGCAATACCTGAATGCTGGTATGGTCAATGTACTGCTAATAGGTGAAAATTAATATCAGTATTGCATGTTAATTACATTCTAGTATCTGTGCAAGGACAGATATGCATGACATCTAGTAACCATTTAATTGATGTTTCTTCAAAATACAGGGTTTATATTTTTCAGTTCTCTTTATGTAAAAATGATTTTGCTGTTTGTCGCAATTAGATGTTGTATTTAAATATACTGTTAAGATGCAGTTTCATGGTTAAAAATAAGTCTCTACTGTTGCCAGAAAGGAATGAACACACTCATCTTTTCTTCCATCCAGACTAAGGCCTGTGCTCCTTCATGAGCAGCTAAATTTGGCTGAAAAGGTTTTTAAGCACCCTAGCCTGGTCATGGTCTTACGTTGTGAATGATTTTCCCACACTAGGGAAGCAGCAGGAACATGTGATTAACAAGGATGAAGAGAAGCTAATTGCTCCTTTAAGCACAGACCCCCAAATAAGCCAGTACTCTGAGCAGTACTTTTGCAGCCAGTGCAAGCCAGCATGATGGCTAATCCTTACCCCTTTCTTTGCAGTGGATCCTGCCACTTTTCAACCTCTCTTTCAGCTGAATAACTAATCTAACTCAGCTTAGAATGCTGGCAGGCTGGAGAATTAGTTAATCTCATAGGAAAACTCATGGACACTGGACTTGATGCAAGATAAACAGTTCATGCGCACATGTGAATGCTGGACCAAGGGCAATGGGAAGTTCTCTTCCCACCAAAGTGATGAGAAGCTGTTTGATCAACTTATTCCATCCTGTAGAATCACTCCCTTGGTCTCTGTTATGGAAGAGTGTGGTGAAAGTTTGAGGAAGCGTCACTGCCTTTCAGGGGTGTTGTGGTACCTTGTTTCTTGCCGGCGTTTTGATGCTGATGGTTGGCTGGAATATTACAGCATTCTTAATGAGTAAATGGATGTAACTGGAGCTAGATGCTGATTTTTGAATGAAGGACCTGTAGTACTCAAACTATTTTCTGTCAGTAATTAGAGCCTCAAATTTTTAACACTCTTAAAGCAAATACTTTGGTCTTTGTCCTAAGAATTTGATGGTAAGTCATATGTATTTTTAAAAAAATACAGGGTTTTTTTTAAAATGTGCCATGAGTGTGTTTAAATATGTCCTAAATTAGTTTTGCTCAAGGTCTCCTGTGTTGTGTTGCAAATGCAGACTTTACATGTGTGGCTGTGCGTTTGTGGAAGTAATGTTGTATTGCAGACTCAGAGCCTGCAGCCAGCTCATTTCTTTCCTTATGCATTTATTATTCTTGGTCTTTTAAAAAGTGAACTGTAGTGGGATAGATTTAATTATGAAGTGCAACACAGCTGAATTTGCTAATTTATTGAGACATGGGGAAAAGTTACATTGTTGACATTTCTTTTTCCTGAAAAATAAGTTCCTGGCAGTTGTGAATATTGTGTATAGGAAGAGGGTGTTCTTGGGAAGAATAAGTAAAAGGAATTGTTGCACTTCTATATTGAGCTTTCTCTGTAACAGATTTTACTAGTAATCTTGCCATTTATTTCTTTAGTGTGGTCCTGACAAGTTTCTTCTGGTGTCAGTAACAGACCTTCTACCATGAGCAATTCTACTCCAGCTACAGGTATACATAAAAAAAAAAAAAAATCAAAGTTCTTCAACTGTTCTTTCTCTGTGTTGTTTTTTTGTTGTTTTGTGAGTGTGTGTGTTGAGAAAGATGCAGTAGGTGTATATGTCTACTTGTGGTTTTAGATCAGACAAGAAGTTGAAAGTGAGAGAAAGCTGGCACTGCTTTTGTTAAAATTACTTCCAGCATTAGGTGTACATGGAGTGTTAATGACCAATGGTTGCATGAATTAACTTTATGTCAAATAAATTAACTAAATCATGACACAGATAATTGCCTGTCAGCAGTGGTTTCCAAATAGTTTATTTTATATCAGGGCAAAGATCACCTTTTGTTAAGTGTCTAAGACTTGCTATATTTTCGGTGGGAAAGGAGGAGGAGTCTGAGGAGCTATCTTGCAGATTTTTCTTTTTGATTTCTTTGACTTGCACATATCAGGTTGTTTATACTTCTGCTGATCAATTCAATGTGATGTCCAAATGTTTCTGCTTGGCTTGAAATAGCATTAGCTTATAGCTCAGCAACGTAATATATATTACGCTGAAATATGTATTACTAATTAACAGTGCAATGACTGATCCTTCACAGTGGTATCGAAGATGTCTAAATGATATAGAGGCTTTTGGGATATATTAGTATGCATTCTCATAAATAATCATATAAATCTAAAATTAAATATAATCACTATTGAAATTAATCTTTTTACCTAATACAGCTACTCCAGCTGCAGCACTCAGTTTTTGTTGTTATGTTTGGGGGTTTGGGTTTTTTTTTGGTCTGGTGGGTTGCATATCTAAAATGTGTACCTCTCTACCTCAGGCTACTCAGGGAATACATTTGTATTAGTCATGAATTGCAATTGTAACAGTCTTCCCTTTGTATGTCAGGAACCAATTTTCACTTTGTTCATAAGGCTTCTTTTGGTCTGTCTGAAAACATTTTTTACTTTTACTCAATTGAGAATACAATTCAGAAAGGTGATCACCTTTGGCATGCATTAAAGAATTGTTGAATCAATTTTGAAATTTAGATGCTGCAAGATACAGATGGTTATCGCTGCATCAAAATTAGTATCAAACCACAGCTGGAGAAAGAAGCATGGTTTAAAAAACTATGAGGTTTTAAATTTGAGATGTGCTAGCTTTTATTGCTGATTTAGTAACTTTAGCTAAAGTTTCACAAGAAAAGAAGCACTTCAGTGTGGCTCGGTTTGCCACTTAGCTCCATTTTGTCACCTCTGACAGTGTGTCAGAACCCAGAATATACTGCTTCTGCAAGAGTCTCTCATATTAAACTAGAGGCAAAATTTATATTAGGCTTCATTTCCTGCTTTCTTTAGTCAAGCATTCCTTGACTTATACTAAGTCAGGGACATCTTGTCCATTTTGAACCTGAAAAGTAACAACATAGGTTGTTAGAGTTTATTAGTAATACGTCCTGTTGTGGCTTGGTACCAATATGTGTTTAATATGGTCATGTTTGTCTTAAAGTTCACAATTTTCAGAATGCATACAGAGCACATGAAGCCATTTAAAATCTCTTGATGGAAAAAATCAATGCATAACAGACTTCTCAGTTTTGCAGGTGGGAGAATTGTTAAGTGTGGTATGGTTGGGTCTTTCATCATCCAACTTGAAATTTTACGGGCTTCCACTAATAAAAAGACTGTCTGTAAACATCCTTATGCAGAACGACTTGTATGAACCAATTCTTAGCCTTAGACTGTATGTAAAACCTACAGCTAAATCTGAAATTTCTTATAAAGCTCATACAGAAATTTCTTCCCAATCTTTTGTGTTTCTTCTTGAAAAGCTTAATGCAAAAGATTAGGTATTAAGCCTGTCTCTCTTGCCTCCATTGTAACTGCTTCTAGTACAATATGCTTGTTCCAGATGTGGTGTTCTGCTGAAAAGTGCTCTCAAGGATACTTAGTAATGTTCTTGAAATGTAGTCATTGGTCACTTACAGGATCCAAATACGCATATGTTCAAAAAAACTCTGCTTCTGGCAGTGTGTCAAAGTGGAAGACTTAAGAGTTTGTATGGATTTCATGTTATCTTTTTCAAAGACTTTTTAAAACTTAAAATGATTTGCAGCAGCAGGCTTTCTTTAATAAAGTAAAAACAAACCCCAAACTTTGAGTTAGCAACTCAGTCACAGAAACATAAGTTGGTGATTAAAAGAAAGTTAAATGTATTACCTCCCAATTATGACTTTCCCCTCTTCTGTGCAACAGACATTATGTAAATATCTTATGTATGCATTTGGGGAGAAGTGACTGGCCTCCCATTAAAAAAACCAAAACGGCGTCAAACCAAAACTAAATCTCCAGAAAATAAACAAACAAGTCCAAAGGAAAGCCAAACATACCCCACTCTCCCCTTGCTGTCAAGATTTGCAATAGCTGATGATGTCTTCTTACACTGTTCTTTTGTTAGATATGAAATATCCTTTCTTAAGGTTAAAAGAACTGTACCTAAGTCAATGTCAGTGCTGAGGCAGCAGTTTCTCTCCTTTAGGTTTGATATGTACACTGTGCAATGGATTTGCCTTGTTTACTTGTCTGTCTCCCTCCCTAAAATATTTTAGATAATGAGAAGAAAAAGAGTAAAGGAAACAGATCTCCATGTTCCCCTTCGCGTGTCCTTCATATTCGTCAAATTCCAAATGGTGTTACTGGAGCAGAAGTTGTTTCATTAGGTCTCCCTTTTGGCAAAGTAACCAATCTCTTGATGCTAAGAGGAAAAGGTCAGGTATGTCGTTTTCAATGTTTCAATAACAAGTGCAAGACTGAAGATGTGGTTCATGTTATGATAATTTTGATCTTGAGTGAAATGATTGCAACAATGTCTAAATATTTCATTGATAGTGGAAGATTTTCTTATTTTTAAATGTGAAAGGGTGTTTTGAAATTTATTTTGAGTTTTTAATATGCTTTTGGATTAAATAATGAACTAGGAATTTGTTAATAATATTGCTAAACATTATATCCACTTTATGTAAGAACACATAGATGATAAAGAACTACATTGTCACTATTGTTGACAAATGTCTTCAAAGAGCCTGCTTACTTAAGTTACTAACATGCATGTTAATTTTTTGACATCTGTTTTATCTTATTAGATGTGGCAGAATAGTTTGTGTCATGAAGAAACACAGAAATCCTATAAAAATAATAAGCATTCATTCAAAAAATTGTCTGGAGCACTGATCTGTATTAATACAATGCATAAACTGATGGATGTTTAATGTTCTGTTCCAGCTTTTTCAATTAGTACGATTATCAGCTATGTAGGTAATAGTGCTTGGTTTCAGGAATTTAACAAATTGATTAGCAGTGTGGTACTTTCAGCAGCATTGCTTCCCATATGTCATACTTATTCCACCTCTTCTTAAATGACATAGTGTACTTACAATGTAAAACTTTATAAGAAAACCCACAAATTGAATAAAACATCCCCATAAACATGCACACACAAATGCATTCTAATGCTGAGCAAATCAGTATTGTACTTTCACATAACCTTTTTCTAGTGAGAGTGGAATTGGGAAAAAATGATGCTTTTTTTCTCTCTTGTAAACAAAACAGCATTGAAATCAGCTATTTATTGGTTGCAGGCATTTTTGGAAATGGCTTCCATAGATGCTGCTGTTTCTATGGTGAACTACTACACTCCTGCTACACCTCACCTCCACAATCAGCCAGTTTATATTCAATATTCCAATTACAAGGAACTTAGGACTGACAATCAACATAATCAGGCTGTAAGTACAATATTTCATTTTAACAGGATATAATTGCATGAGTTGTGAATGGATGTGTTAATACAGAAAGTATTAAGGCCTTTTCTGCTTCTTGCATTGCCCTGCCAGTGAGAGTGCACAAGAAGATGGAAAGGGTCTCAGTTAGGATAGCTGATTGCAGCTGACTCAAGGGATGTCCCACACTGTGATGGGCTCAGCATTGGAAGCTGGGGGTAGGATGAAGAAGGAGAGATGTTCAGAGTTGTGGCCTTTTTCTTTCCAAGTAATTGTTACGCTCAAAGTTCCTACTTTCTTGGAAATGTTTAGACACCTCTGTGCCAATGGCAGAGATGTTTAAACACACTCTTTTGCCTTACTTGCACATGCAGCTATTGCTTTGGCTATTCAACTGTCTGTAACTGAACCCATGAGTTTTCTCACTTCCACTCTTCCAATCCCCTCTCCCATTGTGCTAAGGCAAAGTGACTGAGCAGTTGTGTGGCACTTTGTGGCATACCAGGGTTAAACCACAACACTAGTAAATAAAGAGGCTACTCTTCACCATATCAGTAGACAAATTCTGATATATATAATTTCTGTAACTTCTTACAGACAGGAACTTCTCAGTGTCTGTAAAATTATTGTGGGGGAGCTCAAGTTCAAAAGTAGTTCATCATGATGACCATGAAATCAAGTGAAGGTGGCAGGAGGACTGCTTGTATGAACAAGGAGCTCCTGATTGGGCTTAAACATAAGAGAGGCATAGGAAAGTTGGAATCATGAACAGGTGCCTCAGGAGGATTATAGAGCATTATCTAAACATGCAGGGATATGGTTGGGAAAGTCAAAGGCCACAAGGAGTTCTCTCTGATGAGAGATGTGAAAAGCAGCAAGTTTGGTTCCTTGAAGTGTATCAGCAGTAGAAATAAGATTTATTTAAAAAAAAAAAATACATAGGCCTGCTGCTGAATGGGGCAGGAACAAAGGAGATGGAAAAGGCTGAATTACTGAGAGCCTTCTTGGCAGCCTGTAGTGGTTAAGACTTGCCCTTGGTATTACCAGGCACATGAGAAGAATGGAAAAGTCTTGATGAAGGAAGTATGGAAGAATCACATTAGAGAACATTTAAACTAGCTGGATAAACAGAAAGTCTATGGCCCTAGTTGACACTGTGCTGGTAGAATCCCAGCTAGCTCTGCTACTGGCTTGGTGCCAAAATACCATTCCGGAGCCCGCCAGCAGTCTCGGGACCCGGTGCAGTTCAGAGCTGTTCCTCTAAGGCTCTAGATGGTATGGTGTCGAGGTTTCGAGGCAGGAACTTAGAGAAGGCTCCCTCTTGTCCAGTTTCTCAGCTTTATTGTAGTCCCAAGCAGGGATGGACGAGGAGACAGGCAGAGCGAAGCCCGCTCTTTACATTTAAACCGGGGGAGTTACAATTCTTTACCAATCAGGTCACAGTGGGGAGGGGAGTGAGGAGGGACCCACGATCGAGCATCCTATAGGAAGGGCAGGGGGAGGGGAAAGGGTTACGTGTCCCAAGGGGACACCAAGGCACAGGGAATTCTCTGGAACTGGAGGCATGGATCAGGTGAGATTGACATTATGTATCTAAACTAGCAGGCGTGTCCAGGGGGTGACTGACAGCAGGACTAGGGAGGGGAGGACCTAGGGTAAAACCATCATCAGGGGTTAACAGGAATAAACCATGGGGAGGGGGACCCACTTCCACACCTAGTGAGATACACTTTTGGATGCTGAGGGAGCAGATTGATGTCATTGCAATGCCACTGTACGATCTCGAAAATGTGGTGGCAGTTGGAAGAAGTTACTGAGGACTAGAAAGAAGGAAATCCTTCCTTCTCCTATCTTAAGGAAGGACAACACGGAAGATCAAAAGAAACTGGGGAACCACTGCTTGCTCAGCCCTACTTTGGTCCCTGGGTAAGGAATGGAGCAACTCATTCTGGAAACCATCTCCAAACATTCTAAGGAGAAGAAAGTGGTTAGTCATAGTCAAGCATAGGTTTTTAAAAGGATGTTATGCCTGACCAATGTGATGGCCTTTTATGGTGAGATGACTGGATTGGTGGATAAGGCAAGAGGATATTGTTTATCTTGACTTTGGCAAGACTGTCAGTGTTGTCTCCAATAACATCCCAATAGATGGACTGATTAATGCAGTCTAGTTAAGTGAAACTGTGAGGTGGTTTGAAAGGCTAAAATGGTTCTGACCATGTGCCTTAAAGCTGGGGTCCAGTCATGAACAAGAGTACCCTTAGGGGTTAATACTGGATTTTGGATTCCTGGATAAATTTCAATTGACCTTCCATTTAAATACACAAGTTATATACTGTGATGTGCATATAATGATTTTTTTGTTATCTGTAAGAATTTTGACAGTAGTGATTTGGGCATAAATCATTCATTTGTGCTGACACAAAAGTCACTGAATTCTTGCAAGCTTGTCAGTCTGGTAAATGTTATTTGTCTCTTTCTTCATCAAAGATTGTGGGATTGGTTTGCTGTATGCAAAACCAAATAAATAACAAGATTTTTGTTTTAAGGATGTGGTTTGCATAACAGCCTCGGGAAAAGTATATGTATATTGCAAATAAGACTCCTTGGGTCTCTTTGTGAGTATTTTCAACTTGGTGTATGGCACTTGCTTTCTTCTATATAACAGCATTGTCTACTTTTAAAAATAAGCTGTTTGGCACTTATATTTGAGTTTTATCTAAATTTCAAAGAGATCCTAGTAGAGCAGCTGAATACTTTTGCTGTCCTAGTCCCTAGGCTGAGCCCTGAAGTACAGATTATTTTGCAGGGTTATGGTTTTTTGAAACTCAGTAACATGTGCCATGTACCCTGTTTAATCTGTCTTCCAAAGAAATAGTGTAGGGGAGACAGGACTTCCGGTCACAATACTGCATTTGGAAAGGAACATCTCTCTGTAGTCGTGCTACTCACAGGAGGTATGAAGACCTTTTTGGGGAAAGCCCATGAAGAACAAGCGAAGAGACTTGTGTAATCACAGAAGTCTAGTTTGAGGAGTGAGATTTGAACCTCTTTTTTGTGGTTGATGGCTTTGCTCTGAAAGAAGAGTAGGGTGTGCACCTTTAAGCATATCCCCACCAAATCTTAGTTCCTGAAGAGAATGAAATCCTAGTAAAGCAGAGCAAATAGTTTTTGGTATGCTGACTGGTTGTTAGTCTATCACAATATTACAATATTTTCATCTATATTGTCATCAATAATTTTGCTGGAAGAATGTCTAGAATGACAATAGCTTACTGAATCAAAGAAAAATCATGTCTGTAGGACATTACAAAATAGCAGCAGTTTAACAAAAAAATAGTTGTAATTCTGTGAATTACACTAACTAGTTGTAAGGGAGGAGCATGGGAAGTAAGAGTTATGATTTATTTATTAATGTGGGATTTTAATCAATAATATGAAGGAAATACTTTTTTTTAAGTTATGGTTTATGTCCTTTTCATTTAGGACAACTTTGTTTCAGTATGAGTAATTTGTGTGTAAAATAACTGCTCTCTGCTATGACTTAATTTCAGAGGCCCCAAGCTGCATTGCAAGGTGTGAATGCTGTGCAGCATGGAAACCTGGGTATTACAAGTGCTCTTGCTGCTGAAGGTGGGGTCCTTCCAAGTCATGGTTCTGTTCTTCGAATCGTTGTTGAAAATGTTTTTTACCCTGTCACTTTAGACATACTGTATCAGGTAATGAGGATTGCTTAAAAAAAGTCACAGTCTGTTCCAATGTTACTACTGTAAATCCATTAATTTTTTTTTTAAATACCTGTGGTTCCTGAATCTTCTGAGTGAGGACTGTCTCTTTAAAATAATTTCCTGAATTCAGGGATCTAGGTTTGAAATAGTTCTGTGTAAATGAAATTCAAGTAAACAGGGCTTCAGTACTCAGATTTTCATGTTGTCTCATTTACTTCCTTGCTGTGGAAGCAGCAACAAACTTGAACTGGTAATTCTGCTTTCATGATAAGCTAGTGAAATATTAAATGTTATGAACTTATGAATCCATATTTTAGCACTCTTTCTGCTGAATAACCTTTAGAGTTTGCTTTGTATTTAGGGTTTTATATTCACTTTTATACCTCAGTGTAAGTGATGTAATATGCAAATTTCTTGGACAAATGTTTTTGATTGTTCATCTTTAGAATGGCATTTGGCTACATCTGAAAGTTTAGAATAATGGTAGGCTATAGTTATGAAAGAAAGTACTGTAACTTCTGCTAGATGTTTGGGCTATGCTGTTGAAAGCTCTAAGTTTAAAAATAATAACTTTGAGACCACTTCCTTGCGTCCAAAAGTATTTTTGATATTTTACAAATATTGCAAAGCTTTTTATACTTGAAGCTTTTGTAATTAGTAGTAATTTATGCAGTAAAAAACCATGCCCCACATATGACTTCCTTAAATAACACAATTTAGAATAACTGGGATGATTTTGTAGGAACCTGCAGTCCTGAAAGATTCTTTTCCTGCTCTGCTAAGATCTCAAACAATAGTTGTTTTTAGCAACACTCTGTTTTTCCTCTTACCTCTTAAAATTTTCTGTTTCACTGTATCTCCTCACTTTGATTAACTAGTGTACATATTACTTGCCAGTTGGATGTAGCAATTTTCCTGATCTAAACCTTTGTATGTGTTTTTGAGTGTTGCTCACTCATTACTGAACCTGTGCAAATACTATGTCAGCTGCTTAGGATTATTATTGTGTTCAGAGTAACCTCAGAACAAGCTCCTGTGCTTATGGGGGCTGTACTAGTTCTAAGATTGCAATGGCAAAAAGGAAATTTATATTAATTTACTTTCATTTGATTTTAGTTTACTTCAGTGCAGCACAACTGTATTTTCAGTATTTGAATTGCTCTCACTCAGCTACTTTTCCAATGTGTCTGGAAAATTTAGCAATATTTGAAAAGGGATGTTATTTGAAGTTCTTAATAGGGGACAATCTCCTCTAATTAAAGCAGGACTTAGTGCCCAATAGCTAAAATCTAACTTTTACTTTGTGTGTTAAGATTAATGGAAATGAGTATTTTCACTGATAAGTATAGCATCTTATGGAACACTAGTAGGCAAGCTGTCATCCCATACTTGGATTGTATTTTGTAAGTTGTCTTGCTTCTCAAGAAATTAACTTTTTTTAACCACAACTCACCTTAAAATATTTATCGTAAGAAGACGAAAATTCAGTTTTATCTTTGTAGAAACAAAAGTGATGTATACAGTGTGTTTAGGTTTAAATTCAAACAGGAAGGAGTACATTAAATTTCATTACCTTAAAAAAGTCTATTAAGTTTTCTGGATAAACCTGGAAAAGCGTATTTTGAGAAGCTCTATTTAGGCATTTCTTAGGAGGAAGTGCTTTATGAACAGGAACTGAAAGACTGATTTTAAATTGCTGTGAAAAGGTTTCTGTTCTGTTTTCTATGACTAAGTGATGACTGCAACATTAAAACCTTGTTTCTGAGACATGGAAAAACTGGGTATAAAGTGTTAGGACATTAGTCTTGTATCATTGATTCTAGGCCTAAGAGGCTGCCAAGAGATGCTTATATTATCTAAGGCCTTTCTTGCCATTGCAGGTTTAATATTTCTCAGGGGTTTCTGCTTTCCTGACTTTGCATTGATTCTAACAGTTTGTTTGAAAACTAATAGTATTTCTCAAACTCACCTTTGCTCTTTGACTGTTAATTTGGACTTTTTTTCTGCACTTGCATGATATGTCCTAGCTTTAATTTTGTCCTCACTCTTTGTGGCTTTGTTTTTGTATAGACACCTTCATGTAATGTGCATGCTCATTTTGAATGTATGTATATTTAAATTCAGCCTTTGAAAGTATTTCTGCAGTGCTTATGTTTGCAATAAATAAAATACCATTTGTCTATAAAGTATAGGGGTAGGTTCAAGTCTAGGTCTTTGTCTTGCTTCTTTCCTCTTTGTTTTCTAGTTTCGGCAGTGGGTCTTAATAAGCACATCAACTATTTAAGTTGTATTTTTGTTCAAGAGATTTGCAGAATTTGTCTAATGTACGAAACATAAGAGTGGATACCTTGAAATGCAGTTTGCAGTTCCCATCTCAACTGATTTCCAATAAAAAGGAATAATATTGATAGAAATAGATCCATCAGGTCAACAGGTGGCTTGGTAGTGTGCTTGAATAAATTTTGGGGTTTTGGACCATGGGATAATCTATTCAACACCTTTTCCACTGACATGTGATGTGATGCACCATTCTCAGAGGGGAAAAGGGGTTCTAGTGTAGGAGCTGGTAGGGCTTGTTTTCAGAGCTTTAAACTACCTTGGAACAGGGAAGGGGAATGTGTAGAAGCTAGAGAACAAGAGGGTGAAGAGCAGCACTGTGGAAAGGGACCTGCGCATCCTGGTCAATGGCAAGTTGAATATGAGTCAGCAGTGTACAAGGTCTGGAGAGGAAGCCATATGGGGAGTGACTGAGGACGCTTGGTCTGTTCAGCCTAGAGGCGACTGAGGGGAGACCCCGCTGCAGTTACAGCTTCCTCAGAGGGGAAGTGGGAGGAGCAGGTACTGATCTCTTCAGTGTTGTGGCCAGTGACAGGACTTGAGGAAAAGGCATGAAGCTGAGTTGGGGAATGTTTAAGTTGGATTGGAAAAGGTTTTTCACCCAGAGGGTGTTGGGCTCTGGAACAGCCTCTCCAGAGAAGTGATCACAGCACCAAGCCTGACAGAGTTCCAGAAGCCTTTGGACAATGCCCTCAGGCACAGGGTGCGACTCCTGAGGTGTCCTGTGCACAGCTGGGAACTGGACTCAATTGATGATCATTGTGGATCCCTTCCAACTCGACATGTTCTGTGATTCTGTGACTTGTAATGTCCATTTCTCAAACCTCAGCTCTGATTCATTATCCACAATTTATCTGTAGACACTGGACAAACGCCTGTTTGGACTGTCCTTCCCTGTTCTTAGATGATTAGACATTGCTAATTATTTAAGGAAATTTTATCCTTCTTTCCCATCTTTTGTAGACTTTCTTTAATTATTTTTTTACCTGAAACAAAATTCTGAGTTCACACAATTTTTGTTCAGCTCTCACAACAGAAATATTTTTCAGAAATTTATTTAGAACATTAAATGCTGGGGTTTTTTGTGTGCATGAACTCTCACTGCTTCTTAAAGCCTATGTTTTTTCCCTAACAGATTTTCTCTAAATTTGGCTTTGTCTTGAAGATTGTCATGTTCCATAAGAACAATCAATTTCAAGCTCTGCTCCAATATGCTGATGCAATGAATGCATATTATGCCAAAATGGTAAGTATTGTGTATTCAGCTTGATTTTGTTTGTTTGCTGGGGGGTTTTCCCCGCTTGGGGACAGGGAAACCATTAGGGATATTTTGACTGTTAACTTTGTGATTTCTCATCATTCTAACACTCTTGTTGCACATGAATAACTTGGACATCTCTCTTTAGTTAGGAGGACAGCACTTTATCATCAACTGCAAACAAATGTATAGCATATACTCCAGGACCTGCATGAGTCTATCAAAATGAAAATCATTGATAAAATTCCCTGTCAGTCTTCTCAAGGCTGAACAAGCCCAGCTCCCTCTGCTTTTACTTGTGAAAGAGGTGCTCCAAGTGCTTTATCATCTTTGTAGGGCTACACTGGACCCATTCCAAGAGCTCCATGTCTCTTTTGGGTTGAGGAGCCCACAACTGAACATAGCACTCCAAATGTGGGCTAACCAGTGCTAAGTAGAGGGGTAGGATGACCTCCGTTGACCTGTTGGCAACGGCCAACAGGCCTTCTTGGCCACAAGGACAGATTGCTGGCTCACAGGCATTTTGTGGTCCACCAGGACCTCCAGCTTTTTCTTTGTAGAGCTGCTTTCCAGCAGATCAGGGCCCCAGTCTGTGCTCTGCATTTGCCTTTGCTGAATTTCAGAAGGTTCCTCTCTGCCCATCTCTCCAGCCTGTCGAGGTCCTTCTGAAGGGCTGCGCAGCCCTCTGGGGTGTCAGCCACTCCTCCCAGCTTTGAGTTGTCAGGGAAATTGCTGAGGAGGCCTGTGCCCCTTCATCCAAGTCATCTTTAGTTCTCATGTAAAGGGAGCAGGAGGTAAAAAATAGTCAGATGTGTAGAAAAGCTTTAGCAGTCTTTTCCTGACACCTGTGGTTCAAGTCCCAGAGAGGCAGACTAGAGACCTTTTTAGACCAATAGTCAGGTCAGCAGATGGGGTGCCTCTGTTCGCTGCAGCAGGGCGTCACCTGCAGCAATTATGCACCACTTTCTGGGTGTTCTTGGGCACAGGATCTGTCTGCTCTATTGTTTCACTTGAAGTCATGCACAGGTCTGGGGACTTATATTGGAAAAGACTCTTAAGGTCATTGAGTCCAATGATAAACCTTTTGCTGCCAAGCTAAAACTATGTCCTGAAGCACAATATCTGCACATCTTTTAAATACCTCCTGGGATGGTGACTCCACCACTTACCTGTTCCAATGCCTGATAACCCTTTTGATGAAGAAATTTTTCATAATACCCAGTCTAAACTCCCCTTGCAGAACTTGAGCCCATTTCATCTTGTCATTTCACTTGTTACATGGGAGAAGAGATCGACCCCTACCTTGCTACAGCTTCCTTTCAGGCAATTGTAGAGAGCAGTAAGGTCTCTCCTGAGCCTCCTTTTCTTCAGGGCAGGCACCCCCAGCTCCCTCCAGCACTCCTCACAGGACTTGTGCTTCATCTAGGTCTGTTGTTAGAGTCCCTCATGTAAGGGTCAGTTAATGCAGTTAAGATTTCCAAGTTAATATTCCTATTACCATCTGATACTGTGTGTTGAGTGGGAGAGAAGTAAGATTAGAAACACAGGAAGTCAAGTCATGCTTAAAGCTATGTTTTGTCCAGTTGGCACAAGGTGATATAATACTAAGTAGTGGGCTACACTAGAACTCTACGCAGGATGTTTAGGTAAGGATAGTGGCAGTATAATTGTCTACTTGGTGTTTAAAAAGATGGCTTAATACCAGAAGGTGAATAACTGTTTGGATACAATTGTAAGGTGAAAACCATATAATGGTGGAATGGTTTGGATTGGAAGCAACCTTTAAAGGTCATCCAGCCCAATCCCCTGGAGTGAGGAGGGTCACCTTCAACTAGATCAGGTTGCTTAGAGCCCTGTCCAACGGGCATCAGCCTTCTGTCAGGGCAACCTGTGCCAATGTTTCATTACACTCATTGTAAAAAGCTTCTTCCATTTAGCTAATCCAAACCAACCCTCCCAGTTTAAAACCGTTACCCCTTGTCATATACCAACCAGCTCTACTGGAAGATCTGCCTTGGTCTTTCTTATAGGCCACCTTCAAGTTCTGAAAGGCTGCAATAATAATATAAACTTATAGTGATGGCTGCCATGATGTGTTTTATCTCTGAAAATGTAATTATTTTTCTTCAGTCTCTGGATGGCCATTGTATCTACACTGGGTGCTGCACTCTGCGAATTGATTTCTCCAAGTTAACTAACCTAACGGTGAAGTACAACAATGACAAAAGTAGAGATTTCACTCGCATTGACCTTCCTTTTGGTGATGGCCAACGAACCGTGGAGACATCCTTATCTACTCCCTTTGGTAAGAAACCTTCACTTCTAGTGCTAAATACGCACTGAGATCATAATTTTTATGTCGCATTTATGCTCTGGCTTCATACCAGGTTCAAAGAAGGGTACATTTTTGTTTCTTACATCCAGTAAAATTTGTATGGAAAGCATGAAGTCCAGATCATGGTAAATGGATATCTGAAACAATAACATGAGGAATACTCATGGGCAAATTTAAAGTGTTGTAAAAAAGCTACAAAATATTACTAAAATGCTGTGAAATGGTATCATTGGTACAGGTAAATGCTGCATATCAGAGTGGAAGTCGTCACAAATTGACACTGGCTGCCAAAAGCTGATTGAAAATAAGTATTTTAAGGGTATTAGCTCTTATTTGTTGATATTTTAGGATAATTGAATGCTGCAAGAAACAAAACTGTAAGAAAACCCAAAATTTGATACTTATTTATATATGTCTGTACTCATCTTCTATAATATAAAATCTAAGAAATTTTCGTAAATTTCAGAGCTCATTTTGGCGTAGAGGAGACAGTGCCTGCTTGAAGTGACACTGGAGAAACGCTCACAACACAATCTGAGCAATTTTAGCTGTTTTTCTCTCTGTCTAATGACAGCCATTAGCAATAATACACAGCTAAGAACTGTCTTAGCTGTTGAATATGTATCTAAGTGCTGCCCAATTGATTAGCACAGTAAAAGTGTGGGAGAATGATTCCCTATTTTCCTTTATTTTTCTATGACAGCTAGGGCAAATACTGGGTTTGATTTGATTTCTTGGATAGTTGAGTTAGTTAGCTTAGATTAGAATAAAAAAAGTGAGTTGCACTCACTACTTTCTTGATTTTTGTATTTACTGCTGCCCTTAAATGCAGGCCTTGGATCTATATGAAATGGACAAATGTCATAACAATGTGGGGCAGAGGAGGATGGTGGAATTTGCCATACAGCATTATAGAAATGTGCTGTTACAGGTCTAATATATTTGAATTAATTCGACTTGCACTGTTTGAAATGTCAGTGACAGGGAAAAGTACAATTAGAGTAGTTTATTTCTGCACTTGCTTGTAGGGCAGAAATAACTATGCTTTTGGAGAATAACACATGAACAATTCTCCCTATCTTCCCCCTCACTCTTCCAAGCTTCTCATTGCTAGGAGCCTTGTTTTCTTTTACTGTAAGAGCAAGAAGTGCTGGAATAGTCTGATGTCTGTACCAAAATTTGTCAGTGGTAAATTCATAGTGAAGCACATATATTAAAAAAAAAATTAAAAAGCTGTAGACGGGGAGAAGTGTGCTTCCTAGCCTATCAGTGGTAACAACATGCAGATATTGTCATTGGCATGTTCTGAGAGGCTTAGTTACAGAACATGAGGAAAAGATGTTCTAAGTCATGTGAGTACTTTCACTACCTCTTATTGTAGTGGATGTAGTTTTGATGTAGAATTATAAGACAAAGCTGGTAGCTATCAGAATAACACATCTGTTTTTTATTATAGACTTGAAGTTACCTTAATAGCAAAACTGAACTGCTCTTGAAACTTGTTTTTCTTCTCTTTTTTCTTTAATTTTCTTTAATTTTCTTTTGCTTTTGGTGGAAAAAATACTGCACTATAAACCAACAGATTTTGTGCATATTTTGCATTTAAAGAGTTCTTGTATCCAGTAGCAGAACTACATGAATTGGCTTGCTTAGAAAGCTAGGCTGATAGCCATGATGCAAATGAATTTTAAAAAAAAAAGCAACAAAGAATTCCAGACCTTCCTGCATTAGTTCAGTTAGACAATTTTTACCATCCTAATTTTGGTTTCAGGCTGCAACATGCAGGTCTTATTTAGCAGAATAAAAGTTCTGGATCTATTTCTTCATTAATGTTTCCATTACCGTTCTTGGATTGTGGATAAGTGATTAATAACTATATTGCCAGAACTTGTCAGTATAATTTCAAAAACGTATTTACTTGCTTTGGTGTGATGAATGTGTTCAGGTTTTTTGTATGAAAGACACATTTTTGCCACACATAAGAGGAGGTGTAATGTGATGCAGTATTCATGAATACTTGATCTGTGGTATCTGTTCCATTTCTTTCTGTAATTCATAATAGATAGTTCTTTTGGTATTGTATTATCCCTGTCAATAGCCATTTGCTAGTAGCTCTATTTTAGTCAGTGGTGTGGAGGTTTGAGTAGTAAAACAGGCCTATTACCAAGCTTGTAGGATGTGTTTTCTAATTGTATATGCCCCATTAAAAAAAATTAAAATCTGCTGTGTCCTTACATATGAATGAATCCACATCTCAAGCTTGTATCTAACTGCTTTGAACACAGTTTTGTGTGCTATCCTGGGTAGCACTTAACTCCACGTACTAATGTGGAAGTAACTGAGCTATCTTTGATGCTGGGTCTCTCTGTATGTTGCTATTCCCAATCTATGGAATAGCAACAAAATCTTGTGATTTCCAGGGGAACTATGAAAAAACATAGGTTATTTATAAAGTTACACAAACTGGGAAAGTACATCTCCTTAAAAAGCAGAATATATATGCTTTATGCATTTCAGCAGCTAGAAAAATTCAGAACCTTAGATTAGTTGTAGAAGTTTGTATTGTTTAGCTTATACTAATCTTAGTATTCAGGAGTTGTATCTCATCATTGCAAAACATCTTTGACTGCATTTACTTGCAGAAAATTTCTAGAGTACATGTCCATTGTGTGAATAGAAACCATTGAACACAGGCTTTAATGGATAACTAATCTCTGCTGTGCTTTCCTATTCAAACTTCTCTAATTTACATTTTGCCCTGACTTCATTTTAGAGAGGAATGTTGAGGCTGACCAGAATATTTGCCTTCAAAAGTGTCTGAAAATTGTCTTTGTAAAACACAGAATCATGGATTTCAATGAGAGTTTCAACCCAAAAGTATTATAAACATCTGGAATCACAGATAAAGTCAAAATAGCAACACTGGTAGCTGATTCTGATTGCTGAAATCTCTTCTGTTTTCTAAAAGTTGTAAAATCTTTAAAAAATTTGTCTGTTCTCTCTAGCCACCCAAAATACCATATTTCCGTCATATACAGGGCCTCCTGGGTTTGCCCCAGCCTTGGGCTTTCCTCAGGGAGCAGGTAAGTTTGTTTTCTGAAAATGTGGTGTTTGTAGTTAGGGCTAGTGGCCCATCTGAATACATCTGCTCAGAGACATTTGTTTTAAAATATAGCAATCAGTACACAGTATTAATTTAAGTAATTGTAATTCTTTCTCATATATATACTTGATAGGATAAGTTTCTGTAATAAAAACCATATACTGATACAGTTTATTGTTCATTAAGCAAAGAACCTAAATGCTATGATAAAGATTACCTGCAAGAGAAGAAATTAAGCATTTATTTTTCTCAGAATCGTAAAACTGCTATGACATTCAAAGCAGATAGAGGGAAGTCCCCCCTTTTCTGGCTATTGAGTGAGAACTAGATAGTTTTTTAGACTGTGATTTTTCCTTTCTAGCACAGGATAAACTTGTGTGCTGAACTATTTTTCTTCTTTCTTGGGCTGCAGTTTATGTCCCCTTTTGTTTGGGTCTATTTGTGTAGCTGAGTATTTCTTTTTTCTCTGAAAGGGAGGTGCTTCCTGCTTTATTGGTCAGATACTAGTAATAACTAAATTCCTTAAAAGCATTTTAAAATTAAATATTGATGTTTTTGCCAAATATAACCTGCTTGTGTGTTCTTCATTTTCCACTTTGAGATGTCAAGTGATGCTATTTATACCTTTCCAGGTCCTTCCGTTCCGCCTGTTCCTGGAGCACTAGGTCCTCTCACAGTCACCACACCAGCAGCACCTGGACACATGACTATTCCTGGTATTCCAGGAAACTCCGTTTTACTAGTCAGCAACCTCAACCCTGAAGTAAGTTTGATTGGTGGAGCTGGTGCAAGTGTCATCTTGTGCCAACTGCCAGAATCCTTGCAAACTGACATTAGCTGAAGGAATAAGAGAAATTCTCTATGCTGATAATATAACAAAACAGGACAGCTCTATACTTGTTTTAGGTAGTTGGCAATATTGCTGAGGTTTAAAAACTCCACTCATCAGTGGAAAGCTTCCTAACACAATATACTTTAGGAACCCTGTGTTAGCAGTGTAGCTAGTACTTAGAGAGAAGTCTGTGGTCAATTGTAATAAATGTTTGAAGATGTAAACAATGTACATATGAAAGTTTACTGATATCTCTGTTAGTATAACTCCTCTGTGTGCTGTTTGATCTTTAAAGAAGGCAAAGGATTTTTCCTTACATTGGTTAAAAACCAAGGAATTAAATGGAAAGGAGGGAACAGAAAAGGAAATAAAAGCATGCCAAATCAAGTACCTTTCTAAACATGTGTAGGGTCTTTCTAGTTATGCAACTTTCTTGAGGTTGAAGAAAAAGAACACAGGTACATTATGTTATTGACATCACTTTACATTTATTTTTAAAAGTTAATAAGTACCCATGTTCACTTTTCATAGTACCACACAGATCCTTTTTCATATGTAAAATTACGAAAGACAACTTGGAAAGTTATTTTTGTAGTGGAAATGACATAGACTGGTCTATAATGTTACTCATGTTATTTGAACACTGATCAGTTCTTAATTAAAAGCAATATACATCTTCTTAAAAAATTAAAATCGAGTTTTACCAAGGCCATGACTTAAAACACAATTCTTTTTGACTGTTGATAAGCAATCCTATTGCAGCAATGCAAAATTCTTGTTACACACGCTCAGTACATTTCCTTAACTGTAAAACGGTTAGGAGTTGTTGGCAAAATTGAAGTCACCTTCATATTTTGAGGTTTAAAAATCTGTTCACCAGTTTCTTTAAATAATAGTTCTGTTTCTGTTTTCGTACTAACAGCAAATTCACAGTAAGCATCAAAAACCCAGCTGTAGATAGGGCTGTAAGGCAAGTCACTTTTTCTTTGATTTTTCAATATATCAATGAGTTTCTGATAATGGCTGCATATGTGCTTTCTGCAGCTGACTATTTAAGATGATTTTCTGAACCTGAAAGGAGTGTGCCTCTTAAGAATAAGCATATGTGAAGCATAGCTCAGAGCTCTTTTTAGGATGTTGATGCTTTACATAGTACTAATCATTCAGCTAAGAATTCATGTAGAACTTAGTGCTGTAATGCAGGATACAATATCAATGTATTAAGTAATGCTCAACTTCTTAAAAGGATAAAAATAAGAACGTACTACAGCATTAATTGTTGGAAATATATTTCTTGGCAGTTCTATAGCACTTGTCCTTCAGTACTGGTTATCTGACCCTGTCACTCCTTTTTCTCTGTATAGAAAATCTGGTAGACCTTATTTCAGTTCATATTTCTCTCCTGTTGCAGGGTTGAAGTGTGCATTTAAACATTCCTTCATGACTTCTAAATTATCTGGTTTTGTTTTCTTTCTCCTCCCCCCCCCCCCCNGTAGAAATATTGCTGTCTCATTTGAATAAGAAATTTCTTTTTAAAAACAGAAGTCTCCATCCTGAATTAAAATATTTGGCCCAGAAGAATAAACTCTTGATGAATTTAAATTTCACATTGATAGTAATTGTTCTCTACCACTAAATGCTGATGATAAATGTGTATGGCCTTACACTTAGGCTGCAGTATCTTCTATTTTTGAATAATTTAGCTATGTTTGGTACACATTTGAGAAGTTGAGTTGAGAAGGAATAGGGCTAGAGAGTGTGAGAAGTGCTTTTGATATGCAGGTATTTCTAGAACTCATTACTGGCAAAACCTTAGCCTCAGTTGAAAAAATTTCGACTGCATTAGATTGTAAATTACCTTCTTTGGTACTTGGCACACAAGATTTTTATTGAGAATCACTGAAGAAAAATAATTTCTTTAAATTTATACCTTTCTTTCACAGCTTCTAATTGAATACAATTTAAATACCACTTTCTATATGCTTCATACATAAACAGTTAAATTCTCTGTGTCTCCCTTTAGAATGTCATGGCCATGTAGAGGAATGGGGACAAAATTGATGACAAAGCAAACACATTTTGAAGCAACTGGGTTTAGTTTTGTTGGTATTGTCTGTTGTTTACAAAATACAAAGGAGTTCTTTAATGCTTTATTTTTAATTTAACAAAGGTCTTTAATATTTTCAGGGAATGAGCTGGTAGCTTAGAAAGAATAAGGTCAAATAATGAGGCTACTTAAAAAATTAATAGGTTCTGCAGCATGACAGAATGAGTCTTGAGTGATAAAAATGCATGAGCTGAAGTGTTTGCTTGTTTACATATTTTACATGTGCATAGCAAATGTGTATTAACAAGAGTGCCATACACTGTAGTTGTTGCAGAGAATGGCTTTTGGAGAGACAGGTTTATGTATTAGTATGCAGTATCTCTTCCATTCTTTTTGTTTACCATGCACTTATGGAATAGATGTCTTCATTTGCATGGCTTTAGAAATAATGTACTCATTTTATCATTTAAACAGGCCATCACACCTTATGGACTTTTCATCCTATTTGGTAAGATATGTCAAATACACCTTGACAAACCACAGGGCTAGTGGTTCTTTTTATTTATCTGACCAATGCTGGTTAATTCAAACTCCATTGCTCTGTGCATGTCCAGGAAATGCACATTTTAAAATGCACTGGTTTTAAAATGGCAGAAAGTCGAGTCAGGACTTACAAGCCACAGATACCAAACTGTCAAAACAGTTAGTGTCAGAAGAATTTCGGTGTGTGGTCCAATTTGTTTACTACAAAAAATGGGAAAGCAAAGTAAGATGAAAAAACAGACGTTGCTTCAGAGGAAATGCTGCACAAAATTGGCTCGTGCATTAGTTGCAGGGGACAGTGTTTGGTAATGTTTTAATATGCCTCGGTTAAGAGGACTTTGACAACTATTGCACCTATTTAAAAACTGAACATACAGATGTGGTAGTATTTCTAGGATCTGGGGGATTTCCCTCCACTTATGAGCCCCAGAATATAATACACAAACTTTAAAACTCTCCTTACACTAATATTTTAACCAACCTGTTTAATGAGGTGATTGTTCTTTGTAACACTAACGTTAGTCAAAAGAAACAGACTTGGCCATGTGCTTTTCATAGTAGTGCTCTGAAAAATTTCCTTTCTGGATTTCCACAGGTGTGTATGGTGACGTACATCGTGTGAAAATCATGTTTAAGAAAAGAGGAATTGCTTTGGTTCAGATGGCAGATGCAACCCAGGCTCAATTAGGTATTGATTTTTAAGGCACAGTTATGCTTCAAGCTAACATGAGTTTAATATAAAGGAGGAATTTGTCATCTGTCAGTGACAAGCATAAACAAATTAAATTCATCATTGTGCTGCATTACTACATGCAAACTTTGATAATACTCTCAGTGGCTTTAAAAATATAGTCCTGTGAATCTCAATCTAGTAAATATAAGAATTTGAAACATACAACTCTCTTGCCATTTATTTTATAATACATTATATTATTTCCCTGTTATTTATCTTGTATCTTGTATTAGAATAATCAACGGATCTGTATTGAAATACTGTTTTGCATTTTTTTTGGCATTTGAACTGGAGATAATATTATATCCTTATACCTTTTTTAAATGTAGTGCTGTGACATAGCCCACTTGGTAGATGTGGAGGTTGCAGTTCAAATTTAGGATGTGAAATCTGACACTAAGTAGAAAACAGTATTCAAAGAATTGTCTTTTCTTCCCCTCCATTAATTCCTGTTCAAATTACATTTCCACTGGTTAGCTATCAACTACTTGAATGGACAGAGGCTTTATGGAAGGGTCATGCATGCTACTCTTTCAAAATATCAGACAATTCAACTTCCTCGTGAGGGACAAGAGGACAGAGGTCTGACAAAGGACTATAGCAATAGCCCTTTACACCGCTTTAAGAATCCCTGCTCTAAGAACTTCCAAAATATCTTTCCTCCATCTGCCACCCTGCATCTCTCCAACATCCCGTGAGTATCTGCATGTGTCATCTTCTTGGAAAGATGTTTTTTAGGATATGTTGTTAAGTTAAGAAGTCTGACATAAGTTTTGGTTTTCTTTCCTTGCCCTTTAACAATTCATTCTGCGGTGGATCATTCTGGTAATTAACAATAAGTGAATCCTTTAGCTGTCCCATTTTTATCATTAGCAAAGAGGATAACTGAAGGAATTATCTTTGAGTTTTTACCAGTTTACATTTTCTTTAGAGTATGCTTTCGGTTTTTGACATATTAAATCATGTGTCACAAATTTTCACAAAGGTTAAAGACATGTTTTTTGAGGTAATGTACATGACAACAAATGCATCCTTGCAACATTGTTATTGCATATAGGTACAGTTTTTAATAATTCTAACACTTTTTAAAGAACAATTTCTACAGAATTCAGATCTCTTATGTGGAGGGCAAGTTGTGAGAAAGAAAAAAGTATTTAGTGTGCTCTTTAAGACTGAAATAATATTTTTTATGTCTATAATGTTATCAGTAGTGTGTAGAGTAACAGCCAAACATAGGTTTTTACAGGCTTCTCTTGTTTGGCACCTTTGCAGGGAGGGAAAAAAGGAAACTATGGAATTTTGCCCAAGTAAGAAAGGAAATTATAAGACACTTTGAAAACAGCTTTTTGAGTAAAACAAAAATCTTTCAAATTTGAAAATACGTGATGTGCACTTGCAAAAATTGCAAGATGAAATGTATTACTTGGGATTTTAGGAGATTTTTATGCAATCTGAGTGTTACTGAGAAAGAAACAAGGTTGGATGAAAAACAATCGTGTGTCTAAAATATTTTTGTAGCACAATGTGATAATAAAATGTAGAGTAGAAGGCAAGTGTTTTAGGCTGAAGTGTTGACATGGTTTGAGTTGATGGAGATAAATTTAAACAGCAAAAACTAGTTTAGAAGCCAAAATTGAGATCTTGATATTATTACAGAACTCTGTGCTCTTCTACAAGTTGAGGGGAGTTTGTTTTTGTTTTGTTTGGTGTGGTTTTTTTTGTTTTGTTTTTGTTTTTTTTCAATTAGGCCTTCTGTTACTGTCGATGATTTGAAGAACCTTTTTACAAGTAAAGGATCTACTGTGAAAGGCTTCAAATTTTTCCAGTAAGTTCTCTTGTAAAATTGCTAAGCAAGCTTTCATCCTGGAAAATAGCTAATTGCTTTTTTGTGAATTTCTATGTATATATAACTACAGGCAGAATTCCATGTATATATAGCTATAGGCAAAAGTAGTACACCTATCACAATTTTTATGATACTTTCAGTCTTAAAATTTTAAGTGGAATACGGGGTTAGCATAACTAAAGTAAAAATATACAGCCTTCTTACAAATTCCATTTATGTTCAAAGTAAAACAAGCTTAAGGAAAGTAAATGCTCATTTCTTGAAAAAATACGAGCTTTGTGTATGTAAAATGCCATATAAAAATGACAGTGATGACAATGTATCTACATTAATTTAGTTGGCAGCATTATTTTAATACTATCATACCTGCTAGAATAATCCCATCTATATGGACAATGCAAGTATTTCTTAGAGGTCTTCAAGCCTTATTTTGACCTAGCCTTTTGAAGTCCAGTGTAATGAAAGAATGACATGACTTTAAGCCATAGATTCACAAAATTTATGTAATTTTGTTATCTTTACATTTTAGCAGACACATAAATAGCTCTGATTCTTTTGCTGTACAAGTATGTGTGATATAGCTGAGAAAAAGCCCAGTTATGCCACTTTTCTGTGTTGGCTAGTGAAAATTTGGTTAGGATTAATAATTGTTTTCATTGCTCTTCAGGAGAGATTGCAAAATGGCTCTTATCCAACTGGGCTCTGTGGAAGAAGCAGTTCACGCTCTCATTGAGCTTCACAATCATGACTTTGGAGAAAACCAACATCTCAGAGTTTCCTTCTCAAAATCTTCAATCTGAATTTTCTGTGAATTTTCTCTTTAAGGCTGCATAATGGTTTTAGTAAAATCTTCAAATAGAGACTGAGACAGCTGTGACCAACTGTCTCTTAAAAGAAAAGCCTCATTCATACACAATGAATTCAGTGATGATTTTTTCTGATACTAGCTGCAATTATGTCATCCATAGAAAGATTCTTCTGTGAAATCATTTTAGCAACAATATTTATCATCAAATTTCCTAGTTAAAATTATATTTTGACACATCCTTTCAGCTTTTGTTTGGAATCAGCCTTACAAAACAATTTAGAGTGCTTTTACGACATACCAGAAGAGTATGTTTAATGAAAAGGTAAATCTACTCTGAGCAGATTAAACACTAATTTGAATGTGAAATAGTGCTTGGGTTTCTTGAAGAAAAGCAAACAGTAACTGTGAGTATCCTCTAAATAGTATTTATGTTACCAGGGTGTGTGTTCATACTTTGGCAAATCTTTACAAGTAGCTTGTTTATAAAAATAAAAAGTCTGTGCTGTAATTATAGATTAAATTATTAGAGAAAAGGCAGTGCCTTCTCTCTGTGGAATAAAAGGTATTTGACAAGTTTCTTCAAGGTGTGGTATTGGAGAATTAGTTTGACTTGACTGTGGGTTGGAAGTTTGATGTCCTATTTCTACTATGAAGGGATGTGTAACAGTACCTTGGAGAAAATAAAACAAGAAGATGGTCTTGATTTAAAGTAATTTTTTTACATTTCTCTAAATAATTAAATGTTTGCAATCTTATGGAAAATATTCAGGTTTATGATGGTTTCTCAAGTTTTTAAGAAGTTATTTTTGCTAAGGTCATCTTTCAGGGCAGAAAAATTAAACCTCGAGGTTTTTTACCACTCTAAAGTCTAATACTTAAATTACTGTGTATTTACCTAATTTCTTATTTTGTGCCTTACTATGTGTGTATGAAACAATAGATTAGAGTGTTATCTGGAGTATCTTGCAAAAATATTGTGGGCTTTGTGAAAATTCTCCTCTTGGTCTTTTTGAAAATGTTTTCCATGATACTTCAAGATATATTTTTTCATTAATTAATACTTTGAATTCTAGTTTCTTGTGCTTTCATATGGAGATTGGATATAGGTGGGATGGATATATCATTTGTTGTGAAATCACATAGGGATTCTTTAAATTTACCTAGTTGCACTTCTCTGATGGTAGTTCTTCACTGATAAAAAATTCACACCCAGAAAAATTACTATAAAACCAAACAAACCTATATAGGAAGGCCAAATAGCAAATCCAGTTCTTTTTCTGGACTTCATCTGACATCTTGAGAGACACTGGCTGTATCATAATATTCTCTTTCGGGTTTCTGCATTTCTTTATTTTTAATACTCTACAGTATTAAACGTAAAGTAATAGAATGCTATCATTCTTTCCTTTGTAAGTATGAAAAAAAAATTGATAATGAATCTTGATTCCTCTTTGGGGAATGAGCTGAGATGCAGTTAGGTTTTGCCATGAATGTACAGATGAATGCTAATGACTTCTGGTTATATTTTAAAAAAGCTGAATTTCATTTTAAGAGCTTCTTTTTCTAGTGTTTTCTTTCACATAAATGAATTGAAAATTCATTTAATTTTACTACATTTTAAAGACCGATTTCTTTCAAACATGGCACTTATTTACTTCTAACTATTGCAGAATTTGTTTCTGCTGTAATGTTTTGCCACTCATAAGTGGTTTTGTTCATCTGAATTTTATTACTTTATCTTTCTAGAAGAAAGAGTATGGTTCTACCATGAGCTGAGTATTCTGTAGTGAGCTTTCTCAAATTTTCTCTCTGAATTATTTTTGCAAAAGGAGCCTTACAGTAGCTTGCCAGATACTACCTTGATGTAAATTGATAACAGGTGTAGTGTTAAAGAAACTTCCCTGCCCGACCATCCAGGAGCCACTCTGGCAGTCACTCTTGCAGCACCTGAGATGGGACTGAGGCCCCTTGCCAGCTACAGCCCCCACATTCCCCCAGTCAGAACAGGTTTCCTTACTGGGTGGACCTCAAGTTTCCCATAGCAGTCTCGTGTCCCAGCCATTAAATAATTTCATCACAGTGCAATAACAAACTAAGAGCTCAAGCTGGTGTCTCTGAGGAGAGACCCAGAACAAAGGAACCCCTGGGCTTTTACCCCCTCACCAGTCTAAGCATGGGAAGGTCTGGGATCATGGGCTCCTGCCGTGTCTCAGTGTCTGGTCCCCTGGCTGGGCCACAGGTCCCCAGGCCCTCGTTGTGCCGAGGGTCGGCTCTTCACGGCCTCTTTGTCTGGGCTCCACCAGCCAGAGCTCAACCTGCAGCTCCCACTGCAGCTGCACCCCGAGCTACCTCAGTGAACATGTTCCTCAACAGTAGCAGCCAATCTGACTGCACAGATGTAGCTATAATGTGCTGTACAACACAACTATGTAAATATGTGCAGAATGTACTATGTACTGGGAAGTTCAACTGGCTTAGGAATAATATTCCCCTAAGGGATGTTATCTTTTGGATTTCACAGAATCACAGAATGGTGTGAGTTGATCTTCATGACTTTCTCACAGGCCCACTGCTCAGACTGTCCACGTCCTTCTGGATGGTATCCTTTCCTTTCAGGTGTATTGACTGCACCACACAGCTTGGTGGTGTCAGCAAACTTAGAAAGGGTGCAGTTGATTCCACTGTCCATGTCACCAACGAGGGTGTTTAACAGCTCTGGTACCAGTGTTTATCCTTACAGAACACTGCTCATTATTGGTCTCCACTGGGATATCATGCTGTTGACCACAACTCTTTGAATGTGGCCATCCAGCCAGTTCCTTTTCCAGCTAGAGGTCCACCCATCAAATCCATGCCTCCAGTTCAGAGACAAGGAAGTTTTGTGGGGCAGTGTCATGCTTTGCACAAGTCCTGGCAGATGACATCAGTTGCTCTTTTCTTATCCACCATTGCTGTAACTCTGTTGTAGAAGGCCATTAAATCTGTCAAGCATGATTTGCCTCTAGGGAAGCCATCTACTTCATAATCTTACTGGGAACCAAGGTGGGACTTCCAGACTTAAAATTCCCTGGGTCTTTCTTATTTCCCTTTTTACAAATGTAGGCTATATGTGCCCTTTCCAAGTGAAGCTTTAGCTTTCACAGGTGCATAGACTTGGGCCACTCAGAAAACCTCTTTTCCTCCCAGGCTACATGTTGTTAACTTCCACCCACTGTAGCCCTTCTTTCAGTGTTTGAGTTCATCCAGGAGTTCCTTTTTCATCTAATGCCATCCTGACATTTTTGCCTGACTTCCTCTTTGTTGGGATAATCACTCCTGAGCTTGGAGAAGGTGATCCTTGAATACCAACCAGCTTTCTTGGGTCTCTCTTCTCTCCAGGGCTTTATCCCATGATATTCTATGAGGCAGATCCCTGAGGATGCAAAGTCTGCTCTTCTGAAGTCCAGGGTAGTGAGCTTTCTGTGCACCTTCCTTGTTGCCCTGAGGATCTCAAACTCCATTTCGTGGTCCTTGCAGTCGAGGCTACCCTCGAGCTTCACATTCCCCACAGCCCCTCCTTGCTGGGGAAAAAAAAGTCCAGCATAGCACCTCCTCTCCTTGGCTCCTCTACCAATTGAAGAAGGAAGTTATCATCAATGCATTCCAGGAAGCTTCTGGATTGTTTATATGCTGCTGTGTTGACAGATATTAGAGTGGTTGAAGTTCCCCATGAGGAACAAGGTTTGTGTATGTGAGGCTGCTCTTCTCTGTCTTCCTGGTCAGACAATCTGTAGCAGACCCCAACTGTAAAGCCACCTGGCCCTTGCCTGCCACTAATCCTGACCCATTAACTCTCAGTCAGCTTCATCCACTGCCAGGTGAAGCTCCATGATCTCCAGCTGGTCATTGACATAGAGGGCAACACCACCTCCTTGTCTACCCTTCCAGTCTTTCCTGAAGAGCCTGTACCCTTCCATTCCAACACTCCACTCTTTGGAGCCATCCCACTATATGTCCATGACATACCAATGACATCATAGTCATGCTTACATCTCTGACTCTTCTTGTTTATTCTCCTTCTTATGTGCTATTGCATAGATGCTTTGGAGTTGAGACCCTAATGAATCTGACTTAGTGGCTGGAGTAGCTAGAATTCCTTTGTGTTGTTCTTCTGGTGCTTTTCTGCTGACCTGTGATCCCTCTTCAGGCTCTGGGCATCTATTGCTGGCACTGGCACCAAATTGATAGGAGTGGGATGGACTGAGGTTCCCTTCGCCCTGGCATCTTTAGTTTAAAGCCCTTCTCACCAGCTTGGCAAGCCTGTTGCAAAAGATGCTCTTTCCCTCTTCTGGCAGATGGACCCCGTCGGCCCTCAGTAGACCCAGTTTCTGAAAGCAAGTCCCATGTCAAAGCAGCCAAACCCCTGGCTGGGGGACAGCCCCAGAAGCATTTGTTGATTCACCAGATTTGACTGGCCCTTTCAAATACCTTCCCTTTGACTGTGAGCATTGATGAAAAGACTGCCTGCAGAATCTTAAAATTTTTTAACTTAGGAAAACTCTGAATGTGGGTATTTATTATGTTTGCTTTTTAGTTTTGTGATAAAAGTATTGTGTATCTTTTTTGATTCACCTTTATTGTTCTATTCTTGCAACCAAATTATTCTTGTCAACATACTTTCAGATTTGTCTGTATCTGAAAGATGCTGCCTCTTAGAGAGATCAGCTTTTACAGTATATCCAGATACACTTTGAAACTTGACAGTACATCTTAATATTTGCTTAGCAGCATGAAGGTACTAGTTAAGGCTACTTCTTCGCTTTTAGTGTTCCACCTTGAATAATTGAAAGCATAAACATAACGCCTTAGTTATTACAATGCATTGTTATTGAAGAGTCATGGCAGAAGGAATACTTTTTATACTTCGTGCTTGACTCATTAGTGCCTGGTGCAAAAGCACAGTTGCATCTCAGTTCTTGATTCTCTAAAGTCTATGATAGTAGATTGCTTGATATCTGTGAAAAGAGCAAGAGTTGAGAAAGAATGATATTATTCTACAGAGTCTTACAGTTATGTGGATGGAAAGGAGCCTCCAAAGGCCTTAAGCCTACCTTTCAGTCAGATTATGGACAACTTTAAGCAGTTACTCAAAGAATTGTCCATGTAAATTAAAAAAAAAATCAAATTGAATAAATTTTCTGTTCTTCGCTGTTCTGTTTAGCAGTCCTCACTGCGAATTTGCTTCCTTAATATGTAACTAGGCTTTAACATACTGCAATCTATGTGTTTTTGCCTTTTTCCCTGTTACCTGTGTAACTCTAAAGAGGATTCTGGCTTCACCTTCTCTTTATTGTGGCCTTAAGCTGTTAAAGATAGGTTTATAATTTCTTTAACATATGTTATTAATTTCTGTTTGTGAAGTATCTGGTAATGTGCACAGTTTAAGTTGGAATTTGGGCACATGGTGGGATTCTTTGAGGCTCTCTTGTGCATGGCCAGGAGTTGGACTCTGTGATCCTTGTGGGTCACTTCCACTTCTGCATATTCTGTGATTCTATGACTGTATGGTTATGCCTCTGTATATGTCATGAATCAACTCTGAGTTACCTCCTAGTCCATTTTTTTTGATGGATACATGCTTCGTTCAAAGTGTAATAAGGCTTTTTTAACAACCCAGGAGCAGCTAAGTGCCTTTTCAAATGATCCTTGATTTATTACATAATGGTAGAACTTCTTTGAATTTCTGCAGAACTCTTAAAACATCAGAACCAATTTCTGAAACGTTGACTCATAATTTGACTCAGTTGCCTTGTCTGCTGGTCCTGTAAGTTGCACTGGTTTTGTGTACTGATAAATTGAGGTCCTTTTTATTCAGAAAATATTCCACATATCTGTGGAAACTTGCCTATTTGTGACATTTTTCTGATTACAGGCAGCAAAGTTGTGTTTGTGTGCCAAGAAAACTATTAATCTTTGTGTATAGTACTGCCAGTGAGGTCTGTCTGATCAGTTATCTTGCCCTCCTCTGATTCATGTCAGTAGGAAAGTGGTAAGTTGGGGTTTTTTATGAGGTGTAGACCTACTACTTGCCATTTTATGCTGTTAGCTTATACTTCTGTATTTCAAATGAGGGGTCAGTTGCCTACAAAAAGCATTGTTATGCCTTAACCTTTGGCCCTGATAAGTTGTTAGCTAGAGCACAACTACCAGACTTAGTCTTATTACTATTGTGCTGAAACGATACTAGTCAGGTTGCACAGAATTTTTTCTTTAAATTAAGTTTTTCTTCTGTCTTCTGAAGTTTGGTTTGCTATATACAAGATTGTTTGCCTGCTCTTGTCAAAGCAAATTGTAACAGAATATAAAATTTCTGAAGTATTTAACTTCAGAGTTTTATTGATGGGGGATGTGATATAGGAACAAAATTGGACCAAAGTTTTTGTGCCTTCAGTAGTTTTATATGTAGGGTTTTTCGTATCTGTAGGTGTCTTAAGTATAAAAAATACATTTTTCCCCTCTGGAAAATGTATATTTATATTGTGAAAAATTAATGTTGTCTACTGACTATACAAGAAGTGAACTACAACTGTTTCGATACAGATTTAATTATTCTAATATCTTTACAGTTGTTTCTTTTGTACTGCAATATGTAGGAATTACAAGCATATACACATTATTTCCAACTTCAGATAATAATAACATGTTGTGCTTGGAGCAGTCCCAAAGAAATTAAATGCTTACATAATTGAAGGTCCTTGATAAATGAAGAAAGCTTTTACTTTAGCAGATTAATGTCATCACTGTAAGCAGTTTTTCAGTTCTTGGAAACTGTGCTTTATTTATGAGTGGGAAGCTACCACACGTAAACTTGATTTGAAGTACTTTCCAATTATTTTTGAATATGTTACCCACTTTCTGCAGAAGTTCACCATAGAACTGAAGCAGCACAAGACGAAAGTTGCTAACCAAGCAAATTCTTGCATCAGAATATCACTTCACTCTCTGACCAAAACTGTTCCAGTTTTACTGAGATATATGAAAATCTGTTTTCTCTCACACTCTTCTGATGGGAAGACTCAATGCAAAGTGGCCTCTATTTGAGACTATTACTAGTGGTAGAAACAGTGGAAAATGGAGATAGTAATGTGAACCAAATTGTGTGAGAGAAGGCAAAAAGTTAATGTGTTGCTTTTAGTACTGTACTCAAGACACAGTAAACATCTCTAAGAATTGCTGTCCCTCATTTCACATGATCTGTTCATAAAAGTTCCCTTTCAGTTTATGAAAGTGTTCATCTAACACAAGAAAATACTGTAAATATTTGTAACATCATGTTTTGTTTGGTTTTTGTTTTTGCTTTTTTTTTTTAATCTGGCAAAAGAGTGTTTGGGGAAACAAATGGAAATGTAAAATGTTTTTATATAAAAAGATTGTCTGTATATTTTAATAAGCAAAAGCTTTCATTTGTAAAGCATCTTGTGGCATTGCATGAAAAGTATTTCATATCTCTGGAGATGACTTAAAACTGAAAAGATATAAGACGTATTAAAGAAACCTATTTTGTGACTGTGTAGTGCACGGTGAATTTGATTTTGTTTGTGCGGTAATATATTCTGTTTTTTTAGGTTAGTGTGTTTTCTGATTACATGATATCTATACCTACCTAATTTCCTAGCTCTAGTTGTTGTAGCATGTCTTTTAATAAATGTAATTATGGCTGTACTCTCTTAAATTTTCCTGTGTTCTTGTCTATTACTTCGGTTTTTTTCTGGTCTTATAATTGTGCAGCTAATAACATCTAATTTTTTATTTTTTTCCTTCAGCATACATGGGCATCTAAACAAAAGCTTTTCATATCAAAAGTATTTTAAGAGGGTTAATGCACATCTTAAGCATGAAGTGAAAGTCAGCAGCACCTCAACTGTTTCCTGAGCAGGGCAGAAATTTTTATTTTCAGTAGGATGGAAATCTATTCTACAACTCTAAACCAATACAGTAGTTGATGACTGTTTTGTTATTTGAGACAGGGATGAGAGGCTTCAGTGATGAGAGACATGGGGTCTTCTCATTGAGAATTCCTTTATCTTTTACAATGCTGTACTCTTTTCTAGTCCTAGGATTGAAATTCATATCCTTTGCACAAAGATTAAGAAAAATGTAAATAGCAGCTTAAAAAGATGGTCTTCTTTCAGCTTCCTGTTTCTCAACTGTCTTGTTGATGGTTTTTCTTTGATACTCCTTGGTTGCCCTTCTCTGTGTTGCACAACACTAATTTAGACCCTCTTATTCTTGCATCCAAAATTCAGGATTGATGGTAAACAGACAGTAGTCTAAGGCCATAGATACAAATACGAGGGGAGTGCAGCGCCTCTTTCTGAACTAAAATTTTCAGCCAGTCTGGCAAGGATTTAATTGTCTGCCACCCAGTAAATTATGCTGTTACCAGTCTCTGAGTGTAGATGCTTTTCTAGGGAGAAAAATCTGATTCAGTATAGACTGAATTGCAGGTTTCAGCAAAATGCTTATTCTCCAAAGGCTAGATATGAAGTCTCCATGTGTAACTCTTGATTTTGTCCTTGATACTTAAATATTAGATGAGCATTCTGGGGAAAACGCTAGCTTTTGGTGGCCATAATCTGGCTTCTTATTTTTTGACCAAGTCTGCCTGAGAATGTGTGAGAAAGTGAAATTCCTAACTATTGTCTTCTCCCATTACTCCTTAACCAAAAAACAAATCCCATCTTAAATTCTTGTCTCTTATTGCTAACCCTGCAATACAATCACAGTAATTTTTTTTCCTTAAGCATGTAAGTGTCAATCTTGGAAAATGAAGAATGAAATACAACTTTTAAATAGCACAGATATAAAATGTTTGATACCAGAATTTGTTCTGTTCCTTGCAAGCTGAAAGAGAAAGGGCAGTAACTGGTGAATTTGCCAGCATCTAATTACTCATATGGTTTGGATCATTCCCAAAAGATTTCTTTATAGCCCCAGGGCTCACCCATTTACAGAAGTGGAAAGAAGATTATTGTATGCTTTGAAAATAAAACAAAAATTCCTGCTTGCATTTTCTTAACTGTGCTGAGATATTTGTACTTGAGTTCTTTGGCATGTAGCAGGTGAGTATAAGGATGTCTAAACAAAATATAATGAAAGCGGAAGTTGTGGTAGAATATGTAGTACGTGAGAGAAGGTGTAGGGGGTAGAGGCAGAGGGGAGAAGAGACCTCAGAAATGTCAGTCATCTCAGAGATCATTTCCAGACCAATGCCTTTGCTGTTGACCATAAACTCATCTCAGATGCTACAAAAAACCTGGAGATAAACAGTCCAGTGACAATGAGAACAAGTGTCTTTAAGGTAGTGCTAAGGTAGCAGTGTGAGTTGCCTGGCTCCAAAAAAGCTCTTAAAACAAGAGTAATACTTTAACCTCAATTTATTGATCCTTCTTATTCCATAGTACTTTCTGCTTAGTCTAAGACAGTTCATCAGGGTAACACGTTTAGGTCCTGTGTTTTATTGCCAAACTGCTTCAAGCACAGCTACTCTGTCCTTCTGTGAGAACCAGAGCTTTTAATGGAAGCAAACTATACCTTCTGTAATTCCTCCATTAAATCTACTATGTAAAGTGTTTTTCTAGCTGTGCACCTTAGGGAGATACAAGAAGGCTGGAGAGGGATTTTTCACAAGAGCAGTAAGACAAGAGCAAATGTCCTTAAGATGAAGGAGAGTAGGTTTGGATTAGATACTAGGAAGAATTTCTTTACTGTGGGGGTGGTGAGACACTGTAACAGGCTGGCTAGAGAAGTTGTGGACTTCCCATCCCTGGAAGTGTTCAAGGCCAGGTTGGATGGGGCTTTGAGCAACCTGGTCTGTTGGAAGGTATTGTTGCCCATGGCAGGCAGGTCAAACTATATGATCTTTAAGGTCACTTCCAAGTGAGGCTGTTTTATGATTAACTGAACTGTTTCTCTTGTACATGCATATTTTTTGTACAATGAAGGGTCTGTAAGGATTTTTATTGAGAGTTTTCTGTGTTTCTTTTTTCCTTCCAGAGCCCATCTTGTTGTGCAAAGCCACATTGCTTAATGCTTGGAAACTTTTTTTGAAGGAGGGTAGACTGAAGGATATTGCGTAATGCTGCAGGCTTACAGCTCTGTGGTTGGATACAGGTTCCATTTCTACCCTGCTATGGTGCTGCCTAGCACACACCTAGAGAATATATTCAGTAAGTATCACTGCCTGTAAAAATAAAATTGAAGCTCTTTTTAAAACAAATATGATCCAAACACAAAAAAATTACAAAGCCTAAAGAAATTAGGATAACTGTGCTATTCAGTACTATGAATTCTGTTGATGATCTGGGAAAAACTGTCTGTACCTCCATGGTCTATTTTAGTCAATGCAATGTGGGTGGGTGCTGGAAAGGAGGGTTGTGGGTTCTTTTCTAATTAGAAACTTCTGACAAAAACCTGAAGTTGTCAGGTTTAGTTCTTACCAAAAAACGTGGCAATATTACTGGCTAATGTTTCAGCATTAGTGACCTTCTCTCTTTCTTTACTTTTCTTCCCTCTTCCAATTCTCTCCTATGGCCAAATTATCCAAAAAGCAGTGTGAGATTTAAGCAATATCTTCAGCAAAATGTTATTTCTGTGTATGCAGAATTTGAGTCATCTGGTCATCAGATTTGAAGTATCTTGTGTAACTAAGGTTCCCCATTTTGAAAAGCTCTGAAAGTAGTTTTTCTATTTAAGGTCACAACAAATTCTAAAAACAGTTGGCTACCCAAGTAGTCTCTTCTCTCACATCTATTAACTGAAAGTGGTTTCTATACTTTTCTTCATACGTGATGTTTTGTTGGGTGACATGCTCTTTTCCTTCTTGTGTGTATGTTCTCATTACAACTGAACAGCTTAAAATTCAGTCTTGCTGAGGTTTTAATTATCTTTTCAAAAGCATATAGGGTTTATACTGTTGCTCTTTGTGTTTCAACAAGCTTATCCTCTTTCTCAGAGGTTTCATTGGCCTATCAGATACTGAACTGGTTGAAGATTTTTGATAGCAGGCCTCTCCCAATCAACACCATCATTGTGTGTGTGTGTTTCAACAGTAAATGACTATGCATTATGCTCTTTGAGCATTAGATCTTTCAATGTTGATTCAACCACAGAGACACGAAGGTTAATAAACAGCACCACACTTCTTGATGCTAAGACTTCTTATGGTATAAATGTCTTTTTTTCTGCTCTGGTTTGGCACTGCTGGTTACAGCCTGCCTGACACAAGATGGTCTGAGTTAATTTCTCCTTCAAGGCATGCTATATGTGCTTGTAAGATTCCCAAAGAGCTTATTGGAATACTTTGTGAAGCTCTTTATTCACCAGTCAGTGCAGAACTATGCTACTTGTGTGAACAGTTTTTCATTGAGGAATTTGTTCAGTCACTGTGTACCTCTAGCTTTTACATAAACTGCTTATTCTTCAGGGCTTAGATTCTCCCAATTTTATATTATGGGAAGATTTCATTTTTCATTTAGGTTTTCTTATACATGTGATTTTAATCAAGGCCCTTCAAAAATATTTTTAGGTCATTGCTGCCACTCATCAACAGGAAAATAGATAAGGAAGGGGTTACTTTTGAAGGACCTGACCATAAGATGTTAGCAGCAGCATCCTGTCTTGCCTGGTATGTATCACTCACTTACTGTCTCATGAAATCTAGCAGGAAAATTGCTGATAATTTTGCAGATCAATTGCCTAGAAACACTGGGCTTGATTAAGATGCTGAATGTAACTTTGGGAATCCTTCTGACTGATCTTGATTCTCTCCCTTTCAAAGACTAGGATCCAATTTAAACAACCACACCCTAAACTGACATACACTAACTTCTTACTCTCCAAGTGATGGGGGGCTGTGCCCTCAGCCAAAGTTTAAAACACCCTCTGGTGTACATCTGGTTGTGTATCAAATAGGTATAAAATAAAAAATCTGTAAGTGTAATTAGACAGTGGATTCATGTAGCACATAGCAAGAAAAACATTCTCAGCCTCGTGCAGGCCTAAATGGTCAGTCATTATTTCATTCTCACAGGCTTACATTATTTGAATGTCAAGTTTTTCTGCTATATGGAAAGTTCATGAGTCAGTGGTGCCCTTGTGGCCGAGCAGGCCCATTGTATCCTGGGTTACAGGGGGAGGAGCATTGCCAGCAGGTCCAGAGAGGTGATCCTGCCCCTCTCTGCTCAGCCCTGGTGAGGCCTCACCTGCAGTGATGTGCCCAGTTCTGGGCTCCTCAGTACAAGAGAGACATGGAGCTCCTGGAGTGGGTCCAGTGAAGAGCAGCAAAGATGGTTAAAGGACTGGAGCATCTCTCTTACAAGGAAAGGCTAAGAGAATTGGGTGTGTTCAATTGAGAGCCTTGAGAAGAGAGAACTGAGAGGGACCCCATCAATGTCTATGAATATCTGAAGGGAGGGTGTTGAGAGGATGGAGCCAGGCTCTGCTCAGTGGTGCCAAGCAATAGGACAAAAGGCAGAAACTGATGTGCAGAAGTTCCACCTGAACATAAGGAAAAACTTCTTTACAGTGTGAGTGACACTGCACTGTAACAGATTGCCCAGAGAGTTTGTGGAGTTTCCCTCAACTGATATATTCAAGAACCATCTGGATGGAATACTGTGCCATGTGCTCTCAGATAACCCTGCGTGCACAGGGAGGTTGGGCCAGGGTCCTCCAGTGCTCCCTTCTAATCTTTCCCATTCTGTGGTTCTGTGATTGTAAGACAAACTTGATTTCTTGCAGATATTATTTGAAGATAAATAGGCCTTTCAGCCTTGCAATTTAAATGAAGAAGAAAGTAAAAAGACTAGGAGGCCTTTTATTTCCACAGAAATGCCAGTCTTAAGTCTTTATTACAATTTATAACAATGCAGAAATGCCATCACCCAGGGTATATTTCTCCTTTGATTGCCAGTAAATGTAGAAATAATAGAGTTACACCTAATTTAATTTTCCAAGATCAAAGAGCAGAGCTTGTGCTGGTTTTGTAAAAACACAAAAGCACTCTTTTTTTACACCAATTAATGCATAATTTTATGAATCTAAAATCCAACTCATTCTGCTGGCTTTGTATTCCCAGGGTCTAAAAATACAGTAATTTAAGGTACTTTCTAACTGAGATAAAAACAGCTACTTCAAACTTGATGAACAGCATGTAGAAGTTTAATTGCTTGCAGAACAACTCAGAGAGTGAAGGCTGAGGTATTTACTATGAAAAGTTTGGTTACTAGATTCCCCTTTCTTTCCCACTACACAGTGTTGATGCAAATCTGAGATTGTCTGGTGACAAAATACAATTGGTCCATAGAGAAATAAGCCATAGTGAAAGAATCCCCAGCTGCCTGAACAGCTTCAGAATTATTTAGTTTATTATCTCTGGTCACAGAACCACAGAATGGTTGGGGTTGGAGAGACCTCTGGAAATCATCTGATTCAACTTCCCTGCTAAAGCAGGTTCACAGTAACAGGTTCAGGCAGGATGGCAAAGAACTCATACAGCATAAAAATGGAATTGATCTTCATAGATAATATAATTTGACAAGTTGCACTATTTCCCATCTGATGTTTCTAGACTCACTTCTAGACTCATCTTGCAAAACTAATGGTGGGAGAAGGATAATACAAGGATAATTGTGTAGTCAGTGGGATTTGGGTTTTTTCCTATACCTTTCAAAGATATTGTCATTAATTTTTGCCTTATTGACAAGCTTTTATTAAGTTCTGTGCAGCTGCAATAGAAAGGCCAACACCCCTGTGGGTGAGCTTGGGGATCCTGGCAGAGAAGAAAGCATGAATCTTGTTGCCAAGATCTTTCTCTTCAGATTTTAGCAGATATTTTAGGATCTGAAAGGAAAAGATGTCTGTTCATCTACTTGAAGCTGAAAAAATCCTAACATTACTTTTTATTTAGTTAGTTATTATTTTTAAAATGTATGAAAGGGGTGCTGCTACTGTTCCTTCCTGAACTTTTCCTTCGTGTCTCTCTGCCTCTTTCCTCCTAACTTTGGTCTTCAGTCAGCACAGCCCTCAAAATAATGTGACACAGCATGAAACAATCAGAAACAATGGCTATCAGCAGTATTCTTGGATGACATTCCAAGATCTAACAGCTCTAGGACACCCCCCATAAACCAATATACACTAAGTCCTTGTGGTTTAAAAACTTCTAAAAACTGGGGTAGACTGCTGTGGCATGAAAGCTTCTACCAGAGGTTATATTGCACCATACACACTTACATGGGAATACTATCCCAGTTACACATCTAAGTGGGAGGGAGAAGTGAAGAGAGGCAGAGAGGGGTTGTCTTATCAAAGCTCCCAGTGGTTTTGTGGCAAAGCCCAGTTTGGTCTCCTGTGCTAAAACCCACAGATAGCAGCCCTTTTGCTGTGGAGAGCTGCTTTTCTGATTAGCAGTAACTGTCAGCAGGCTTTATCACCTACTATGCCCTTGTTATGAAATGTATACGGCATGCTCTGATGTATGTTGCATCCAAGGACTAAGCTCTAGGCAAATTATATCGAAGCATTCAATATTTAAGGTTCAAATTCAGGTATTCAGTGCTTTTGAAGAAATCTCATTTATGTTTTCATCTTGACTTCATCTGCTAGCAGTTGAGAAAGTGACATAAGCAGCATGAGAGTACAGACAGAAATACTGCAAACAACTTGAGTGATAATATTTCCCTTAAAAAAAATAATACAAGATACTGCTTCACTTCTGCACAGTATTGACTGAAGTATTTTCAGTAGAAACTGAAGAGGGTCAGCCAATCCTTTCAGTTATTTCTGAATATTTTGAGTAATTTTCAACAACTGGCGTTTCTTATTCTGGGAACTAACTGGGTAACAAGAAACCCATTATTAATTTGATTAATTTTAAATAGGCAAGAGAGACAGAATTCAGATAGAAGGAATCTTCCATCAAGCTGTAGTTATTCTTTTCATTGCCAGTTGGAAAGAAGCAATTGATAGCAAGCTGTTCGAGAATGCAACTGCACTATGAATAGCTGAGTGATCTGTTAACAAGGATGAAATACATGTATTCACTCTGGCTGAAGATGTTTGCTGTGTTTTTAAAAATATGTTTGCTGGAAGAGCTATTAGTATCAAATATTTTGTCTTCATGTGTCAAAATAAGCAATGTATTCTATGCCAAAAATCCTTAGGAGAAAAAAACAAGGAGATTCTGATGACATGGTGATATTCATTGTCTGCAAAGGAGACAGAACAAATACAGATGGGTGAGGAGATGTTTAATTGAGCTTGCCCCTCTGATTTTCAATTATCTGCATTTAGACACTTGCAAGCTAAAAATGCACAGGAGACTTCCAAGCATCTCTGGATGAATTGAATTACTTTGACCATCACAACTATTTTCTTTTCACAAAGAAAAAAATTGAACCAAATACTGGTACATACATCTTCTGGGTAGTTTAATGTTAGGGGTGAGGGAAACACTGCAATTACAAACTAGGCTTCCTTTAGGTTTGACAAGGAAAATATTAAATTTTTTATCCTATTCAGAACAGAAAATATAGGTAGATATTAGTCTGTGTTTTCATTAGAGAGATTTTTATGTGAAACAAACAAGATTTGCCCAAGATGTTAAGGATGAGCATGTTGGTACACTAGTCTGTCTTACCCTCCTGAATCTTTAATTATCTTTCTGTACCAATTAGCTAAGTTTTGGGCAGGTGACCTCAGGGCAGAAGTGATCTGTGATGAATCTCACTGATGGATTCAAACCTGAAGTAGTGGAAGAGATTGTTTGGGAATGCTGTGAATTCTGCATCACTGTCAGCACAAAGAGCAAGTTAGACAAGTATGTCAGGAATCACAGAACTGACCTTGTTGTAGAGCAGAAAACAGAACAAATGACCTCTTAACATCTTTTGACACTTATTTCTTATGACCATGCATTAAATTTAAAGTAGCCTTTGTATGTAGTTTAATTATTTTGTTCTGAAGTATGGTTGTAACAGCAATTAATTGTCTGTTTGAGACACAGACAGGAACATAACAAGGAGGTCAGCTCCAGTCTAGGTCCTGTAGTTTTTCATCTGATACACATCTTTGTTAGTTTCTTTAGTGAATATTTCTATTACAATTTTTAATTTGTTCTCTTTGTAAATATGATGTATTTCTTTAGGCTTAGTGTCAAAAATATTTTCCTGTTTGCTGCATGAGGTGTTTATGATTATAAAAAGTTGCTTCCACTACTTTTTATGAAAGGAATAGTAGAAATTACGGTGATTAGTAGGTCTGCTATACAGGGGGCTGCCAAGGAAGTGAAAAATTGTAATTTCCAAGCCATTTTAATATGTTGTGCAGAACAATTGCTCTCTGAACCATTTCTTATAATGATAAGCTACTTACCACCACTGAGAATGCATGCTTCCAATTTCAGTAAGTGTAAGGGAGAAATACACAGTAGTGACATCTGTAGTGTGTTCTTCCAAAAGCAGGATCACTTGTATGTAACTGGCTGCTGCTGAAGAATCTGGTCAAGATGAATAAGCATAGCAGAAGCTGATTTAAAGTGTATACATGCTTAAATAGGCAGAACAGTAATTAAAAAACAAAACAAAAGAAAAGAAAATAAACCCCCAAAAAACAACAAACCAAAACCCCAAAAACGGGAAGAGAGCGACTTATGTAAATAAATCAATAAAGCTGGCAATTCAATGAAACTGGGTTTTGAGTCCTTTGAAATCAGACACTGATAGTTTGGTGTTTGTTATCATACAGCAGTAAAAGACCAGGCTATGTCACTTAAATGCATTGGTGGTGGAGGACTGGGCTGAGTTAGCATTCAAGGGCATTAATGAAAAGCAACCATAGCACATGAGCAAAACTTTTTCAGGAACCTCATTAGAATTATCAAATATGCCTAATTCTGCTTTTGTGTTGGGCTTCCTCGACTGCTCACGTTGGCACTCCTCTATTACGGTAACTGGGCAACTGCATTTGTAGATGAAAAGATGTTTATGCAGCTTTCTAAAATGCAGGCTCATGGACGTGAATGAGGACTGTGAGCGCTAGGGCAATTACTGCTCTTCTACAGCAGAAAACTCTTCAGGTAGCGCTACTGGTCCTGCCTGAACCCGAGGTTTGGGGATTCACCTAAGCGGCGTCTAAGGCCTGCAGTGAGAAAGCTTTACCTTATTTCAAGCACTAAGGGTTGGCGGTGTACGGCTGCACCAGCTTCGTACATCGTAGGACTGACGTGCCAACTTCGTGCCGGGGCGCGGCGGCAGCTGCGACGCCCTCGCCTCGGGGACACACCGAGCGCTCCCGGCCCCGGCGCCCCGCCCGTTTGCCAGCGGCTGGGGGGAGGCGGCACAGCTCCCACGTACAAACAGGTGTGTCTATCCAGCCGCCCTTCCCGGGACTCATAAATAATCCTACCATCCCTTTCTGCCCCCGTCCCTGGGCTATGGACTGCAGCAGCCCTTATCAGCCTTACCACCTGCCTGGCCGGGGCAGAGGCGGTGTCCCGGGGAAGGAAAGGGGTTGTGCCGGGGAAGAGAGGAAAAAGAAAAAAAAAAGGAAAATAAGAAAAAAAAAAGGAAGAAAAGAGAGGGTTTTGCGGGCAGTGGGGCCGGGGAGGAAAGGGGCCTCGCTGAGGGTGAAAGCCCAGGGAGGGCCGAGGGCGCGGCGGCGGCGATAAGGGCGTCCNTGCCGCGGTGCGCGGGACGGCGGCGGGGTGAGTGCGGCCGGGCGGGGGGACTGTGACCTGGAGGTGGGCGCCAGCCCTACCGCGACGTCAAGCGCCCGGCGCTGGTGGCCGGACTGCCCTTGGTGGTGGTGGCGGAGCATTCCTTGGTGGTGGTGTTGGGGGCGGCCCATGCTGGTATGCAGGTCCAAGTATCCCGTTGGTGGTGGTGGCGGAGCAGCACTCGTGAGAGCAGCTCACGGTGGTGGCGGAGCATCCCGTATCGGTGGTGACGGTACCCGTGGCGTTGTTGGCAGAGGTAGCCGGGGTGGGTGCTGTCCTTTGCGCTGCCTGGTGTGTCTCCTCGACACCTGCTGACGGCGGTGGTGGCAGCGACCCCGTGTCCTGCCGGGCTGAGAGGGCCTTACCACGGCGGGAGCCGCACCTGAGGGAGCACATGGGTGAGACCAAAACAGTGAGGTGACTGTAGAGCTGGCGTGATAAATTGTGTATTGTGAAGGACAAATAAGTAGTAAAATTTCAGCTGTAGTATTAAGGGGAGGTGGGGGGTAAAAACACGTTTTTTTATCTTCTGAAGCAGCAATCTGAGGAGGATACTCCCATGTCTTATCAGAAGATTGAGGTATCATGAGAAAGTTCTCTCAGCCACTCTCCATGGCTGTTTGTAAATTTAAGTTTCTGATCTATGTTGGCTGCCATTGCATGCTGGCAGTTTTTGTTTTCTGCTCTTATCAGAAACACACACACATACACACAGAAGTGTATAAAAGCATGGATAATGAGGAGTAGGAATCTATGATGCTTCCCACAGCCTTAAGGCACTCATAAATGCACTGTCAGTAAAACTGAAACCCTGTGCATGTGGAAGGGTAGTTTTATCACCAGTGATAAATTTGATACATAAAAAAATACTAGAGTGCTCAGATGCCTTCTCCTTCCAGTTATGGTTATGTATTTAGACATTGCAGAGTAGTCAAAATTTTGTCAGAGATGCTAAATATACAGTGATGTTAGTATTCTTATCAATTTCAGCTATCTTAGAAAAGTAAAAACCTCCATACTTTTGTGTCAGGCACCATGAGACATCAGCAGGTGTAGTATTAGTTCTTTATTTTAAAATGTAAAAAGGCATCAACATATGCATGCTTTGTCTACATTAAATCCATCCGTTCTGACATTTGTCATTTGGAAAGTGAAGGTATGAGTGATAACAAAAAGAGCTTATGTAAAAAAAAATGAAGGAAAGTGAGTATAATGCCCAGAAAATATGAATGCAAAGAAGAGAACAAATTTATGTTTTATTCTGATTTCATATATATGGACAGCTCTGTCAAATTACAGTAAATTAGGTTGTATGCTTCTCAACCACTTTTAATATAAATTAATTTCTAAAATTACTTTACTTACTTTGTAAGTAATTTTACTCCTGGCAACATTCGCAGGATTTTTATGAACAGCATTTTTATCATATTGACACATGATACAAACAGATTGATAAGTATCCCAAATGTCTGTGTGTAAATAATAGAAAAAAAAATACAACAAAATAGGGGAAACAGAAATAAAGACAAAAGAGAAACAAATGCATATGGAGAAAAGATTAATATTGGATAGAGCTACTTACTATATACCTTCTAAACCTTTCTGATTGCTGAAAAGCTCTTTTCCTTGTTGTCAGAGAAGAGAAGGACAAAAATGCTCAGTGTAGTGATTTGTTTAATATTTTCTGTTTATTTTTCATCTTTAGTCTTCTGATACAGTAGCTATGGTTTTCCTACAAGTTTCAAAATGAGGTGGGAGGAGGTAGTAGTCTATTCTATGTGTTTTAATCTGGATTTTATCTCCACTTTGAATTCTGTGCTGGTTATCCTACCATGCCACTTGTAAGGCACTTTAGAAAAGGTAATTGTGGTTTTTTTGTCCTTAAAGCCATTGTGAACAGATCCATTCCCGATGTCTGTGCAACTTGCCACATCCATGCAACATGTCAGGAAAGTGGAGGAAAAAGTGTTTGCATCTGCAATTATGGATTTGTAGGCAATGGAAGAACTCACTGTCAAGGTAGGCTGCCTGCTTATAAAATGGAAAGAAACTCTGTAAATTCCTAAAATGCTCCTTCTCAAGTAATTTTAATGAATTCTACAAAGCATGCTAAAAACTTTGTCCTTTCCTGGCAGAATCTCCCATAGAATATATTTGGATTGGTTTTCCTCACCAGAAGACTTCTACATATTCAGAAGTGTTGTTTTAACATTTTGTTACTCAGTGTCCTTCTAAGACTATCTCATATGTGATGAATCAACATGTGAATCAAAGAACAATGTCAAATACTGTGCCTCAGTGTCTGTAATAGCTTACCAGTGCTTAAAGGGGGTTGTCCTTCACCAGTGATCTCCTCCTCTCTGTCTCTTACCCTTCTTACACAAAGCACTGGTAGCTGCTGGATCCTGCACAGAGTTCAAGTATCTCATTGTAGGAAAAACATAGAATCATAGAATGCTTCAAGTTGGAAGGGACCTTAAAAAATCACACAGTTCCAACCCCCTTGTCATGGCCAGGGCCAGCTTCCACAAGACCAAGTTGCTCAGAGCTCCATCCAAGCCAGCCTTGAACACTTTCAGGGATGGGACATTGGGGCATCCATAACTTCTCTGGGCAACCTGTTCCAGTGCCTCACTACCCTTCTTACAATGTCGAATTTCTTCATAATACCAAATCTAAATCTATCATCTTTCAGTTTAAAGCAATTCCCCTTGTCCTAGTACTGCAGGATGTTGTCCAAAGTCCCTCTCCAGCTTTTTTGAAAGTACTATAGGTACTGTAAGGCCATAATAAGGGCTCCTTAGAGCCTTCTCTTTTCTAGGTGGAACAACCCCCAACCCCTTCAGCCTTTCCTTGTGGGAGAGGTGCTCCAGCCCACGATTATCTTCATGGCCTCCATTGGACATGCCCCACCAGGTCAATGTCCATCTTATGTTGGGCACCCCAGAGCTGGATGCAGGGTTCCAGGTGGGGCCTCACCAGAGCAGAGCAGAGGAACAGAATCCCCTCCCTCCCCTGCTGCCCACGTTGCTTTGGATGCAGCCCAGGACACGTTTGGCTTTCTGGGCTGGGAGTGCCCATGGCTGGGTCATGTCCAGCCTCTCATCCACAAGAATCCCCAAATCCTTCTCGGCAGGGCTGCTCTCGATCCATTCTCTACCCAGACTGTAGCTGTGCTTGGGATTGCCCCCACCCAGGTGTTCCATGAAGTGCTATAATCAGTGTACGCCATAACGAAGAGTGGAAGGAGAGAGCAGCTCTTAGACTCTTACATCAACTTAAGCTGTGTCACGAAACTGTATTCACATTTTCATCCAGGGACAACAATTTCTGTTGTTCTCCAGCTTACCAGCAGTGTTTACATCCTAAATAATTTATAAAGGATATCAGTAAGGAGGAGTCTGGTTACTTGAGCATGTATGAGGAGGAGAGGATACCAAACTTTTCTTAATCTTTCTCTGATGTTTTTTAAATGTACTGACAGATAAAGATGAATGCCAGATTGGAGCCAGCAAGATCTGTGGAAATCATACACTGTGTCATAATACACATGGAAGTTTTTACTGTGTTTGCCTTGATGGATACCGAGCCTCCAACAACAACAAGACGTTTATTCCCAATGATGGCACGAACTGTACAGGTAGACATCACAAAGAATCCTGAGTATGACAAATCCAGAACTCAGTTTTCTACTGCACAAATACTTTTTTTTCCCCATCATTGTAGAACTTCTTTTCTGACACTAGATCAGAAAACTTTTTGTTGTTGACGCACTTGTTTGACATCCAGGTTCCTAACGGCCATGAATTAGTTCCATTTTGAACTCTGCTATGTTACAAATCATTGCTTCACAGACCCATTCAAACAATGATCTTTTCAGAAGAAGCAGCAGCAGCTAGATTAACAAAATAGGATGATACTTAAAATTCCCCAGATTGTCATTTTTATGTTTAGTATAGAATATTAGCTAGTTTCTTGTTAGTGATGAAGTGTTGTAACTGTTCAAGAGATGTCCAGGTGCAAGATTTTTCTGGAATTTTTTGAACAGCATATAACATTGGAAACTGTTTGTCAAGTAAACCAGCAGTAATTCTAAAAACAGCTAGCTACAAAATTGCAACAGTCCTCTTTCCAGATGCTTGAAGATAAGACAGTGATAAACTCCTTTGTTTTCCTAGAAGAGCCATGAGAAGCTATGTAGAACTCTTCATGCAAGAGTTAAGCTGGGGCCCTATATTAATTAATTAAAACAAAACCCCCTATTATGAAGCTCATCTACTTTTCTCTGAATTTTTAGATATAGATGAATGTGAGGAGTCTGGGCTGTGTGGTCACAATGCAAGATGTGTGAATACTGAAGGAAGTTACATGTGTTATTGCAATGATGGTTATAAATTAGAAACTGGAGAGGATTCTTTTCATCAAGATGGAAACATAGTTTCATGCAAAGGTGAGAGTCTTTGGGTGCTGTTTTTGCTAGCAGATAAAATCATATGTTGCATAGTGGAGTGCCTGTTCTGGCCTGTGATTTTCCAGGGCAGAAACCCTTTCTCTGGACTTTGCTTGCTATATGATTTTTTTTCTCTTCTCATATTCGGTTTGTTCCAGTGATGTCAGGATCCCAGAGTCAACACCAGATATTCCTACAGGTTCTCAGCAGGGCCTCAGATGTGCAGGGTCAGAGACAGCTTGATAATGTTATGAAAGTAATGTAGTTAGTTTCTGAGTAGAAAGGAAGTGTTTTGTAATTCAGTTGTTTATATAATCACACCACATAAAGGGGAAGAGAAGAGAGACTTAATAGCTGATAAGACAGGTTAGATGAATGAAAAAAGCCTAGGGGAGAGGAATAATAAAATAACAATTTAGCTATTTATTACATATTGTGCCTCCTGCATAAATAAACGGTTCAGTTTATGTTGACATAACATACAAAACCTCTACCAAAACCAAGTTTCCAATATGAAAATCTGTCTTTAGTGTCAGTTTTCACATATGCAAACAGCTGGCAGTGTAAGCTGTGGAGATCAGAGTATATAATGAACACAGGCATCCCAGGTGGAAGGATCTGCCTAGATTATATTCAGCTTTTATTTCTGAATTATTGCTAGAACTGTCAGTAAAGCTCACAGCCTGTAATTGCTCCATTTTTCTGACTGGAGTGCTCCTCTTTGTTTGCCAGAATTGCTGATAACCCTGCTTCTTATCTCACTGACTTGCCTCTCCATATTCTGTGGTGAAGTAGAGTGTCAGTACCGATTGTGTTTCTTGCAGAGTTGCACAAGGGAGCCCTGTCCAAGCAGATGTGCTGGAGGAGTGAAGCTTTTGTATGCAGGCTGTTTCAATGAGATGAAGGATTTGAGGGGCAGAATATTTAATTTCAATTTTTCTGCTGCGAAGTGCTTCACTTTCCCATGCACAGGGAAATGAAGCTGTGCATTGGGGCCTGAAATTTTCCTCTGATGTTGAAGTATCATTCAGCTATTCTGTAATGAGACTGGCCGATGCAAAGCACTATCACATTGCAGTGTCTCATCTTTGGTGTTATGAATGGCTCCAGTTGGATGTTAGTAAAGGTGTAGCTCAATAACTGCTTCCCTGTCTTCCTTCAACTGTGGCCAGGACAATATTTCAAATCTAATATTCTATCCCTTTGGCAACCCCTCAGATTCATCAGATCAGGTGTATTTTGTGATGTGGCCATGTTGTTCAGCTAATTTTAAAATGGTCAAATGTTGTGATTCATGTACTGTGAGATCTTTCAACCCAGTCTCTTTGCAGAAATCGGATGTGGCTCCCCTCCTGAAATGAAGCACGGCTACATTGTGGGGAACTACAGCTTGCTACCAGGAAGTGCAGTTCATTATGAGTGTCAAGAAGGGTTTTACAGCAATGAAGGAAAGTTCTCATACTGCACTGCAAATAAAACTTGGGAACCAGCCACTTTAAGCTGTAAAGGTGAAAATAGTCTTAAATCTTTCTTAAATTCTTCATTAAGGGTGTTCGTGGGAAGTGTGTTTGTGAAGATAGTAGACTGTTTCCATAATCTGAAGGAAATGTTTTTTCAAGATCTGGTTATTTGAAGAAAAAAAAGAAAATAAAAGGACATATTATTGTTTACCTTTTTCTTTTGTGTAGTGACATTTTTTATGCTGATCCCTGCATTTTTACAGACTCTGCAGTGTGTCCTTCTGCCTGTGAGTTGAGGCCTAGAAAACAACTAGATTTCTTTAGCATTTCACAGGAAAGGCTACTGAGTTGGAAGGCACCACTGACCTCTCATGAAAACATCAATTTTCCCAGCACTTTGTGAAGTTTTGTCTGCAGGTTTGCTGTAGATGCAAAAGAGGGCATCACAGCACTCCTCATCTTTGGGCAGTCATAATTTTAAGAACATTTGTGCATGAACAAACACTTCCACATCTCTGAAGAGTTAAGTTTCCTACGACTGTCTTTAAAATGTGTACTTGCTTTGGTGTTCTCATCTTCCATTCTCTGGCAATATTTCTGCTTATGAGTGAAGGATTTTTTTTGTGTTCCCATGAGTAGGTAGAAAGCCTTTTTATTAGTTGCATGATACTTGAAGTGCTAGCTAGCAGAAGATACATTGTATATAGCAATTCTACAGGGTATAATTGTTGTCCTGGAAATTGTCACTTAGTGAGGAGAGTTCTTTCTTTCCCTGAAATGACAACAGTCCTCTTTGTTTCAAATTTTTTCCTTTCACTGTCTCTTTTTATTTTTCTCTGAGAATGGGTAGAAATGTAACATTTATGGGAAGTGAATTAATTAAAATAAGGGTGCTAAAACAATGTGGCTGGGAAAAGCAAAATATTAACTACCACTAGAAATTCATTAGAAAGAAAAGATAAAACAATTATGAAACAATGCAAGTAACACTTCCCCCCTCCAAAAATAAATAAAGGAAATGAATTTGAAAACAAAAAGGGAGTGCCCAGAGTCTCAAGTGCTCCCTAGAGAAAGATTGGGGAATGCAATTCTTGTGAGTTGTTGATATATTTGTTTTTTGCTAATGTTTTTTGGATGTTGCTTTTTCATGTGATTTTTTTAGATTTCTGCAGTCAAACAGTCAGGTCAGACTTTCTCAGCACATCTCTTATGGTTAATTGAAATAAAATACATGATACACCAAGAAACAGCCGAAAGTCTGAAATGTCAAACTTATTTCCTCCTTGTATTGCAAGCCCTTTTTCTGGTTTTCAATTAAGGCTTCTCCTTCTAAAACCAGCAAGTCTAATTTCCATTTTTTTATACTAGTAAATGTACCTTTAACAAATTCTTCATGTTTGTGTGTGTGTGTGTGGTTTTCACATTTGCACAGCTTTACTTTTTCACTTGTTGGGTAAGCAATGTCTTTTGAGCTTGATTCAGGATCAAGCTTTCAGTTTATTGCAATCAAATGTAGTAATTTTCTTGAAAGGTCCATGTGTATGTTATAACCACTCTCTACTTATAGAATGACCTTCAATATTCTTATTCTGTGTCATGAGTCTAAGTAGAAGGTTTGCAGTGTTACACAAGAATGTGCTTCTGCATTTCAGTCTGATTGTACAATGGCTATCACAGCTTAGGAGTTCACTGTGATCCCCTTTATCGGCTTGGCCAGAGGGAGCTGGCAGAATAAGGAATGGGAACGATGGTCTAGCCCAGAAAATAAAAACTTTAATTACAAAAATTGGAAACATGGAAACCGCAGGTTACAGGGACTAGATTCCAAAGACCCGTGGGCGTGGCAAACACAGCCAGGTCTAGGACCAAAGGTCCAATCACAAAGGTAACTGACCTTATATGAACTAGACACTGAGCCAGCTGAGAACAAGAACCAGAAACTTGACCAAATATAGGATGGTTCTATTAGCATACTGCTGATTCCCATGACCCCACTCTTCCCACTGTGGCCTGGTCAGGTGCCCCCTCCCCTAAGTACCCTGCCTCCCATGGTTTGTGGCCAAAGCCCTCTGCAAATGCATCTGAAGTGGAAATCCCAGCTGGATGAGATCCCACAAATGGCCGTGGGCAGGTAGCTGGAACAGCAGGAGTTTTTGTGTCTTATCACATACTGTCCTTCTATGAGTTAAGCACATGCTTGCATGTGCATTAGTTATTCCAAGGCTTGTTTTGATGATTTATAGTAGATACATTCATACTCACTGGTGTATGAAAAGGAAGGTAGTCATGATGGTGAATGTATTACCCATTGAAATATATATGTTTAAATTTTCCTTTAAAGGCTGTACAGATCATGATTCTATAAGCTTTGGGGTTTACTTCTTTGCTTTCCTTTTCTTTTTTAATAGAATTTCAGAATCACTTAAAATTATTGAATGGTTTTAACAGAACTTGTTTGCTCCATATAAGCTTTAATGAGCTTTTAATTCTTACAATGTTTGCTTCTTATAACTGAAGCGGTGTAGAATCTTTTATTGAGATATAATGTTCATTGTGAATTGAAAAGCAGATTTTACCCTAAATAATACTGTTCCATCTATTCAATCTCAGTTTTTTATTCTTTTTGTTCCCTGTTTTTTATTATTCAGGCCCCAAAACCTGACCAAATGAATTAAATTATTAGTTCATTATCTCAGCTTTCTAATTATCTGTAAAGTGGTTTGCATAGTCTATCAAATTTTCCCTCAGAATTGCTCATTCATCTTGTCTGTAGCAGCATCTTTTTTCAAAACTTGAATTAAATCCACTGGCAAAGGAACATAACCTTCTTGATGATGTTCTTCCATGACACTCCTTGGACCATGTGTCTTTTTTAATATCTACTGTTACTAACGGTAGGTATATAAAGGAATAAATAGCATGTGGAGGATAAGAGAGTGTTGTGGGAAGATGGACTTATTCATAAAAATTTGCTTTAAAGATCCTTGCTCTCCATTTCTAATCAGGACATTTCATTTTATTTTACGGGTCATCTTGTAGGATAGATGCCCCACCCTGCTAGAAAGTCTCCAGCCACAAAATTCTGGATTCTGATGAACTGGCCTGACTTCTAGAAATATCTAAGAAGTGGAAAAAAGCAAAATGTAACTTGCTGGGACAGTTCATCCCTCCATCTTTAACCTTTTGATATGTCTTCCCTGTTTTCATTTCAAGGTTTTTTTTCCCTGTTTTTCTCTGTTCTAGAAATAGACTGTGGCAAACCTCTGCCGATTCCACACACAACAATGACCTGGGACAACTCTACCACTCTGTGGAGCAGAGTGTACTATCACTGTAAAGAAGGATATTATTTCAATGGAGACAGGAATTTTTCAGAATGCACAAAAGATCAGTCATGGGAGAATATTACCTACGTATGCGAAGGTAAGTATTACCATACAAAGTTGCTCTTTAAATTGCAATTTAATTAGTTTGTCATTCCTGTTCTGAAGTTAGGAACAGGAGGAAGAATGAAGGCAAGAAATCCCCTTCTAATTTATGATGAAGGGAATGTGGTGGTACTTTGGGATGGAAAGGTCACAGAAGAGAGTGTTAACAATACAGCTTTTGCTGGATGCCACAGATGTTTCGATAGCTGTCTTGCTTTTTATCTCAAACAGAGAGAGACTAATGCTACTGGAGTTTAATTGCTTCACTGAGGGCCTTCAATTTTAGAAGCCCTTGGAGTGTCACCAGAGGGGCAGAAGGCATTTAACAATATTTTCTTGTGAATCTAATACTGTAAGGTACACTCCAGTGAAAGTAGTGACAATTGAATTTGAAGCCCTTTATCTTTTCTTTTCTCTCTCTCTCTGGTTGTTTGTTTTGTTTTTTGTTCTTTTCTCGTAATGACCAAAGCAAAATTTGTTCATGGTTGCCTTTCCAGCCTACATCTAGTTGTCTGAATTTCATTCCAGAATTATTTTCTTATTAAAGAATGAGTCCTGAGAAGGGAGATGTGTAATAAAAGTGTTGTCATACTGTGTGCTTGGAAACAGGATGTACTGACATTTTATTAGCAACAACTAGCAGATGTTTTGGACTATGACTGTTGTGCTCTTTAGTGTTCTTCTGTGTCCTGAAAAGGACTTGTCTACCACTGTCTATCTCTAGTTCTTTGATAACAGTGCTGTCTTTTGCAGAAGGTAGTGTTCACTTAGCCTTGAAACATCTTTATGGTTTTCAAAAGGACTAGAAATGTGTCCTTGACTGCTGCCACTTCGCTTCACACAGAGTTACTGCATGAGGCCTCTCTTCCCTCACTTGACTTCTTGAGCATCTACTGTGAATGTAAAACATGTGACATCAAGTAAAATGAGTATGCAGAAAAGCACTTCTCTCAGTTGTTAAAGTGCCCAAGTGAAAATGGAACTGCTGTTGTTAGAAGTCATGATTGATATTTCATTCAGGAAACTCACATGACTGTATTTTGTGAATTGATTTTGAAGCCATTGTGTAGAGTGACTAAGTTAGTCAGGTCTGTTAGTCTTTGCAGTGCCAAGAGTTGTCTTGAGCGCTCTGAAGCTTTGAAGGGCCTGAACCTGCAGCCTACACTCATAGGATTACCATGGATTTCGGCAAGAGCTTTGCCAGATTCCAGCTCTAGCTGCTGGATCAGAGGGCCAAAAAAGTCAGTTATCGTCAAATAAAATGTTAAGGAAGAGTTAAAAAAATAGCCTAACTAGTCCAGACTTCTTTTTAAAAAATTAATAATTAACAGGAAATCATTACAAAATCTTGCATTTCTTGACTTCTACATTTTTCATACTCACTAGAGGTAACAAATTGCTTTAAAATGAAATGAAATTTCTGTTTGTGCACTGATGCCTTTGAGATTTACATGCTCTTAATGGCGTGTGTATAATTAATCAGTAACACCCATTAAAATGAGAGAAAGTTATGTACCATTCCAAAATAATTTATGATAGATGTTGGGAAACCAATTGTCTTTTCATCCTGCCTGAAAAATTCCATTAGAGATAAGGCAGTTAAGAAAACATCTGCAGGAAATTTTCTTTGACAATTAATTTCTTCATTTAGTGATTGCTATGGATGCCTTTTATTTGCACTGTTTGGTGCATTGTCTAGGGATATATGGTAAATATGTATGTATGTGTGTGTATACAAGTACTTTTCTAAGTAGCTAGTTTAAATACTAAAATACGTCCTTACAATGTTAATTTTACTTGTGATGCCAATTGGATTAAGCCATCAGTAGGGTAAGGCAATAGTAAGCTGGATTGCAGTTTTTACCAACCTCTGATTTATACACATAAAATGAGGAGATTGAAGTGCAGACAACAGACCAGCAACTAGAATACCCACTGTCTAGTGTACTCAGTGTGTTAGCCTGGACATCTTGTGTAGCTGGTCCTCACAGAACTTCTTTCCCTGTGGAGTATAATTGCTTGGTCTCCCAGAATCTCAGAGCAGTTAGGTTTGGAAGGACCTCTGGATATCATCCAGTCCAATCTCCCTGCCAAGGCAGGGTCACCTAGAGCAGGTGACACAGGAATTGTGTCCAGGTGGGTTTGGAATGTCTTCATGCTTCCCAGAGCATCCTGTTCCTGTGTTATGCCACCCTCAATGTAAAGAAGTTCTTCCTCATGTTGAGGTGGAACTTCTTGTGTTTTAGTTTATGGCCATTGCTCCTCATTCTGTCTCTGGGCACCACTGAAAAGAGTCTGGCACCATCCTCTTGGCACCTGTCTTTGAGATATTTTCATTTATTTCATTGCAAAAATGTGGTCTGATTAGTAGCAGATGGCGTTTGCAACTTCATTCACCACTTACGGAATTAAACAGGCAAAAATATACAAAGAAATCTAATACCTGGGTCTGTCTTTCCACTAAATTGCTTGTATGCATGGAGATAGGTGGCAAGACCTCTGTAAATGAACTTGCATGTGTGGATTCTCTTTTAGCTGCTTGCTTAAGATAAATGTCAGAGTGGAGCTGATTCTATCTGCTTTCTGGTAAAAAAGTTGGTATCTTTGAATTTCTTGACATAATTTCTCCCCCATCCAACACTCACTGATGCTGTTGAAACACTTTACTTTTTTTTTTTTTTTTTTTTTTTTTTTTNTTTTTTTTTTTTTTTTTTTTTTTTTTTTTGTGTTCTACCATTTGTGTTGTGTTTACCAGCACCTGTCTTTCCTGGCTGCCAACAGCCAGGTGCTATTTGCATCTCTCTATCCTCTCCCAAATCTGTCTCTATTTGACTCCTCCAGGATTTTTTTTTTTTCACTTTTTACCTCTGGTCTCCAGGTATTTATTTGCATGTTGTTTCTAGGACACTTTCTGTTGGGATGGGAAAAAGATTGTGAAGGTAACCTGAAGGTCAGTGGGGTAGCAGTGAACTTCACTCGCCTTGGTTAATCACAAGTTAACACTTACAGTGCTGAGATACAGGCAAATGGAGGGTCTTTGCTTCTCCCATCTTATTTGTGAGTTTGAGTGTAAGCTGTTGATCAAAATCAGATACATTTAAGACCTAGATGTTACTGTCTGCTACTGTGTATCTCACAAACCAGGTTCCCAAGCTCTGTAAGTCACTGGCACTGTTAGATTTCACAGTAGAATGAACATTTCAATGAACCTGTCTCCTTCTAGAATATTTTTTTCAGAGAAACCTTTGTGCTGTTATTGGATACTATGTTTATGCTACTGGGATTAATGTTAAACCAAGCCCTTTCTGTATATTTGGTTGTCCAAACAAAGATTGTGTGATCGGTAAGGGTAAAGGAGAAAAAGCAGTCTCCTCAGAAAGCTGAAGACTTTGTTGTGGTAATTGCTCTGCACAGGTTTTCATGCTCTTTCACTCACATCCATTTGAAGTGGCAACTTTTGAGAAAAGATCTGCCAGCTATTCTGTGAATTTATGGTCATTGCCTGGTGGCCTTGTCCTCAAAGTTCAGAAAGCATAACAAAAAAATGGATGTAGTTGCAGGAAAAAAAAGCTACTAGTTCTGCCTTCTTCCTTCTAACGAGAGTATTTCTTCCATTGCCTAAACACCCAATGCAATCTCTTTTGTTTTTTACTGCTTTATTTTCCTTTTTCTTTTTAGCTGTATTTTATAAACTCTTAAGTCAAGTCGCAGATTTTCTTGCTAAGAGGTCTTGAAGATTATTCCCTCTCTTGTCCTCCCCCGCCTCCTTGTTATGCATTTTAATTCAGATCTCATGGATATGGAAACATTTTCCCTCTGTGAGTCCTCCTTGTTATCCACTCTTGTAATAAAACTGTGTCTGATGTAAAGAATACAACAGCTGAACATATTCTTTTGCTGTGTGTTTGTACAGAAGCCTTAGACTGCAGAGTTTGGGGCAGTACTGTGAAACAAATAACATTAACAATAAGCAGCACTTAAATACAGTTAATCACAGTTAATTTGTAAGAAATTTGTTTTAGAGGACACGCAGATAAATCTCTTTCTTCTGTACTGGAAAAATCGAAGCTGTCAACAGCATTTCCATATACAATGAATGTGGAATGGAGGAGTTAAAATTAGTTGGGAGATGACCTGGTCTAGTGAGTGCGGCATCTATTTGTTGAATATATGGAGAGGGAGATAATGTTAGAAAACAGTTTCATGGCAGTTTTAATAATAAAAGAAAAAGAAAAAGTGCTGCAAAATACATTAACAGTTACATTGTAGTTCTAAATAGCTGCCTAAGTATGAAATGCTAGAAATGCTAGAAGCTCTTAATGTACTAATTTATTTTAGTGCCAGCTCGATGCCCACATGCTACAAGGGGGCCCCTGTGAGATGGTAATGAAGTTTATATACAGAGGAAGAGTGCCCTGACCTGTGCTTGCTTTTACTGCAGAACAATACACCAACTAATTTGTGAATATTTCCTGGAGCATCTTCCAGTGCTGTCCTGTAAATACCTTTCAATTTTTCATCAGCTAGTAAGTGTTTTTCAGCTTAGAATCTGTATCAGATTGGGTTTGTACGAGCTTGGTCATGTAGTGAATTTAATAAGAAAATATGGTAGTAGGACAAAGAAATGACAATTTGAAGGCTGGTGAAGGAAAGGAGTATGTTCACTGTTGATCTGAGTTGTGACCAGAATGAACTTTGTTCTTAGCTATGTGAGAATGTTATCTCATCATGTGAGAGCAACTGCATTGTGTCTAATGACAGCAGTGAGAGAGCTGCTGAAAAAAAACATGGATGAGCGGGATGAGCTGACCTTCCTAGCTGTGCTTTGTCTCTGAGAAAGCTGCTCTTGTAAGAGTGTAAATTAACAGAGGTGTGTTAAGGGATGTATGTCTGGTTGCTACAGCTGTGCTTCCTACATGCTTGGTTCTGTTGGCTCCATTGTTTTAGTCTAGTGTTTGTTTTGAAACGTGTTCTGCTGTATTATTTAATTTTATTTATTCTACAACAAGAAAAAATGCCAACACCTTTTAAAAAGCAACTCAAGTAAGTAATGAACCAAAACATTAATTCAGCTACAAATAAACTCTTTTCCAGTCTAAAACAGAAGCTTTCTTAAAAGCTCCTTGGGTCAGTTTATGTAATGCTGGCTGTATGTTTATAGACTTCAGAGTCTTTAGCTCAGGACATGCTTCTTCAGTTAGTCTGTTATTTAAAGTTTAGGAGCCAACACCGTTAAGAGAAAGCCTTCTATCTAACATGTGCTTACCGTCTTCGGTTTTTTCCTGTTTGGACAAAAAAGCAAAGCAAAAAAAAAAAGAATCCAAGACCAAACCACAGAAAAAGTAAGAAATAAGCAATTACTCCAAACATAAGATTTGCATGAGAAATAATGATTTTCTTTCTCTGTTCATGTTTTTGGTCACAGAGGAGGAATTAATCAGTAATTTATCCATATTCAATGAAACCTGTGTGAGGTGGCAAAGGAAAACCGGAAGACTGGGAGTGCAGGAAACGTACACAGTAAGTAATAATGGAAGTATTTGAGATTGGGAGTAACTTTGTCCTGATTATATCTGCTGATTCAGCAGTGGATATTTGTTTTGTGGGTTTTGTTTGTATGGCAGTTTGTCTTGAGCTTCCCAGTGGAACACCTAGAAACCTAGAGGTGACTGGCTGGGTTAGGAAAGAAGAAAATTCCTGTCCTAAAGGTTGGTGAAAAACTCAAAAGCTTCAGGGTCTCATTCCAGTAAATCACCTAAATGCCTGCTTAAATCTGTTAGAGGTTATAGCATAAGTTTATGTTTTAGTGAAGTTCTGTTGAAGAGCTCAAGCTCACATTAACACAGAAAACACTGCAGAACTTGGGCTCTGTCCCTGTCTTTGACAAGCATCTTCAGCATAACTGAACTGTGTCTCACTTGCAGATAATGGATATAACATGTTTTCGAAATGCAACGTATATTGAAATAGTTTGTCTTGCTCAAAAGGTTCAACTAACGTGTATCTGAACATTTTAGAACTGTTTTTCTTGGAAATTGAAAACAACCTTTGTAACTACCCTTTTTTTTTTTTTTTTTTTTTATTTTATTAAAAGAAAAA
>VZSE01012634.1:205656-243958 GCA_013398275.1 Promerops cafer
TTTTTTTTTTTTTTTACATGAGTATAAGGATAAAAATTAAGACATAAAGTCTCAGAAACAAAACAAATAGTTTGGTCAGTGTTATAGAAAGCCAAAACAACATGATGAGAATTCCCATGTTTTCACAATAACATCCCAAGAAAGGGTTTTTTGTGTGTGTGTTGTTTGGTTTTGGTTTTTTTCCTTTTTTTTTAGTATGTACAAGTAAGGAAAAAAAAATGGGATAATTTAGGGTGTCCAGAGTAAGTACATTAATGTGGAAAAAAGACATTTCAAGGTTGGGTAATAATTTTGGAAAACAACCCATCTTTCTCCTCCTATGTTACAACCAAAGTATTTTTAGTTTGTATACTTTTACTGACCGCCGCTGAGAGGAAAACGCAGCTTCCCAGTTCCCCTAACAGGTCAAAACTGGTTTTTATGTAGCCAATTGTAACTGGCAAGCTGTGGATCTCTGGTATAATGTGCTCTGTGCACATGCTTTTCCTGAATTCTACCATCTGAAAGACACTTCAGAATAGCCAGAGAAGGTGAGCTTTGTCTGTCCCTTCATGTCCTACAAGCAACAGATTTCTTTTTCACTACAGTGGGACAATCTTAGACAAGTTTGTCTACTGTTGTTTGGCATTCCGTCTTACTGCTGCTTCTGTGCAGCAAGGGGGAAAAGCTAGCAAAAGAAAGTAGCAAGTAGGTGTACTTTCTATCTGTGTGCTGTAAACAAGAAACAATATTTGCTTACACCTTACTATTTGAGTTGGAGATCTTTGCAGGGTCCACAATAGATTAGGTTCCTAATAGATTCGATTAGATTCCATAATAGATTCCTTCTATCTGTTGTAGAAATATATGAAAAAATATGAATAATTTTAACAGCCAGAAGACAAAAAGATCCAGTTTATTAAGACATCTCGTAACTCATCAAAAACCTGTGTATTTTCCTTGAACTTACACTTTAAACCAGATGTATTCCTGTGTTCTCTTGAAGAACCAGTAGAATTAAATAAGCTAGTATTCTGAATTTTGGAATGCCACAACAAATTGCACTATTGTCTTTGTTTCAATAGTTTCATATACTGGGCCAAAGATTGGATGAGAAGATATTCTCAGAATATGTGGTATTTAACATCAGTACAAGTGACGATAATCCAAAGGTGTGTTTGGATCTGAACTCTGGAAGTAACTACGTGGTGAACATAACTACCATTTCTTCTACAAATATCACTGTCTCAGTTACAGTAGCGATTCAAACAAAGGGTAGGTTGTGTTTTGTATTCTATGTGCTTATAAAAGAACTTACTGTGCTGCAGAGTTCGCTGATCTGAGTCTAACAGACAGGAAAAGGGGCTGTTGCCTAGACTTCATAATCCTGTATGCTGACTATGTGCATGTAGCCACTGTCAGCATCCTCTTTTTCTGCAAGATTTTTTCTTTTTGCTCACTTGGCCATTGACTCTATGAGCAAGGAGAGCAGTGGCAGTAAGGGCCCTTCAGAAAGATTTGGCAAATTTGCTTTTTCAGGACTTGCCTTCTGGCTGAGGCAGAATGTACAGAATTTTGGTCCATGGTGCAGTGCCTACTGGTTTCCATTTTTTGCCTTGAAATATGATTCTCTGCCTGTAGGAGAATTCCCTGTTGCTTGGCTATGTGACACTAATCTAAGTGGTATGAGCATTACAGAAAATGCTCCTATGTTTACCAGTGATTAACAGGGTTCTGGCAGTTATCAGTAATTGTACAGAAGTCACGTTCTAACAGTGGATTTCTGTAGCATTTTAATCATGGAGACTTTAGGCTTGCCTTCTGACATACTAATTCTGGTGAGACAGACCTTGAAAAACAATTGCTTTTGGAATCCACAAAAATGCTCTTGCTCACATGCTTTTTCCTAAAGGGCATCAACTATGACAAATTGTTCTGTGATAATTTTATTTACATCAGGAGGCCTGAACCCTTGACATTTCTGTCATTAAAACCTTCTAGGCCTGCACAAGTAAACTGTGTATTGGATTTCCTGAATAGCATGCTTGGGTTTTTCCAAAAGCCAATTTCTCTAAAGAAAATCATCATGCTTTACTAATCTTGTTTGTTCATTCAAAAAGAAATGATTGCCTACCTCTCTGTCTCAGAAGAGAATGAAATTCAAAACTTTTCTAAAAAGCTACTTATATTCAATTACGTTGAAGGAGGTCGAATTTTTAAAATAAGTTGATCTTTTTTTTAATTGTCTCTACAGTAAAGGAAGCTTTCAATAATGTATTAATTTTTAATGACACCTGCTTGAAATGGAGGAGAAATGTCAGGGGAACTGATGTGGAAGACAGATACTCAGTAAGTAACAATGTATATTTTGAATCTAGAAAGCAATTTTTATTAATCAAAAACCTAATTTTTCAAACGCTCACTGCTAGCAGTGTTCCTTATTATAATAATGTCTCATAAAACCCCAAAGAATAATCTTGCATAGCAGCCAAAGAAAGACCATGCTCTCTTGTAGTCCCCTATTTCTTGCTTATTTTTCCCATACTTAACTCTTAATTTGGTCTCCTTATCTGTACTTTCAAGTTTGCCATGTTCATGCAAACAATTCACGCAACTCTGTTCCAGTTCCACTGAGTCAGTTCTCTTTTCCTGGTGGTATGCCTTCAGTCTGCCCTTATCCCAGTGGGGAATTTCTACACGAACTGCTTCTGCCAGGACTCTTGACCACCTGCTGTTGTCTCAAGTTTCCCTGTGTCAGGAGGCAGTAAGAGGTTATATGAAGGCATAGGATCTATTTAAAGGAAAAATTATGCACAACTAATATCCAGCAAGCATTTTTTGTTTTCATTAACAGAGAAATCATTTGATCAGGAGAGGCCTTAAGTTAGTGATTTCATGATCATTTCCGTCGTCAACAATAAAACACAAAATCCTGCTGAAACAAAAAAAAGAACCCATGAGCCTGTAAATTGCCCTGGAAATACAGGTGTCTGTAGACAGATCCCAGAGTATAGTTGGCATTTTGAGATGGGTCAAAATAACTTGATTTTGTCTCGATCCTCAGGGCAAAACTCGAGAGGTGTTCATGCGAGCTTACTTTTATAATTCACCAGGAGGGTATACTTCAATGAAAGTGAACTGTTACTGGAAGCCTATATGTTTGCAGGAAATATGACCTAGGGGAAATTAATACAAAAGAGGATAGACTAGGAGGAGAAGTGAAGGAACTAGGAAATTGTCAGGTCTGATCAAGATGGATCAAATTTTGGAAGCATTGGAATTTGAGTAACTATCAGTGCCTACAGTTTTGACACATCGTATGCAGTGCTCTCTTCCACTGTTTCTTCTAATTAAGAGCATGATTTGGCTTGAAGGCAAGTAATGTATTATAACATTTCAATTTTCATGCTGTGATTGTTTGGTTACAGTTTCATGTGCAAGGCCAGCGTTGGTATCAGAAGACGTTCTTTCATGAAATGACCTTTGAACTGTCCACACACAAGCAAGCTCCTGAAGTTTGTTTAGATTTGCAACCAGGCACCAATTACTCTATTAATATTTCCATGGTAGCTTTGAATTTTTCGCTGCTTGTTTCTATGACAACCCAAATTACAGGTAGGTCTTGCCATTTATTTTATGTATTTACAAAAGCACGTAGTGGGTGTAAGAGACTCAAGTGAATCTGCATTGTTGATCTCAGTGTTGTGTGGTGGGTTGTCAAAGTATTCTTTCCATGCTCAAAATTGTCCATTGTTTGTTTTCACGGATTTTGTAGAGTTCAGAGGCAGAAGGGGGAGAGAAATTGAGGTGCAGAGTGTTAATGTGTCATTTTGGGACATCAGGGAAAAGATAGTTTGATGGGTTGGACACAAGACTGGTATCTAGGACAGCTGAGTTAAATTCCCCGCCCTGTTAGAGGCTATGTGACTTTTTAAGAAAAAGTTCTCTCCACAGTGGAGTTAATAGTTCAGCTGCACTTTGTATGGGTATTTGTGACAACAGAAACAGATACCACTGAAGTCTGCAAGAATCCAAAGTAGAGTAAGGGAACCTGCAAGTACCTCATACAGATATTTTTGCCTCTAATTGGCAGTGTATGAAACATAAAAAACATTTGAGCAAATAAACTTCTGAAGGAAGAGCCTCAGCTTCACAATTTAGCAAGATGTATGTCACTAAAATGCCATGATGAGTAACGTCTTACTGGTCTTGATTTGTTTAGAACAGTTTCCACCATCCCTGTACTGTCAGACTCTCTGTATTAGGTGAGGTGCAGTGCAGTGTTTGATGTATCACTCTTCCTGTCAGGGACATAAATTGTAATAGGCAAGAAACATGAAAGCTCTCTGAGCATCTGTAACTCTGTTCGGCCACTAGATGGAATCAATTCTCTTCTGACTGCTTAGGAAGAGCTGGAGATTTGTGTTTTGAAGTTTATAGTATTGCTGTATTTTCAAGAGTAAATCTGATGGTTTTAAGCTTCATGAAAGGTAAAACATCTCTTGTTTCTTCAAGCTGCTGTTTAAGATATACAATGACCTGTTTTTAAAATTAAATTATGGTAATGATTTGGTAATTCCTTTTCACTAGTTTCCTAGCTGTCACTCTAAAGTAGTGCCCATGAGTTCATGAGTACAAGTGTCTTTGTAAAAAAGACAAATATCTTTGTAAGACACCTCAGAGTTTTGTTGATAGTGGTAATTTTTGAATACATACTCAGAGAAAATGAAAAGCTCTTTACTCTGTCATCCTGTGGTATTTCCTCAATTCTGCAGGATTGCATCAGGTCACTTACTCAGCAGAGGTCTAGAGAACACTTTGCAGCAGGTGCTGTGTGAAATGGTATTTGTGTCTTGGCAGCTGGCACATTTTCCTCTCTGCTAAGTTAGTGCTTAACAAATGCACATGCATAGCCCCAGGAAAGGTCTTTGGTAAAACTTAGGTCATTTCCATTTTGTAGAAAGGAGATTTTGCTACACAAGCCTATTTATACCTGGTAGTTATCTTATTCAATAAGCAATAAAAGATAGGTGTTGCTCTGTCATATTAGGAGTCTTTATCTAAAACTTGATGAGCAAACACTTCTTATTTTCTGACTTCCATTGAAAAAACATAGAAGTATGTATTTTTGAAGTTTTTGGAGAAATTGCAGAAAATTAAAAAGCCAATAATGATCTTGGTGCAAAACTTGCCAAATAATGGAATTCAAATAAGATTAGTTGTGTTGTTATCTCATCTAATATGAAAAGGATCCAGCTGAAATAATTCTTCTGGCTGTGCTGCTTTGCCTTTGTGTCTTATGTCTTGGGATTGCATTACTTATGCAAGCAGCTTAATTTATATAAAAACTGTAATTTAAGAGTAGGTATATAATTTTAAATATTTTTTTTCATTTGTCCAGTTATTTTGTAATCATGTATGTATTTTCCATGGTGGATGGAATGATCTCAATTTATCTGCCAAATTAATTCTGAAAAGTGGCTTTATTAGCTTCAGTGCTTTTCTATCTAAATGGTATTGTAAAAATGCAAGGTATGCCTTAAACAGAGAAGCTCTAGGGAAACTGAGACTTACAAAAGTGTTTTACTGGCTATGTTCTCATGGGTTGTTTAAGGTTTCATATGCCATCCTTTAAGAGGTACATGATCAGTTGGTCTGTTTCCACAGCTGGGGGCAAAAACAGATGTTGTGTCTCCTTGACTTTTACAAACCTTCTATATTTTGAGAGTTTGGAAAATCTTAACTGTGGAGCTTTGAATAGTGTGAAGACACATCCCAGACAATTGGATGATCACTGCCTTACAGACATAATTTCTTGACAAAGATAGTGATTGTGTAAATTTTTAGACTGTTGCAGTCTAGTTACAGTAAGTATGTAAATGCTAGCAATAAGTTTGGGTATTTTTTCAAAAAATCAAGATTTATGAATGCATGTTATGAAAGTTACTTCTGTATCCTGAATATCTATATCTATGCTCATATTCATCCTGAATGAGGATATGTTATATCCATATTATTTCTAAAGAAAAAAAAGCCAAGAACTTGGACCTAAAAGCCTGTTTTTGTCCCTGGCAAGTAGCATCCTCTAAAAAATAGTTCGGTGCTGAGCACAAAGTTGGTTTTGCCTGTCATCTTGTGGATTGTAAATGCAGTCTAGCAAATGTTTCATGGATCATTGTAACAGGCATCTTGCACAGTCTTTTATATTGTCTTAACTTATTTTAAAAAAACTCTCACCACTTGTCTCCTGGAAATAGGAAATTGAAATTATGAAAATTTATTAGGCAGTGATTATATTGTAGCTGTAAAAAGATGGTAGCAAGGTTGTCTTTTAAGCAAGGAATCTAGTGTCCCTTTCCAGAGAAGGAAAGGAGTGTCTTGTGGGCATAGTTGTGATTATACTACTTACACATGGCTCTGTTCATTTTCTTTTTGGAATATCCTTTATTGAGGCATGCTCAGGGGAGGCATTGTTCTTAATTTCACTACCTGTTTTTACATATTAATTTAAGATGATTGAACTTTATAATCATTTTTTCAAGTGTTTGAAAAAGCAAGTAATAAATAAGGAGCTAGGTCTATTTTACTTTCATTGCTAATGTTCTGAATAAGAGTAGTTTTTTCAGTTCAGCCACATTAAAATTCTATTGATATTTGAATCTAGTTTTGAGCTTTGCTTTGGGTAGATTCTTTCTGAAAACTCAGGTGTTTGGGTCGTTCATGAATGCCTATGTGCTTACAGAATCTGGTTAGCTTTTTTTTTGTTTAGAGCAGACCACTATGACATAGACATAGTAAGACTGAAGTGTTTCTGGACACTAGAAATAGATCTTTTGTGCCTGAGTTACTGATTACATTTCCTTCTTGTAAAATAATTCGTATTATGTTCAGTTATGATTTCTCATTGCTTTTCCTCTCCTCTTGATTTTCTGCTTAGAATCAGGCTGTATTTTGAGTTTGTTCAAGGCATACTATTCACACATGCTGCAATTCCTTACATATTTGTACATGTACTTTCCAGGGGGTTTGAGTAGGCTTGACCTTGAGTCTGTGTACCTCAAATAACTGTAGTACTTCCTATGTTTCTCAGCTGCTATTCTTTATGGTTTAGCCCAGGATTTACCTGCAGGCCACATACTCGTGTGTGTCTCATCTCTGTCTTCATATGAACATGTGAGTGAGAAAGTAGACTCACAAGCAGACAGTCTAGGAAGTGACTTGAATAAGAAGAATGTATTCCATCGCACATTAAGTATAATCTTCTAGAGCCCTGCTCCTTTCTCTTGGTGTGTGGAAAATGTACAGCATTACAGATCAGATTATGATGTCTAATTTGTTCTTCTGCTTGTGGATGTACACACAGACACATAAAAGATAGACCATTGTTCTAATCTGATGCAGAATGGAAAAGATTTACACTCGTTCTTTCGTAAAGAGAGTTCTTTAAGGTCTGGAAAAGGAGGGAAAACCCAAAATCTACTTTCCAGTGAGGAAGTGAAAGACTGTTGGAGGTGTGGTGATCTGACAGCTCTTATTCTGAGAGCACATCATGTACCTCCAGATAAACTGTCCAGTAAAGTGTGGAGCGTCAGATCACGAGAATTGCCAAGAAGGGAGTTTCTGATTTATGTAATGAGGGAAGAAAAGTGATGAAAACATGAGCAAAATTACTTTTTTTTTTAATGTGGGGCAAATTAACTGCCAGTCATGTAAACAATTTCATATATATGCATGCACTTCGTAGTTTTTTGCAGAGATTATTTAAATGCATGATAATTAAATTCATATGAAGACTTCTTTGCTATCATTTTTCTGAACTCCTCCATAGTAAGATTTTTTCATAAGTATCTGCGAATTCATGAACATTCAGATAATTTTTCTTACTCTGTTTACAAAGGAATTGATATCAGTGACATAGTCTATGCTTTACAGCCTGTGCTTTGCAAGAGGAATAAAACTCTGATTTCCATACTGTTTGCTTTGGGTGGATTGCTCACAGAAAAGAAACAAGGAAAAGAAAACATGGTGTCTTCTGTCAGGCCTTCTAGCTGAAAGCACCAAAGCCTTGCTGAGTTTTCCCTGACCAAATTTTCCTCCTGTCCCATGGCCAGGTACTGTGAAGTGCCTTCATCTTGATGCATATGAACACATGCCATTCTCCTGTGCCACACATCCCATTTAAGCAGCTCCAAGTCATGCAAAGGACCACTGCACTTGGCCAGGGTCCAGGAGGAAGGGAGAGCTGCAGAGTGCTGAACAAAGGCAGGAGATGTAGGAAGTGGCTGGCACTGTAAGCCTGGGTGCTTGCCCTGAGAGTCCTGCACAGTGCTGTACCTGTCTGCTTACCCAGGCAAGGTCATGTCATTGGCTTAGGAAGTGGGGTGATAGCAGTGGCATCTGTTTGCAGGGTCCCAGGCCAGACCTCTTTCACTGGGGTTAGGAGGCTGTCATACCAGGTCCCGTCTTGTGGAAGGACCAGGCAGGCTGATAACCCAAACACCGTGAGCCAACAGCACCGAGCTCCCATTCGGCTGCCAGACCCTGAACATCTCCCCCTGGGTCTGCAGAACAGCAGATGGGAGCACTCCACACACCTCATTTTGTTCCTCAACACCACAAGGGAAGGTGCCGCAGGAAGATCTGGAGCAGAAGACAAACCGTAGAAATGTTCAGGTAGGGATGAGCCAGGAGATGGGGACCACCCTGGCTCACCTACACACGTGGCAGCAGAGTCGGGCGACCCCAACGCAACCTCGAAAGGACCCGTACAAGAAGCAGCGAGATGTAGGCGAATTTAGCTTTAAAGGTGGCGTTCCTGGCCCAGCCGTGCTCTGCAGCTGGAATCGGGGCCTCTTCGGGCCCGGCTGTGACACAGAAAGCGCCCGATGGGGCACGAGCTGGCTGCCTGTGTGCCGTGTGGCTGCGAATTGCACTCACTCGCAGGGTGAGGGCGGGGTGGAGGTCACTTGCTGGCATGGAGGAGACTCAGAGGTCCCAGCCGATGTCCCCTAAAGCACGTCTCCCGTCTCCCTGCTTTCATCTCTCTTTCCTCGCCTGGAACCGTTTTACTTCAAGGACGCGCTGGCCCTGGGCGCTGCTCTCCCCGAGAGAAAGGCCCGCTCGTGCAGCAGAGCTCAGGCTCCCGCAGGCCAGCAGCCGGGCCCACGGCACACGGCTGCGGGCAGAGCTGTGCCTGGCTGGTGACACGGCACCGCGCACTGCTGCCATCTGCGCTGTCTGGTCGCTGAGTTCATACCTTTCTGGTGGTCAGCAGGGTGGTGTGACAGCCAGCCACAGAGCAGGAGAACAAAGGCCACAGTCAGCAAGGGGAATCACATGAGGGCGATTTCCAGAAATGACCAGTCTTTAAAGAAGATCGAAATGATTTTTTTCTGTAAATGTGGTCTTGATTTATTTATTCGCCTTCCTTCCTTCTCTTTACATAATGTTCCTCTCTAACTTAAAAATCTCTTTCCACTCTGTACTAGAACAATTATATTTAAATATGTACATTAAAGTTAATTACTCTTCAAACAGTAATACAAACAATAAATAATGTTTTCTATTGTATTAATATCTCTACCTTATTTTAGTTTTACTTTTGCAGCAGTATTTTTTACTTCCTTGTTTTAAAATTCAGCAAAAGCCTTTTGTACATAAAGCCCTCAAATAACCATGTGATGCCTGAAAAAGGCTGGAAATAAATCCCCATAGACCGCTGTCTGCAGAGCAGGTATTTGTTTATTGCCGCACTGATGGTGATGGGGATGTCTCCTCCTAACTCGCCCACGTTTGTCAAGTGCTGTGGTATATTTACACAGTGAGCATTGCTTAGTGTTATTATATCATTACAACACCATCAAATATGTGCTGGCACTAATTTTCATGGTATGAGCTCATGGTTATAAATAGCTTTTCTGCACTGCGCTTGTCCCTCCCCAGTTTGGGGGTTGTCAGGGGTCTTTGATGAAGGCTTCCAAGGTCGTCTTCACATCTGAACCTTTCAACTTTGTCTTTGGAGCATGCACAGTGCTCCTTGATCTGTCTGGTCCTAACTGGCCTAAATTCTTTATTTTGTGTCTAATTGGCTTTACATTTGCCAATTTCTCATAAGTACTCCACTTATTTATCTCTGAAGCTGGTGAGATTTTTTCTTCCACCTGGTGAGATTTTTTCTTCTCTTTTGTCTATTCAGCATTAAGCAACTAATTAACTATATACTAGCCTTTACATTGTTTTGAAAATTATTTATATCAGGTTATATAGGTATAAAAAGTTATTATTCAGGTTATATGGGTATAAAAAGCTATGATTCAGGTTATGTAAGTATAGAAAATTATGATTCAGGTTATATTGATATCAGGTTATATAGATAAATCAGGTAATTGGTTGATATAACTCAAGCTAACTAAGCATGTTGTAACTTTGACCTAAGTTACATAGGCATCACATGAAAGAAATCCCTTGTTTGCAGGAAATTAAAATCATGCAAATGATCTTGTTTCACTAACGGGTTGTTTTATTTAAAACTTGGACTTAAGAGGAGTCTTTGATTTGACTTCTTCAAACTGTCAAGTTTGGTGAAGAGTTGCCATGTGATTTTGGACTTTGTTGTTCAATTCCGTTACTATTTTTAAAGCTTTGTTTTTGCCCTTACAGTGTAGCACCAAGCATGCTTTAGCTCCAGCATTGAGGTGCATGATGATTCTCAGTGTTGCTGCAGCAGGAAGCACTTCCTGGCATGTGCTTTCTTCCCTATAGCTTGCTTTCAGGTTCAGAGAGAAAATCAGTAGACAGATTCTTATAGTAGAAAATTAGCCTTTATATGAAATATTCAAGTGTTACTAACATAAGACTGCTATGATGAGGAGGTGCTTAGAGTGGGACAATTTCTGGATATACTTTCATTTCTTGCTATGCTCTTCTCTGTTTTCCTGGTGTTGCTACAGGTATGTTAGTCTGTTCTGATGGTGAAGACTTAAAAAAATTAATTATTTAAGAAAGGCACGGTTCTAACAGAACCTGAAGAGACTGGAATCTTCACCTAGTGCAAGTCCTTACTTCTCTGTTGCATTTCCCTTTTCCTTCCTACTGTTCTGTGTGGTGTTAAGTCAGTGCTTTTAATATGTGGATTTTTAAATCTGGTAGTAATGATGACCTCCCAGCAGATTTCTTTTTTTAAATTATATTTTTAAATGTTTAATTTCTGGCAAAGCTCTTCTTTTATTAAAGAAGTCAGAGTGGGAAAATACTGCATATGGAATAACTCCTTCAGAATTTATTTTCTGATGACCGAAGCAAAAATTAAACTACTCCTTTCAATTATACTATTACTATTACTCCTTCACATTGCTACAAACTGTTCACTCTTTTTATTAAAACATGTAGATTGTCTTCTGTGTGCTTGATGTTTTTAATAACTAGTGTTTTTTACCGGAAACTAAACATAGCAAAATACTCCATCCTTTAGCAGCACTACGTATTTTTTCAGATTTTTCTCTCTTTTACCCATACTGGGACTATCAGTTCTGGATGGCTAATTATTTTCATGATTTTTATTTTCCTGTCAAATTATAGAAACTAGGAAAATCAATAGTTATGGCCTTAGTCAGCATCTTCTTGCCATCTAAGTCCACATGTGTTTCCTCTTGTGCTGTTTATCTGTAAAACCAATGCAAAACCATTGCAAGCAATGCACATTCTGGCTGGCATTAGAGAAGAAATTCCCAAGTTTGTCTTGGAAATTGAAAAATTCTTAAGAGAAATGAATAATAGTGTCTTGTGATGATCCTGAATGTCAAAGGAAAGGAAGATGGAAGAAGTATACCAGATAAAACCACCCTGAGAGTTATATTTTCCTGTCACTCTGACTATTGACAATGTCTGTGCTAAGTAACCACTGAAATTAAGAGATCATTTCTGTCTCTTAATTAACGTTTGCTTAAGTTTGCTATGTGCAAAGGGCTTAAAGATTGGCTATCAAGTGTTAGGTGTTCATTTATCATGTTCAGCTAGAAATTCTGCCTGTACCCTTTACAGTATCTGCAGCTGCAGATGTATTGAAAAGACTGGGAGCAAAGACGGTTTCCTGTTCTTGCAGGCAGCCATGCAGTACATTTCAGTAACTCAAAAAACTCTCAGAAAGGGTTTTCTGCCCTGTGTCTACTAGAGGGAAGCAAGTCATTGTAGAACAATGGCTCTCAGAGAATCATAGAATATGCTATGGGACCCACGTGGATCATCAAAGTCCAACTCCTGGCCCCCATAGGACATCTCCAAGAGTCACACCCTGTGCCTGAGAGCTTTGTCCAAATCCTTCTTGAGCTCTGTCAGGCTCTTGCTGTGACCACTCACCTGGGGAGCCTGTTCCAGTGCCCAGCCACCCTCTGGGTGAAGAACCTTCTCCTGACAGCCAACCTAAACCTGCCCTGACACAAATCCAGACCAAACCCAGACATTGGGTCCTGTCATTGGTCATCAGAGAGAAAAGATCAGTGTCTGCCCCTCTGCTTTCCCTGGGGAGGAAGCTGTAGACCACTATATAAATCTTACTCTTATTTCAATCCTCAACATTCATGCTGGTTTCTTCACTGGTAGTTCATCCATAGCCTGGTTTTGAAGATAACCTGGTAAAGGGAACTAGCAAAGTAATTTATTTGGGTAGGTAAGCTTTCAGGAGGTTCTCCTGAGGATGATTTTTGTCAAGGGATAGAGGTTTTTCTTGCTAGGGATGCTTGTATGGCCTAGCTTTATTTTGGGCACACCGTGCTAAAGTAGTATCCCCTCACAAGTTTCGTCTGTGTTTAAGGCAGAGGTCATATAAGCTTTCAGATTTCCTCTTCATACATTACAAACTCAAGATTTTGTTTGCCTCGTATAAGAGGATTTCTTTATCTATCTCTTCCTTGTATCCTGTGAGCGGGTTTCACATAGCACTGTCACACTGATGATTGAAACTTCAGGCACCCTGAAATGGTCACACATGGGCCTTGTGTACCTTGGGTGGTACTATTCTAGTATTACATAAGCCTGTTTCTTATGCCTTTTAGAGCAGCCTTTTGGATTTTTTCTTTCTGTTGTCATTTTGGTGCCTAACACTCATTCTGAGATGTACTAATATGCCATTCCTACTACTCAAAGGAAAATAGATTATTTAGCATAAATTCTTGTTAGAAGCCCAGATGTATCACCTTGTATTTTATCCTGGTGAATTTAATCCCTGTTTAAAAAAAAAACGGTTGTTAGGGTAGTTCAATTCTCCTTTTGTAAAATCTCTGTATTTCTAACATTGAGCAGCAAAATTCATCTGTACATACTGGGATTTTGCACCATGATTGTTAACAAAATGCTAGTAGTACTAACATCTAATAACCTTCCTGCACCTCAGTACTTCTGCTTTCAATGTGATGCATATTTCTAGCTCCCTTTTTAGCAGTTACTTACCCTCTTGACAGTTTTTCTAACAAGCCTCATTTTCTCCTGCAAAACTAATGATTTTCTATACTTCAAAAGATACGTGCAACTATTTGTATTCCAGCTCTTTGAAAAATCCATGCATCTCAGCAATATTTTGCCTGATGTCACTTAAGTTTGGGAAATCTGCATTAGTTTTCTTTTGTTTCTCTTCACAATCTTGATTATTCTTTCTAGTTGTGAAGCCTTGGTTTTCGGTACATAAGCACTGCATTTGTTACTCTTCAGTCAGATATCACATCAGCAGCTTGATACACTGGCAATCAAAAAGCCTAGCTGTACCTGTATTTACCTGTGCAAGTTCTTTCAGACTTCTGGGCTAGATGGCGTCTATGCTTCACACTCTGCCGCCTTGGTTGTGCACACTGAAGCCGTTTTCATTTTTGCTTCCAGGCTGGTAGTGGTAATTTCCATATCAGTGTGCAGCTGATCATCATTGCCATTGAAATTAGAGGAAGAACTATTTGTTCAGCATTGGCCTTGATCCAAATTCCCACTTATACAGATTAGAGTTCTATATCCATTTTGAAATCCAATTTAAGGTCCTGGATACCTGATATTGTCTTGGTTTGAGAGGAAGTCAGTTTTTTTGGGAAAGGTATAGTCAAACCAATCAGTGGTCAGATTTGAATACTGACACCTGGTGTGACCACTGAAGACAGGGATCACCTCTGAAGACACACAGGGCTTAAAAGCAGAGAATTCCCAAAGTTCCTCTCTCTTTTCTGGCCGCAGGAGAGTGCACATCTCCTCTTCTGCCTAGCCACACACTGGGTGGGGGAGGGAAAGCCATAGAGGCCTAGGCTGAGGTAGGCTGGAGCACTAAAGAGAGAGAGAGGGTGGAAGGGAATGGAACTGGGCCAGCCCCTGCAGGACGGAGGGGTGGAGACACCGAGATGTTTATTGTTCCCACCACCCACTGCCAGAGGAAGAGAGAGAGAGAGAGCCTGTGCCAGCAGAGGAGGCTGGAGGGGGAGAGGTGCCCAGTGTGGGAGTCGCCGCCATGAGATTTCAGTCTCCTGAGGGCAGCGGAGCTCGGACTTTTAACCCTTTTCTGGGTGAAGGAAACTTTATGAAACATTATTCCTCCTGGCTGGTGGTTTGAGAGAGAAGGGAGACAGTCTGGGACCTGAGATATTAGAGGAAGATGGGAGTAATCTGAAGTGGGAGGAGATGCTGGAGTGGCTTTTGGCTGGACTTTTCTTGTATGGCCATAGACTGAACCAAGTGTCCTGTAATACCATGAGACTGAATTTAGGTGGATGAAATGGTTTGAGCCAAGAGAGTGACTTGAAGGAATGACATCATATAAAGGAATGGAGTGAACAGAGGAAGATGAAGAGGGTGTGGTGGTGCCCTCTGTCTTCAGGCAAAAGAAGAGCTCTGTTCTCAAGACCCTTGGCCCCAAGGGATGAGAAAATGGGGGGGACTGTTGTCCCAAAAATGAGAAGACCCTCGGCCCCCAGGGATGAGAAAATGGGGGAGACTGTTGTTCCAGAAATGGGACATGGTTGTTTTATTGGTACTTGGCAAAGCATCCTTGAAGAACCCTATGAGCAGTTTCGGTCCATGGACGGTGGTGAGAGCACTGTACATGGAAGGAGGATGTCATGATGGCAGATTTTCTCGGGGCAGTGCCATGTGTGACATGAAAACATGGGAAGTTTCAACTGTGTTTTGTGGAGAGGACTATGGTATAAGAGAGACTCCTCTCTCCCCTGATGCACTGAGAATTGATTATCAGAGTAGTGGTAACTTGATCAGGACTCCACGATTTTTGTCTCACTGTGGTTTGGTGGAAATTGGGTGGGAGGAGGAGGAATGTTTGGAAGGTTTTCATTCTGTTTCCTGTGTGTTTCTGTTATTTTAGTGTAGGTTAATAAAGTTTTTTCCCCTCTCTTTCTAAGCTTGAGCCTGCTCTGCTCTGTTCCTGGTTGCATCTCACAGCAGTTAGTTGAAGAAAGTATATTTTCATGGGGGCACTGGCATTGGGCCAGTGTCAAACCATGACACTACCTGATTATGAGCAATATCTAAGGAAGTTGCCTTCTTGAAAGTACTTTTGGCACTACTAAATTCTCCTTTATTCATACCATTGTATTTCTTGCAATGGGCTTTGTGCACAGTTTCATATTTTTCTTCTCGCTGACCATTTCAATTGGTCCAGTAAATAATACTGCTTCCTCCAACAAAACTTTCATGGCTCATTTCTCTGTAGTCAACCACCATTTTTGGGCATTTCTTTTTTCCCAGCTAGCAGAAGTACAGGGGCTGCCAGACCATCATGATCATATTTTCTCTGTGTTTTTCTTGGCCAATTTATGTTGCCTGCAGGCTTTAGCTGTTTGAGGTTCAAGGCTCAGTTAAGGATGTTGTGGCAGAAAAAGTAGCTACCAATTGAAAAAGGAACTGAAAAATAGCTAGGAACTGATGCCTGAAATATTTCTAAAACCTTTCTGAACCACTGGTGTTTGTTTGCTTTTCAGATCCCCCTTTCCCAGAAGTAGAATTTGTTGCAGTTAAAGGTTCTGCACCTTTGCTCAGACTCCGGAAAGCAGAAGATCAAAATGGACCAATCAGGTTTGTCTTTCTGCTCTTCACCCTTTCAAAGAACATTCTGGAGATTCATGTTACATACAGATTAGAACTGCTTTGGGTGACAAGATTATTTTTTTAGCAATGGGAAAAAACTTAAATTGTACCTCCCAGTTTCTCCCCCGTTAGCAGAGTAATATTTAGCTTCAGGCTTTTTGCTGTTTTCTGGAAAAAAATCCTGGTTTGGATAATTGTGAGTTTTCACCACTGGCTTTGTAGTTTGATTTTGTTTTTCTTTTCCCTTTATCCACAGTGAGGTTACAGTAGATTTTTATTGATGGATCCAAACACACCTCTACTAATGTGATTTTTCTTTTCCAATGAGCTCATGCAGACAGTACATTTTTCCCCACATAGCCAGGGGAAATAGTGAATAACGTCCTCATTTATGCATATTCTGAAGTACTTTTTTCATAGTAGTGTATTACTATCAAAATGTATTTCCAGAGCAAAAGGATTTACCCCTTACTAAGTGCTGTTGTTGACAGAAGGAAAAGGTAACTCAGTATTATACTGAAGTAGAAAATACTTGAAAGCTAGTAGCATCTCATGGAATGGCTGGTGTAACTACCTTAATAAATAGTCTTCCTATGGTTGAATAAGATAGACTAAACATTGGCATGAAGACAGGTTTGATTAATTTTTTTTTAAATGGTACCTGCCCTCTCCTCCTTTCAATAGAAAAAGTCTTGTTTCTGTGAACATACAAGTAATTTTTAGACAAAATGGTATATTATTTCATAGGTGAACTTCACTGTGAGGAGGAGGACGAGATTCTGACATAAATAAGCATGTAGCAATAACACGCATGTGGTGAGGAGACTGAGCTCTAAGCTGTGCATGCAGTGCATTTGGTTAAAATTGAAGTGTAACACACAGGGAAATATTTTAGTATAAGAAGTGTTTGTATTGGACATTATTAATAAAAAACAGTTGAGTCTACAAATAGAAAAAAAACAGTATGGATTAATGAATATCTGATGCTTATTTCATTGAAATGAGGGCTAATACTCTTTTTTTTTCCTTTCACTCTAGCCTTTATCAAGTGATTGTGCTTCCTCTGGATTTGCAAAGCACTTTCATTTGTGACTCCTTTGCTGCTACAACTTTCTTTGGTAACACCACTGACATTAAAGGATATGTGGCAGCTGAATTTCGGGCGAAGGATGTTGCTGATAATATGTCAATTGTTCTTGGAGACAGACATTATTATGGGAAGTTCTATAATGCTCCTTTAAAGCTGGGAGAAGAGTATTGTGTTTTTTTGAAAATAATAAGTGAGTGGAATAAGGTAATGGATGTTTCAAAACCTCTTCTTTACATCTCGTGAACGAAATGTTGCTGGGGGAAAAGACGAAAATGTTAGCTGGGTATTAAATTTTTTATGACAATTCAAGGATCTCCTAGTTGACAGAATTAGATTAAATCTGAAGCTGTTTAAATATCTCTTATAATTCCTTAATGGTACTTACGTCATTGTAATGTTGAAGCAACTCTGAATGCCAGATGTCAAACAATGGAAAATAATTAAAAATGAATGGCCATCCCTGCCCTCAGTAGTTGAAGGTGTCTGTATTGGGCCAGAATTTACTAAAAGAGATTAGTATGAGAATTTGAAAATCACTCCTTAGCAATGATGAATTCACCCAGTTTCATTTTTAATTAAATATTTTATAACAAAATATCCCAATTCTCCAATGACATGGAAAAATATATTTTATCACATGTTGTTACCTTCCAAAAGGCAGTGAGTGTCAGTTCCATCTCCCTTGAGAAAGCCTTATGAAAAAAAAGTATATTATTATGATTATTTTTTATCATTTTAAAATAAATATGTATTTTTAATTAGAAACAGAAAGTTTCTAAAATGTACATATCATCTAGTTTTCCAGTTGTATCTGTCTCAGGAGTCAACAGTTTTAAATTTTTATGTAAGTCTCAGCAGTAGAAAGGTTTTCTCATGTGGGACAGGGGATAACTCTTTGTCTGCAATACAGTTCCTGAACTGCAAATACAAAAACTGAACTAAGCATCCTCTAGTAAAGAAAGAAACACCTAAGCAGTGCCTCACTTTGCCATCAAAACAGTTTTCAGGACATTGTGTATACAGGACAAATCAAGGAGGCATGCAAAAACCAATCCATGAGTAACTTATAAATAATTCTCTACAATTTTGGGAGCCTACACACAAATCTCAGTAAGTTAAAACAGCTTCTGTTAAGAAATAGCGAATAACATCCTCATTTATGCATATTCTAAAGTAATGTTTTCATAGTAATGTATTACTGTCAAAATGTATTTTTAGAGTAAAAGGCTTTACCTTTTACCGGTAACTGCCTCAGTTCAAAGTGAGTGAAATAAAACAAGTGCATGTAATAAGAGTATTCTGGTATCTACTAATATGTACAGTACTATTTAACAATAGTCTGAGAGATTTTTATAGCAGAGATGAAGTGATTTCTGATCCTGATACAAGTCTGTTGTTTGTCATAAATTTGTAATTAATTGTGTGAGGGGAAAGGTAGGAAAACGACAATTGGAGGCATTTAATTTCATAAATAGTGTTAAGTTGACATCCAAAACTTCCTGAAATTTGGACAATGAACTCTATTTTATAGAAAAATGTACTCTGTGGAGCAGGATTGTTAATCAGTCAAACATGTACAAGTTTGGCCTCTTTAAGCGCTACTAAATACATCTTTGAGCTTAGTTTATTTATCCTTGAGTTTTATGCATTGGTTTCTCTAGCTCTTTACCCTCAGTATTTTCTAATACTGGGGTATTGTAACTTATTTTGCTTTTGTGGAGGCTTTTGCTGCACAGAACAAAGTAGATTCTTATACATCTTTGCCAGCTATTTATTAAGCTGCCTCTAACAGTCCTTTTTGTGTATTATTTCCTGATCTTTCACTGCTGACATTTGCAGATGTATTTTCTAGGCCACTGATTTGATGGATTAATATTGCAGTTATTTGTAGAGGTCACTCTTGCTTCCTACCATTTAATATGCATCAGCTTCTTAGCGTATGGCTTTTGTTGATGAAATACACAAAGTTACATGCAACAGTTATGAATCATTATTGGGATTGCAAATACCAAACTGCTTTGGTTTGCAGCTCTGCTTCTTTGAAATGGAACTTGGACTGCAGGTTCAAAAGTATTGGTTTATCTTCAGTTGTCATGCCCTTTTATTTTGTGCAATTGCTGGTATTAGAAGGCTAAAAATAATCAGAATTATGAATTGCAGGTTGTTGGGTTTTGAGACTTTCTAAAAATGTGATTACTTAAGTAACTACATTTGGATTCAAGAGATCAGTCTTCTTTTAGAAAAAATTTGCCCTCAATTCTTAATACCTGTGAAATCAGCATTTCTGAAGTGTCTTTTACTTGTTAGCACATTTCCATTTGAATACAGACAAATTAGAAATAGATGTAATAGGCTCCTAACTAATGTTCTCATTATTCCCTTTTATATTCTGGCATCCTTAAGAGTCCCTTCTGTCTCCTTTCATACTAAAAATCGTACAATTTGTATCATCATGCTTCAAAATCATGGCTTGGTTTTGATTATTATTGACATTATAACTGAATATCCCTAACATATTATCATGTTCATTTTTCCATTGTTCAGATTTGGAGGTCTTGAAAAGGGTGTCTGCTGTAAGGTTTTTACTTTCTATTTATTTTTTGTTTCTCTGAGATTCATGGGACCTCTGTAACTTTGCTGATAGGCAGATGTCTGATTTTCTGCACACTAGAGTGTGTCATGAAGGTAGCTATTTCAAAATGATGGCACTCACACCAACACTCCAGAATCTGGTATTTGATTGGGTTTCTAAACCCACCCATTTTTGTTTATCTTCCCTCTTCTAAGAAGATTTTCCGTGTCAGTCTTTTGTCTTTTTAATTAACCAGAAAATTCCTTATAAATAATGGGTTTAAGAATCATTGAGATTCCACAATTCAGCGTGCAGACACACAGAAGTGAGATTAATCACAAAAATGTGCCTTCATCCTTTTAGCCAAATGAATCAAAACGTAGCCTTCTTTCTCAAACGTTCTGTTATTCAGGGCAACATAAGACACACTTTGCTACAATATGAAAAATCATGTATTGTGTATGTATTATGTGAAAGTCTGTGGAAGTCTTTTAGCAGGAAGCACTAAAAAAATACACTTCACAGTAATTACACAATAGATAACAGAACCTAGAATAGAACTTTTTGTGTATTTATGATCATGAAGAGCTGGGGAAAATGCTCTACAGAGACCAAAGCTGACTGTAAAAAAATCAAACTTGCTTATTAGCGAGTCTGCAAAAGCAGACTCATGATAAATATTTCTTTAACTGTAAGTATTCTATAAAGTTATTAAAAATTACCAAGAATGTTATCATAACTGAAGAAAATGCTACATCTAGTATTTGTAAAACATGCTATCAGATACTCTGTTTTAACATACATGTTCTGCATGGGAGAGAGCTAACACAGCATATTCAGCCCTATCTTCGCATTTCATAAATTCTGAATTCTTATCAAAGCAATGTCAAAGATCCTTGCATGGACGTAAGGTTGTAAAAAGAAAGGAAGAATAATGAGCTAAAAACTAGAGCTAGCCTTTCATCAAAGCTCTATGTCTAATCTTATTTTTATAATTTATAATCTTTTAAGACAATATAGAGGCATTCCCAGTAGCAATTTTTGTTGATGGCTGATCTTTCAGAGGGTGTTAGTAACAATAAATTTTTCTCATGAGAAACAGTGATTTTTATGTTTTCTTTTTTAGGTAAGAACACAGTCCTGTGCTGTCTGGGCACAAATTAAAAGTAAGTCAATTTTTCATTCAGTAAAAAAGTCTGTGTTGTCATGGCTTTGGTTGACAGCATAAAATAATAATTACCGTGGCTGTTTCTTCTTTTGCCATTCATGATCTGTTGACTTCAAGGATTGAAAATATTAGAGACAGAATATTTCCCTTGCTCTTCACTATTCCATTCCAATGGATTCAGCAGTCTATTCTAAAATGGACTCTCCTGTTTTCCCTCGTTTTCAGTGTTGTTATTTCTGTGCATCACATCCAAATCTTCACAACAACTTTTGTACACAAAGGATTTGAAGCACGGAAAATGTGAAATTTTGGAAGCCTATTTTAAGATAGTTCTGTGTTGGCTTAAAGATTTAAAAACTCAGACAAAGAACAACAACAATAACTAAAACTAAAACTAAAAATATTTTTAAAAAAGCACAAAACCTAGAAAAACTAACAACAATAATAACAACAAAAAACCCCAAAACCCCCAAAACAACAACAACAAAAAATACAAAAAAACCCAACAACAACAAAAACCAGCAACTCAACATCCCCACAATATGTTTTAGTTTTTAGAGGCCATATTATTTTTTAGAATGTTCAGATGGTCCATCAAGAATTACATCTTTTTACAATCTTAAAAAACCCAGAAGATCCTGTGCAAAAGTAAAGACTATGGCTAATTTGTATACTTTCTTAAGTATATAAGTGGCATAACTTTAAAACCCCGTAAATTTCTCAGTGTGGTTTTATTTTGATTTACTTTTTGTCTGTAAAATGTTTCCAATTAATGAATTTACCTCAGAGGAGTTTGGAATCCACTAGAGATCATGTTTCCCTCCTTTCCACCGTAGTTGAAACTACTCTTCACCAATCTTGTATCTCAGCAAAAAGCAAACATTTGCCTCCCCTGACAAAGAAAGCAGCACCACTGGAGTCTCCTATGAGCCCTAAAATCTGCTTTTGAGTTGAAAGTCTCACAAATTTGAGTTAGGAAAGGCAGTAATGCTGGTAAGTGAGACTACTTTGGAATGATGTCAAATCATGTGCATGGAGTGCTTGAGGTGCACCTCCTCCATATCTGATTATCACTATAACCGATCTTCTGGTGACAACTCTGTTTATTTCTAGGTTTTCTTTAGTTACTCTTTCTTTAATTACTCTTATGACCTAGTTCATTTACCCCCATGCTTAGAACATTATGTTGGCTCTGTTAAGATCAAGGATTCCTTAGGTTTGGCGCTTCCATTGCTAGGACTGTTTAGACAGTAGCTGTAGAATAACTCTGGAAAGACAGAAAACTGTCCTTTTCTGAATTTGTCGGTTACCAACATGCAGCGCATAACCAACGGCTGTCTTACAAATAGGTGGATTTTGGTTTTGGGGTTAAAAGAATAAGCATAGGAAGATGAGAGTAGGACAGGTCAGGCCTTTGGCTTTTTGTTGTAAATCCATTCGCCTTTATATCGAGTGGACTTACAGTCAAAGTGTCCTTTACCCTAATGTACTTCTGCAGCTTGAGAGGCGGAGAGTATTTTTGGCTTGCTGAATCCTTTGAGAAATATTTCTTCATTCAACTTGTGTGGAAGGCAAGTCAGTAAATTAAATCTAAACCAAATGGCCATTTCAGGTGCCGTCTAGCTAGACATTGTGTGATAGATCATTGTCATAAAAAATGGTAGAAAACTGTATTAAAAGCACACTTTCTTCTGCTACAAATAAGTTAAATGAAGTTTTAGGGGTTTTTGTGATATACAGTATACAATATGGAGGGAAGACAATTCTGTAATTTTTATGGAGGGCTGACATCTTCTCTAGAGATATGTAATTTGCTGATGGAAACTGGAGTTACAGGGTTATAAGGGCAGGTATATCTTTTACCAAAAATGAGCATAAAAATGATTTTTTAAATGCTCTAATTAATCTCTCTTCCTCAACTGGATGGTAACTACTATGTAGTCACTCCATTACTCTCATTAACTGAGCCATAAGTCTAACATCTGGGTTTTGTTACTATACTTCAGCCATGAGTAGACTGAAGCTGCACTATTTGGTTGGTTTGTTTGAATTGTTTGATACTTTCTTTCAGATTTATCACCCACTCTGAAATACATGACTGCTGTTGGATTAGGGTCAGTGGCTGCTGTCTGCCTTATATTGTTCCTGTCATTCTCTGTGGCACGGTATGTGGTGTTGCTGCCTCCAGTTTTGCAGTCGTCCTTCACGTGTTTTTCTTTTCAGATAGTTTTTCTTGCCAACATGCTTGGTTTAGGCATCTTGGGTGGTTAGAAACTGTAATTGAGGGTGCTTTCAGTGGCCACTAATGCTGTCCACTGCTTGAAATTATGTCCTCTGCTCAATTTTTGCAATTACTGGCAAAGCATCTGAAATGTGTAGGGCTTATCTTAATAAAGGAAGGATTTAAGACAGTGAATAGAACCAGGACTTCAGTGCAGAAGTGTTCTTATTTAATGGGAATTAAGTACATGAAGTTTATATGCTGTCAAAATGTTGATGCACTTTGCTTATGTACAGACCTAATTTTTTGTCTTCCCAAGTTTATTCAAAAGGCCTGAAAAGAATTGTTTGACCTAAAGGCCATGATAAAAACATGTTTAAAATTTTAAAGAGATTTATTAATTTATGTTTCATGATCCTTCAAGCAGGGTCAGTAACTTCATAACTGTCTCCTTTTCAAAGGCAAAACAAATGTGCAAGTTATGTAATTGTAAATGCCTACATACATGTAAAGCCTCTTCACTAAAAACTATGTCTTTGTTGTTATTTCAATATGCATATCTATAAGAATAGTCTTCTGATATGTTTCCATTGGAAGGCCAGGAGCCTCCAGCTTGGATACTATGAAATACAGCACTGATTGGTTAAGCTGCTTGTTTGGTGCTCTGAAGCAGAAGGAATTAGTGAGATGTAGGGCTGAAGAAAGTAGCTTTATTTGGATTGTTTGTGGTTGTCTAAATTTCAAATCAGTTCTTGCTATCAAAATTCTGAATTAAAGGTTCCATGGTCTCCTTTTTTTCTCTAAGTAATTGAATAAACGGATCTCAGGTTTCCCTTGGCAGTAGCATGCGGTGGTAAACTTGAGCTTGCAGTCTTGGTTTTTTCTGGGGATTTTTTTCTTGTTGTTGTTGTCAGAGTCAGCTTTGATATTTGAGGAAGAAGGGGCTTTTACTGTCTTGGTTTCTATAGTAGCTGACTCCTGACAGAGGGCTTATTGCAGGAGAAAGGGGCTTCCCTGGGTTGTCATGGTGTGAAAGGCTTCTCAGTTATTTCAGTTTCTCTCGCAAAAATGTGGCAGAGGGATATACTTTTCAAAACTATGTCAAATCAATTAGGTTAATCATGATAGGAGAGTGATTTGAGGTATGAGACAGTACTGAAAGAATCATGTATGAGTATGAGCCACTTGTGAGAGAGTGCAGAGAAGATAGTCCCTGAACTTCCACTTCAGCCTTCTTTCAAAAGGAGTGAGAGAAGATGAAATCCTTAGGGAGCTGATGACATTGAGTATATTTGACAGTGGTGTATTGTAGGGGACAAGGACTTAATAAGTCGACAAGTATCTTTTAAGCCCTTGATGCCATGTGCAGGAAATTCTTGAATCCATTCTCCTGTTCTAAGGAATATCAGACAAAATCATTGACAGAAATTAAAACTGCCGCATCCCAGCAGTAGGCAGAGAAGGGGAACCCGAGATTGTCAGTTGTGGTAAGACTGTTCACAGTGCTAACAAAGAAGTATCTGTAATATTTTAAATAACAAATGTGCTTTTAGTTATAATTAACCATCAGTTTAATGCATTTCTGAGTAAGAATGTGATTTGAAAAAAACCCACATGAAGTCAGCCTTCTGCCCTATCCAGTTGTAAAACCATGGTCCTGTTTTTGACACTGTACTCCAAGACAGATGTGGCCTAGCAGGAGAAAAAGAGAGTGGAATTTGATGAGAGAGACCTGGCATCTATTTAATCTAACTGCAAATAGGGCATTCTAGTGGTAGCCTGGCAGAGAAGATTCTGCCAAGAAGCAAAATATGCAAATATACAAAATGCCACTGTATAAAGATCAACTTCCTCCTGTTGGTAGTGCCAGTGGTACATGTACCATCCACGGGCAGTATATCCATGTGCTTCTGAACTGTAGGAGAGGGAGGCATGGGAACAGATTGCTGTGAATGCAGCTTCTGGGTGGTCTGTAAGAGGAGGTTAAACAAACTTGTCAGTAATGACATAGCTATGGCTGATCTTGCCATGGTGTCAGGTGAATGGTCTTGGATTATTTCTTGGGGTCCCTGTAAGCTTCTGTCACAAAGAGCCACTGTATTCAAGTGCTCACAAGTTTGCCACGTCTGCTGTCTCAGGAATTATGTTTCCACAATGGGTCAGGGTGTGAATTCCTGCTAGCATGGTTGCTGACAGCAGTTCCAACTGTTCCTCAATGAGTAAAAGTCTGGCACTGGATTAACAAAGTGAAGTCTGACTCCTGATGTCCTTAGATTTTATATTTTTCATTTTAAAAAATGCATCAGCGCATAGTTGTAATTATTAAAGTGGCTTGTCATTCGTACGCCTTGCTCCATTCCTCTTAGTTCTTTGCTTTCTTTTGTATGTGATGCCTGTTCAAATGCATAAGTACAGTGCCAGAACTCCAGATTTCTGAAGATCTGCAGTGTTGTTGATGCAGGTTAACACTGGTCAGGTGATCATCTGGTAACCTATGGGAATGCTTCCTACCCATCTCACACTGGCTGTAATGATCAGGATTTGTACCAGCACCATGCATCTTCAAAAAACTTCAGAAGCACTGTCATGTATCTAATCAATATGAGTGATTCAAGTTCTCTGTCAGGTCTGTGCTTCAGCCTTGAATAATTTATAAGATTTTTTTTTTAACTGGAATTTTTACTCTCTCCAGTTCTTGTCTCCACAGCTCAGTGCATCCCCCACCTGCTGCTGTAGCCTGTGAGGCTGTACATTTATCTACTACAGTAGACATGGCACAAGCAGGGATTGCATCATCATTCCTAGAGACTGAAAGTGTCTCTCTTCTCTGATGGTTTATTCCCTGAACTCAGCATAGGAAAAATGTGCTCTTCTTTCGAAGCCAGCATGTGTCTGGTATCTGCATGTCACATATGTACTACAGCATGGACAGTTTGAATGTGTTTGTCACTGGAGTGAGATGTTTATTGTCTTGCCTTATTCCAGATGGTGTGATGTGTAAAGGAGAACCTTCTCTCACAAGAAGGTTATCATGCATCCCGTGTGTTGGTCACAGGCTTTCGGCTATTCGAGCTGCATGAGTGCCTGATAATGAGTGCTTGTATTGTACTTGATTACATGAATAATCTCCTGATTCAATTGAGACTGTTTGAGGATTAACTGCTACTTTAGACACCTGTGCACAGGTAAACTGGCCTATCATGACCGAAAATACAGACGTACCCTCGTGTGAGATAAAGTGCCTATTGTATTTCCAGTTATAAAGATAGAACACTTCCGTCAGTCACGAGCAATGATACATCAGTAACATGTACACTTGTTAGCCATGAAGTTGCCACATTCAAGTAGTGTCAGCAACTGATGCGTTCCAGAGATATTGCAATCATTGCTCATAGCAATTAGCAGTAACTGCAAATAATATACCAATCTATAAAACTGCAGTTTGCTCAAAAGCTACTTGCTTTAATGGCATATGAAATGAATTTAAGGAAGGACCTTCCTGTGTTAAGTGCAGTTTTGTTAATCTCTGTTCTATAATTACAGCTGAGTAAAGCCATTAAGTCATTGTCCGGTTAATTGGCTTGTGTGTAACATCTGGTTAGAGTCACTTAATAAAGTACAATTAACCAATTTCCTATGGCATACTCCCAGTTAATACATTTTTTTCTTCTGTAAGAAAGACTCAAGTGGCTTTGATTATTTCCACTCCTCTTCAGAAGTTGCTTTGTTATATGTTAGCAAAAAAAACTGTTAACTGGTAAAATAAAGAAACAGGAGTTTTGGTTTTTACTCAGTTTTGCTATTTTTTTTCTAAGTTATGTTTTGTGTTTTACTACTTTAAATATATGCTGTGCATTTTCGGAATTGTTAAGTTTCTGAATTGCTAAGATTCTGATGCCTACTGCTCTTAAAATTTTAGATGTTCTGTCTCTCTATGACATGTAATTAGGGTCTTTTTGTGTTTAAAGTGCAACAGCAGATTTCATAGTTAGAAGCAAAGAGGAATTACAGCCAAGGAGTTTTCAATTGCTGCATCCAGCTGAGAGTGCTTTTTCCAGGTCTGGGCAGATACCATTTCTGTTATCCAGCATTTCCAGAGTCCTTCAAGTTAATAGTTAATAGCTAAGTAAGAACACCTGTGTCTACATTTAGGGATTAAAAGTCGATACCATTTTCTGTTGCTAATTGAGAAAGAATAACTAAACTGTTCATACTGGGAAACCATGCCTTAATTTTTCAGTTTCTCGTGTGGAATTCATTCTCACACATTCCATGCCTAATTCCTTTTCTCAATGGAATAGATTGCGAGGTTTGGTATAGCAGTACGAACTGCGCCACTTCATTCTGATTCAGTCTCCTGCTGCTCTGGTCCTTAGAGAAAGTTTATGAGCAGCTGTTCCTGTGTAAGGGAGAGCTGGAGAGGCTGGAAATTATTTAGAGAGACAGATGTGACATCCTCTGTGAAAAAACTGAGCTTCTTTTTTACACTTTACTGAGACCACCAGTGTTCCAGTATGCTACACTTGATCAGGACCATGAAGTCCATCTTGTCAGTAGGTAACTGGAGATCTCTGTGTAACCTTCAGCAAGTTATTTTTTTTTCTATGTGCCTGTTATTTACCCGAGTTGCTTTTTCATAATGTAAAGTTTTCAGAGCAAGGTTTTTTTCTCACAAAACATCCATACTTCTGCTGGTAGTTAGATAACATATTTAATGACTGATTTGGACATCTCCACTCAGTGTAGCTTCTCAATACCCAGGAATAGACTGATAAGGGAGAAGAGATGAGGCAGGACTCTCTGCCATCTTCAATTTTCCACAACAGTTACAGTTCTGCAAGTTTCCCTCATTCCCTCTGCTTCCCTTGTCACTCTTGGCAGATCTACCTCTGGCTGTGAGCATATCTTCATCTGTGTTTATCTTATTACTTCACGTGTATTTATCTTTCTTCCACCTATATCTGTTTCAGTTAAATGTAGAAAGAATAGAGAACTAATTTAACCTTGCCACCCTCAGATAGATGTGCAAATGTTAACAGTTCTTTTGTTAAACCCTTGCTCTATTGCTCCCAAGCTTTTCTGCTGAACGCATTGCAATGTCATAACCACACTCATGGTGCCAGAAATTCTAGAGACATTTGTAGTGATCCTTCACTGCTGTACCTTCAGTTAGCACTGAAATTCATCTTTTTCTTCCAATTTTTTCTCTGCTTCTTTGCATAGTGTTCCACACCCAGGCCAGATAAGGTTAAGCAAACTGAATCTATACTACTTTTACTGCTGACCTGTACCACTTCACGGTGCTATATTGAAATGTGCTATATTGAGAAACTTGTTAGTTTAGATCCATACCAAAGTCTGCACTATATGCAAAGTGTTTTAATCTTCTTTATAAGAAATGGGAAATTATTAGTCCTGGATGAACAATTCTTGTAAGCTTAAATGAAACTATTTTTTCTATTTTATTTTATAATTGTGAAGTAGCACAGGATACTGTTAAAATCCAGCACTTATGCAGGTAATTGTGATGGTAAGTCAAATAAAAAAGGTTTTATTGTAAAATGCACTTTCTACTACTGGTCGCTGATGGGTCCTTTAAACCTTTTGGTGAAATTTTTTTTTGAGCATAATAAAGACAGCCAGAAGCCAACCAGGCTTATTTGTTTCAGTATTTATTTTGTCGATCAATTGTATAAACAGGGCCAGGTAAGTGAGCCAGTGTCATCGTTTTAAGGCCGCAAGTCCATGGAAATGAAACACCTTACAGCCCCTCCCTCCCTTCGTCCCTCCTTCCCTCCCTCCTTCCCTCTCTTCTCCCTGCAATCCAGTGGAATGGGGAGGAAAATCAAAGTAAAACTTGCAAGTTGAGATAAGAACAATTTAATAATTGAAAATGAAGTAAAATATAATAATAGTGGTGAAGAAGAAGAATAGTGAAAAGAGAAAAAAACAAGTGATGCACCACCCAATTGCTCACTGCCCACTGACAGATGCCAGACCCCCCTCCTGAACCCAGACTGGCCAAGATTCTGGGTGACTCCCCCAGTTTAAGTACTGGGCATGACTTTCTGTGTTGTGGAATATCCCTTTGGCCAATTCAGACCGCCTGTCCAGCTATGCTCCCTCCCAGTTTGTTGGGGTTTTTGCATACCTCCTCACTGGCAGAGCATGAGACAAGGGGAAAAAAAAGAGTCCTTGATTAAGGATAAACACTATTTAGCAAAACCCAAAACATTGGTGTGCTATCAACACCATTCTCATTCTAAATCCAAAACACAGCACTGTAACAGCTACTGAGAAGAAATAAATTCTACCCCAGGTGTAACCAGGACAGCCAGTATGCTCCTTGTGTATGTTCTCAGATTTAACTATTCTCAATCACCACTCCTGTTTCCAAGGCCTTGCACTATTTTGTGGCCATTTCACATTCAGCATGGTTCAGCTGAAATCCAGCATGGGCTCACAGGTCTCTAGCTCAGATGAGAGGATTTCTCTTCCTAGTGATAGAACTGCTAGGAAGTTATGAAAGTCTGTGAAAAATCTAACTGTTGCAACCCTTTCAAGGAAAGAACTGGTGTCCTTGAATCATATACTGAGTAGATTCTGTGAAATTAGTTTGTGATCTCAGTGCTGAGCTCTAATGTAAGAGAGTAAGTGTCAGTGTTGCAAAAGTACTGCAGTTCCTAGCAACAGAAGAATGACTCTTTGGACAACACAGGCACTGTTCTTTCATTTCTGACAGAGATGAGGTCTGAGGAGTCAGAGCATAATGATTGAATTTGTGGTATTGCTATTATGGAGCTATTTCCATTTTGAAGTTTGAAAATTGCACCATTACAATCACAGAACAAGAAGGGGAGACTTCCTCTGGAGTTCTCTTTTTCCTCCTCCTCCTCTTTCCTCAAATTTTTGTGTATATTTTTTCCAGAAATAGTGCCTTTGTTCCTGCAATCTCACAGTGGAATAAGGAACAACCTTTTACTAGTGTTTTCCCAATCTTGAGGCAGCAAAATTTATGCAATTCAGTTGCAGTTCATGTTTTATGCTCCCTGGAGTCCTTGTTAGATTACCATGTTGTACATTATACATATATTATATGTATGTGTATGTATATATACGTGTGTGTATATATATATGTATATGTCTATATATGTATGTGTATATGTGTGTGTGTATTACAGAAATAAAGCAAATTCTTAACAAAAAGTAATTTCCAAAGGCCCAGATTTTCCTGAGCAGCTTTTAGCACAGAATATTTTAGCCTGATTTGGTAACAGTTCATGTAAAAGTCACTCCTGCAGCCATCCTGGGAGAAATGAAAAGGCAATAGTCTGTTGAAGATGTTCCAAGTTAATGACCACAAAAAAGCTGTGCCAATACATTGAATAAAGACTAATATAAGAAGAACAAAGGGTAGGGTTGAATAAAGCAAGCTCTCAGCTATCCCTTTTAACTGTGTAAAATGGCCATCTCAGTTTTACTCTTAGCTCATGAAAATGTTACAAAGTTTCCTTTTGTTTTGTATTCCTGTGAATTCTGACCCATTCTGGATATTTTATTTTTATGCATTCACTTGTCCAGTCCTTTCCTCTAACCTGAAGTATCCCTTCATGCACAGGGACAAGGCAGGAGTGTTTTAACAATTCTTTGCCTCTGTCTTCAATGGGGATAATGAACCAAGGGGGTCTCAGTACCCTGAGCTGGAGAGTCTCACCATGACTGTGAGAATGATCAAATCCCAGTTGACCCTGAAGTTGTGCAGGATCTGCTGCTCCAGCTGAACATCTACAAATCTGTGGGGCCTGATGGGCTTCCTCAAAGAACTAGATGATGTCATGGCAAAACCTATCTTGATTTTTGAGCAGTCTTGGGAATCCAGAGACATCCCAGGTGATTGGAGCTGATGAATGTTGTTTCAGTTTTCAAAAGGGGCAGGAAAGAGGGCCAGGGAAACTACAGGCCTGTCAGTTTCACTTCAGTGTTCAGTAAAATTATAGAAAGATTGTTTTGGGAGGTATTGAAAAACACCTGAAGAGCAATGCAGTCACTGGTCACAGCCAGCACGGCTTCATGAGGAGAAAGTCCTGCTTATCAAACCTGATTTCTTTTCATGACAAGGTAACTGACCTAGCTGATCAAGGGAAGCCAGCTGATGTAATCTTTGTGATTTCAGTAAAGTTTTCAATACTGGCCCTCCAGTATTAAAAAACCTTTCTGGAGAAAATGTCCAGCTCATAACCATGTTACGTGATGGGTGAGCCACTGGCTCAGGGGTCAGGCACAAAGGGTTACTGTGAATGGGGTGACATCAGCCTGGTGAGCTGTCACTGGGGGGTTCCACAGGGCTCCATCCTCAGCCCTGTGCTCTTCAACAGCTTCACAAATGGCTTGGACAGACACTGATCTCTTCTCTGTGGTAACCAGTGACAGGACATGAAGGGATGGCCAGCAGCTGTCTTGGGGGGTTTAGGTCGGGTATTAGAAAAAGGTTCCTCACCCTGAGGGCAGGCTGGGTACTGAACAGGCTCCCCAGAGAAATGGTCGCAGCACCAAGGTTGAGAGAGTTCAAGAGGAATTTGGAAAATATTCTTGGGGTCATGGTGCTACTCTTGGGGACGGTGTTGTGTGGGGCTGGGAATTGGACTCGATGATCCTTGAGGGTCCCTTCCACTCAGCATATTCTGTGATTCTGTGAAAGAGTGCTTCAACAGCAGTTCTGCATTTTTACAGCATACCAATCTCCAACTGGCAAATGAATATAATTATTATTATGTGATTATACAGTATGTTTCAGTATGCCGATTTGAGTGGTTTATGGCTTAATGAAATCTGGCTTCTTCCAGTTCTGCTAAATACTACCTTAATCATGTTACTCTTCATGGGTTCAATTTGGCAGATGTTAATTTTTATTACAATAAAACAGGTTCAAAATTGGGCCTAGATCAAGGCATACCCTTGAATTCATTTTTCTCCCCCAGATTTTCGTGAAATTCCTTTGTATTTGTGGAATCACCCACACTCTCACCTTGTGCCATTTAACATTGATATTTCTAAATTTAGTGCAATGAGACATATGTTTACATTAGTTTAGAATCTACTGTTATGTTTTAACTCAAGGCAGAAAGAGGAGACCAGAGAGGTGAACACATTGTGCATTTCAAGAAGATTGAAACAATAGATGTAAGACTGTTTCCTGGTATAGCCACAGCAGTATCCACAGAATCTTCAGCAGTATTATTATTTATCCATTGTTTGTCTACACAGGAGGTCAGTGTGAAGCAAGGTGGATAGGAATTTCCAGCTGCACATTGCCTTTGTGCAATTCCCTTTATTGTTTGAAGATACATTCCATGCTTTATGTGTGTTCATTCCTTCTTGAAAGACTTCCTTTTGTTATTTTTCCAACAGCATATGAGATGAAATAAGACTGTTGGAATTAGTTTAGGATCCTGTTGATCTGCTCTGCTTTCTGCTGGGACTCCTGGTATTTTTTTCATTGCACAACCTGATAATTACCACAACACTGTTTAATATTTTTGAAATAAACCAAAATTTTTAAACACATTTTTCATGTATTGGCTTTGGGCATTTAGCAATGAAAAGCCATGCTATCTTTGACAAGATGTGACAAGTATTTCTTCATCAATTATATGACTTACTGCAAGCAGCAGCTCTAGCTTCGCCCAGCTTCACCCTCCAAAGAAAAAGTCAGAGTTCATGCATTGAAAAGGGGCTGCATTTAAGGTGACAGTGATTTTGTTCAGGATCAAGGATTTTGATCAGGATTTTGCTTCGAGTTCATCAGGGGTGATGAACCCAAATCACTTGGTAGGATATCAGCAACCAAGAATACTAAGAATACTTAGCTAATATGAGATGCAATCCAGTATAATGCCATTTAGATGTCACTTGGTTTTGTGCAAACGTGTTCCAGCAGACAAGAGTAAAGCAGTATGATAGTAAAATACTTTTACCTCCAGGCATTTTATCTGGTACTTGGACTTTCCCTTCCCAGATATTTTCCTTGCAAATCTGCTTTAGGTATTGACTAATTGCTTCCTGTGTTTAGTCATATCCTTTCCTTTTAGTTATATGGTTTCTCTGTATGAGTAAAACTGCTGCAGTCAGGATATGCTTCATTATAGGAATACAGGCATGGTGAAAATGGTTTCAAACACTTTGATACAGTGTCTGGAAACTACAATACTTAAAAGAGATACTATTTCTCAACACTCTAGATATCAGGTGCTGATTTTTAATTTTTTTTTAAGACTTCCAGTCTCTCTTAAAAATCTTACCCCAGCAGTCATTAAGAATCTGAAACTCTTATCCTGAACTTCACTTCTGTATCCCTTTCCATTTTTAAGGTATATTTTCCTGTGAGTGACATATGAGTAAAGACTTAGAATCATAGAATATCTCAAGTTGGCAGGGACCCATACAGACCATTAAGTCCAACTCCCTGCTTCTCACGGGACTACCTAAAACTAAACCAAATGACAATGTTCAAGAGCTTCTTGGACTTGGACAGGCTTTGTGCTGTAACCAGTCCTCCAGGGGCCTATTCCAGTGACCACTCTCTCACTGAAGAAACTTTTGCCTAATGTTCAACTGAAACTTCTCCTGATGCATTTTCATTCTGTTTCTTTATGTCCCATCGCTGGTCACCAGAGAGAGACATCAGCATGTCCCCCTCTGCTGACCCCCACTGCCCTCATTCATGAGCTTGGCATTGGTGTGTCCAAATGTTGATTCTGTACTACTTATTGTAAGTAGCTGTCTCGCAGTTTTAGGTTTTCTAAAGAAATGATCCTGCTACAAACTGTGTCTCCCCACAATAATATCTTTGCCTATTGTCTGTGTTAAGGCACATTCAAGAGCAACAGGATAATTAAAATTGTTGTGTTTTGAGTTTGGTGAAAGCAGGCAATTGAGAAGGGCAAGAATCCAGCCTCTCTACTTGTCCAGAGATCCCAGAGAATCTACTGCACTAGTAATTGATGTTCTGCCCAAGCTTTATGAAACGTGGAATACAGTAGAATCCATTGCACAGTCAATTGTCTCTGTCTCTTGCATGCAAACAGCAATGAAAAACTTTTACTGTTTAGTATGTGATTAGTCTGCAATGCCTTCTAAGAACTGAGTTCATTTAATAACACTACTTATGTTAGGAATTCAGGTCAGTAACAAGATACAAATCCAAGGAAAACTAGGCTTAATTAAACCCAGTATTCATAGAGCTGCTTGTTATCTAAACTCTTTCAGCATCCCTGCAGAGTGTTCTCTGGAAACTGATTTAAAGAATTATAGAGAAATGGTTTTTTCACTATTCACTTGCAGTCCGTTAATTCTTAAAATCTGTTGTGAAAATCAGAAAATCAGTGGAGCTGGAGGTGGCTGCCATAGAGAATCACAGGAGTGTTTCTTACTAGACAACAACAATGACATTCTCTGAACTCATCTATCAGTATTTAAGAGGAAAAAGTTAATATAAGTGCAATCTTTCCATAAATAGGTCATCTCTGATAGTTGTTGGTCCAGAATGATGACACATAAGCAAAAAGTCTCAGGCTTCCCTGAGGAATGTATTTTTCCCCAACTCTGGTCTTCTGAGAAACAGGCACACAGCACAAACAACATCTAGGGAATATCCATTGCATGGAAAGCTAAACTTTGGTGTTCATATGAAAGGAGGAAACAGGTTTATGTGGGTATGCATAACTGAACAGAAGATTATAAGTGTGAATCAAAATAACATTTAGATTCTTTCAGATAAAAAGAGCCTTTGAGTCTCAGATATTTACAGTGAGCTTTCCAAAATGTCCACTAAAACCCTTGTCTTCACACCCCATTCATTCTCTTACCCATTCTTGTTCTTTCAAGGAACTGTGCTGAGAATGAAGGTACCTATGCCTGCAACGCTCTGTATTAGAGGCTGCAGATTAAAAGCCCTTGTATGTGTTACCAGGAATTTATTACTGTTTTTGCAGCTTGTAGTTTATATGCTAAATTTGTTGTTGCCTGACTTAAGCAAAAATGTGCTGATTATTAATTATCAGACTTTCTAGGGGAAGTCTTCACTTCAACCTTAGCCTTCTCACAGCTGTAGAAATCTGGCTACCAGCTGCTGGAAAATCACAGACAACAAATACAAGTCTTGAAACTGCAGAAGCAGCAGTTTCCTTTCCTGCCATCACCAACTGCAAATCACTATAATCAGTCCTTGTTTTTCAAAGTATAAAAGGAGCTTTCAAAACCAATAGAAATTATTCTCATTCCTACCTTTGACATCCCTGAGCAAACCTACCATTGTTTGACTTTCGCTTTGTTACCTTTTTTATCTTGTATTAATTTTCTTCTACATTACAAGTTACATTAATTTCCTTTTGTCTTTTTCCCAATCAAGTCAACGTCCCGTGGGAATATAGGATTGCCTTTTTTTCCCTCTTTGGAGGAAGGAGGGAGAGGAATTACTCTTTCTTTTGTGGGGGAAAAATAAAAACATTTAGACCCCTAGGAAATATATTCTAATTAAAAGGTCTTCCAGCCTGAGGATTTTAAATATACTTGCTGTGTCATTTGCTCTTTTGCACTGTTCCACTTATATTTCAAATCAAGACAGAAAAAGTGCATGCATGTACTTTAAATTTGGAACTTTCTGTTCAGCAGCAAGAAAATCAGAGAGAGATGAAGTGATTCTTAATGCAACTTTAATCCCTATCTTGTAATCTGACAACAACAAAACTTTGCTGACTTTTCACAATAAATTATTGATCTAGAAAAAAAATTCTAGTGAGAGTTAATATTTTAAAAAATGCAGTGAGGAGTCAAACTGTTCCAAACTACTTCAGAACATCATCCCAAATGTGACTGGCTCTTTTGCTATCAGAATTTTGAGAAGGAACTGCTTCTTCTGCTGCCAGTCATTGAATCTGCTTTTTGTCATGGTTCCCTACAGGCTCTTAAAACACTTGCGATCACATTTGAGAACATATGTTTCAGAATTACAGAATTCATTGCTTGTCTAGCCTTTACATTTTTCCATGGCACTTCGAACACTATCTGTGAGTCAAGACCAGCACTCATGGCAGTTAATCTTTCTAGTGGGGCTAACAGAAAGAGTTTTCTGATACTTGCTTGTGAGATGGTCTTTGCCAATAGATTTTCAATCAAGGGATCAGCAAATGAAAGAAAGTGACAGAACCTCTCAAAGTCTTCAATTTTTATATGTGTCAGTAGGGAAGCATCACCACAGTTCCAATTAAAGGTCCAATGAGGAAGTGACCTGAGACCCAGTAGAGACATGCTTTTGTGTAATTTCTGAGATTTTTTAAAAAAACAGTGTTGATGTCAAGACTGACCATTTCCATCCAAACAGGTCTCCTTCTGAGGGAAGGTTGAAGGCCTGCTGTTATTTTGAAGATGCAGTTTCTAAAAGTGATGTGTCAGGTTCAGGGAGAGACAGTGTCTTTAAATTCTTTAGATTTCTTTTTGGAAGTATACCCTCCCCTTGGAAAAAAAAAAAAAAAGCCAAAAACAAAACCATAAAATCTGATTAAGAAGGAAAAGCATAAGGTAAATAGATCCCAAGATGTTGCAGAAGTACATTAGGATTTGCACCAAGGCAATGCTGGTAAATTTTTCTTGGTAATCTGAGGTACGTGCCTTTAGGGAAGGAAAAGAGTGTTTTGGATATGGGACTTGGATACATGTTGGTGGTCAGGGTATGCATGTTTGCCTCTGTGCAAGAGAGACACTGAATCATTTATAGATTCCTCCTTTTGTAAAATACCGATAAATACTGTATTTTGTCAGAGATTTTAAAAAACAAATATAAAGCTTTGTTTAAAAAATATTTTTAAACCTGATTTTGCTTTTCAGGAAAAGAAATGTAGATTTTATGGACAAACAGGATTTACAGGCTTTCCTGTATTCACATCTTTATTTGTTTTGAACTGGTGCTTCTCCTTTGTACTTAGGAAAAACTGTGTCAGTATCCAATGCTCTTTCTTCCCTTTGTACAACAAAATTCCTATAATGTTTATCTGCTGTTTATCTGGGGTTATTTATCTTCAAATGCCCCTCACTGGGATGAAAAATGTTGTGTCTGGTTCTGAGTATAGATGATCGTCTTACTCCCATGCCTGTCAGTTGTTATGTGTTCTTTATACAACATCTTCTTTCCCAGAGAACCCAAAACACTTTGCCACAAGAAAGCATGAGGAACAGAGAGATTAGGTGTTGTCCTGACTGCCACAGAATTGGTAAAAACATTTAGCTAGAGCTGTTATCATTTGACTGTCAATTTTGTATTGTGAGCACTGATTTAGACAGTGCTGTTCCTTTCTTTTCTGATAACTATTTTTTATTGTTTAAAAGCTGGTTCTGCCACACATACCTGTCTGTGATCAAGGCCTGGTTTTCATACTACAGGTTGATTTTACATTACATTGCTGAATAAGAAGGTTACATAAAGTGCTTGTAAATACAGGGGCATTTCCCATGGATTTTTATCCACCACTGTGCTTGTGATTAGTGTGATACATTTTGAGACTAGGTAGAAAATAGAAATATTCCATTCTGTAGGAATTAATGATTTTTCATTTTTTAACTGTTTGGTAAAAATTGTTAGTGTGAATGTTAATCTGAAGGGTATTATATCTATGTGTACTCTGTAGCTGCATGCCTGACACCCGTTCTCAGCAAGAGGAGGAGGTCATAGGTCTCTAATAGATCTCTGTGGTGGTTTTTGCCCAGGGGGGCATTTTTGGAAGTAGTGCAGGAGAAGCTCTTAGCAACTTCCTCCAGGTCTGACAAAAATAAACAGTCAGTAATTAGCTTTGAGGAATGACACTTTGTTACACCAGTGAGAATGTTTATGCGCTTATGCGAACACCCATGTTAAAAACGAAGAAATCCCGGGAAAGTCTCTCTTGATTTCCGGCCGGGAAAGAGGTAACAGGGGGGTCGGGTCGGGATGGGCGGCCCTGCCGCAGGGCCGGGCCCAGCCCGTGCGGCCCGGCAGAGCCGGCCCTGGCCTGGCCCCGTGGGTGCTGGGCAGGAGCAGAGACTCCATCAGCCCCAGCCCTGCTCCCGTGGTGTCCCAGCGGCCGAGATCCTGGCCCTTCCCCCGGCGGGGCCGATCCTGGTTCCTGCCGCAGCTCCCGGAGCCCGCCGGGGTCAGGCGGCCATCTGCAGGCCCTGGGC